>SJYO01013871.1:52775505-53267206 GCA_006410555.1 Capra ibex | reverse complement strand
GTCCTTCGTTGTCAATCTTGACCTGTACCTTGTTGTCTGACCAAGGTTTATCCTTTTCCTCATGCAGTTCCGACATATAACAGTGGGACGAATAAATTGAATATACGTCTCATGGAGTACTCTTTGCGACCTGACCTTCTTTGTGTTCGACCTTAGTTCTAACGGTCCTCTTTATAGTTAGTGGAGTCTATACGTCTACTGTGATGGGAATACCGTCTTTCACTTCTCCTCGATTTTTCGGAGAACTACTTTCACTTTTTCAACCGAATTTGGAGTTGTAAGTCTTTTACTTCTAGTACCGTAGGTCAGAGTAGTGCAGTACCCTTTATCTACCCCTTTGTCATCTTTGTCACAGTCTGAAATAAAACCCCCCGAGGTTTTAGTGACGTCTACCACTGACGTCGGTACTTTAATTTTCTACGAATGAGGAACCTTCCTTTCAATACTGGTTGGATCTATCGTATAAGTTTTCCTCTCTGTAATGAAACGACTGATTCCAGGCGGATCAGTTCCGATACCAAAAAGGACACCAGTACATACCTACACTCTCAACCTGACACTTCTTCCGACTCTCGGTTTCTTAACTACGTAAACTTGACACCACAACCTCTTCTGAGAACTCTCAGGGAACCTTACGTTCCTCTAGGTTGGTCAGGTAAGACTTCCTCTGGTCCGGACCCTAAAGAAACCTTCCTTACTACGATTTCGACTTCGAGGTCATGAAACCGGTGGAGTACGCTTCTCAACTAAGTAACCTTTTCTGAGACTACGACCCTCCCTAATCCCCGTCCTCCTCTTCCCCTGCTCTCTCCTCCTCTACCGACCTACCGTAGTGACTGAGCTACCTGCACTCAGACTCACTTCAGGCCCTCTACCACTACCTGTCCCTCCGGACCACACGACGCTAAATACACCAGCGTTTCTCAGCCTGTGCTGACTCGTTGACTTGACTGACTGACTTGATAAATAGTTCGACATCTAACAAAAAAGGACATGCATACATCATCACTTGTAAAATCATTTACTCAAGTCTCCTTCTGCACAATCCCTTTTTAGTCTTTCAGTCTCGTCTGAAGTTTCCTCGTTATTCTTGACACGACCATCTTAACTTGACGTACTCCCTTCAGACAAGTTCGTTCTCTTCTCTGGCTCTGGGTCATTCAAGTCGTCGTGTCTACAGGTCTTCCGAATCCTCGGGGACACCGACAGATGGGTTATGGGTAGAGGAGAAAGCGGAGTGGGGTGTATATTATTCGGAACCCTCGACCCACCGACGTCGAGTCGAGGTTCACAACCAGTGAGTCGACACAGGTCGAGAAACGTTGGAACCCCTGACCTCGGGCTATCCGAGGAGACAGACACCCTAAGAGGTCCGTTTTTATGAACTCACCCATCGGTAAGGAAGAAGTTCCCCTAGAATGGCTCGATCCCTAACTTGGGTGTAGAAAACGTGACGTCCGTCTAAGAAATGGCGGACTCGGTAGGGCCCTCTTCCACTAATCGAAAGAAAAGACGTGGTGCTTATGGAAACGATCCTTTACTTCGGACAGATACGGTCGTCAAGAAAATTGGTTGGTAAAAACGACCATTGTATCGTGTCTGTCTGATATGACACATATACGGAGACTTTGTCTGAAAACGTTTTGTTGTGAATGAGGAAAAAATTGGAGAAATAACCTCATGTCGAGGTTATATTTATGAAATACAACCTCCTACCGACTAATTGTCACAACACTATCAAAGTCCACCTGGCGTTTCCCTGGCTCGGGGTGTATGAGTACACAGGTAAGAAAGGGTTTGAGACAAGGGTAGTGCGACGGTGTATTGGAACTCATCTCAAGGAACACAACATTGGTTGTCATCCAGGAACAATCGATAGATAAAATTTACATCGCCCCGTATGTAACAACTAGGGTCTGAGGGATTGATAGGGAAGGAGATTAGGAAGGAAAGACGATTGGTTTTGGAGGTTGTTGTGAATGAAAATTAAGTACGTTACATCTAGTTATAAAAGACTATAAGATAAAGTGAAGTTTGTTTGCTTTTCAACTAGTGTTTGGTGATTCAGTTAAAGTACAGGAATTCCTCAACTCTGAACACTAAACTTTTTCCACTGCACTTCCGTATGAGGTACAATATTAGTAACCTAATATAATATTACGAACCAATGTTAGTGATACTACACTAAACCTACTCGTGATACGACTCACAAAAGTAATTGTTTTAATATAAATTAGACAATACTATCTAACGATATCGGTAAAACACCTACTTCATGGACTTTGAAGTCCGTGTCGTTTAAGGGACCCTAGTGTACCGAGGATATACCGTCTCGACTCTGAATTTGTGTTCATCTTAGAAGAAGACAAATATCGAGTTGCTGTACACGGTACCGAAATATAGTGTTGGTTACCGTCTCTTTTAAACGTGTATGACCTGAAAATTAGAACTTCATGTCTCTTCCCGAAGGGTCCACCGAGTCACCATCTCTTAAACGGCCGGTTACGTCCTCTGAGACCTCTACGACCCAGCTAGGGACCCAGCCCTTCTAGGGGACCTCCTTCTTTACCGTTGGATGAGGTTATAAGAACGGACCTTTTAGACTACTTGTCTTCACGGACCATCCGACGTCAAGTATCCCAGTGTTCTTAGTCTGTACTGATTCACTGACTTGTACGTGTGTATCTCTTGTTCTTGTGCTCTCTTCTCTGTTTTACGAGATGCGTTACTGAAGTAAATAAGAGACCTAGAGACAGGGACGGGGTAATAGAGTTACACAAGTCAGAGAGTTTTTACTGTTTTAGGAATTTTGTCTTGTGAGATTGATACTGTCTCTTTTGTCAAAATACTAATCTTTCTGTAGAAGGTCTTTCGACCGGGATTCATAAAACGCAGGATAACTTGTTTTGAGGTACTTGTGGTTCTTACTTTCGCAAAACAAATTTTGGAAAGGAAAAGGTTGAGAGGGAGGTTTATCGATTTTATCCATTTTATGTTTAAGACGAGACAATACACGGACCGAGGTTATTCCTTTCAAATAATAAAATTAGACAACAGTATGTTGAAATAAAGGTTTCAACGAACTAAAAGACCCTGTGAAACCCTTCTTAGTGAGTAAAGGTATTTCCTAGTCGGTGAACGGCTCAACACACGAGTCAGTGATTCTATGTTTCTCGATGAGAAGTGGAGATATTTCCCTTGTATATGACTTTGTGTCTTGCATTATTTAGGTTTTGAAGTGTTGTCACCCTAGATACGTGTTCATCAACATGATCCATATGGACTTTCTGCTGTCTAATTTATTATTAAGATCCTTTCGTCTTAAAAATAAAGTGGATGAAAATCTACAAAACCCCCAAACCTTTTTCCTTTCCCTTTTTCATTTTGACTGTTGGAAAGCTAAAATCACAAGTGTCTCAAAGCCACTAAATTTCTTCTGAGTCTTCTAAATGACGATCAGAAGATCTTCCAAAGGAGGATCAGTATTTTGGTAAAAGAGATAATGTCAGACACACAAGATAAAATTCGCAACACCGTAGCAGACTCCTTGAACGTATAACCCTCTTGTCCCGTCCTTATCTCAAGGTCTCTTCTTTCCTTCTACACATCCTGTGTAAAACACACATAGGACCTCCTGAGTGGAAGGGACACACACGACGTTCAAATGTTCAAGTCGACTTCGTAGACAGACGGTTACGGCCTGTGTGCCCGCAGAAGGAGGTAGGGACCAGGTCCTTCTAGGGTGTACGGTGTCCCGCTTCAGACACACGGTGTAGATAACTCGGACGTCTCGATCTCGGAAACTCGAGATCTCGATCCGTTAATAGGAGAACACGAGATGGTGTTCTCTTCGGTGACGTTCATCTCTTCTCTGGGATGAGCGACGTTGGTCTCTTTCGGACGTACATCGTTGCTTCTGGGTCGTGTCTATTTTTATTTTAACTTTTTTATTTTCAAGTCGGATTCGTCTAGAACAGGAGTACGTCAACCGACTCTTGACGTCGGTGCCGTTAAGAGTGACCGGTCGTCCTCGTACAGATGGACACAAATTCAGAGTCGAGACGGTGTATTGTCAACATACTGGAGTCCTTTAAACAACACGGAGGTTCGGACTTAAAGGAGCAGGGATTTTGCAATGTTATCAATTCACTATGCTGATGTTGTTACCGTGGAAAATGACATAAACATTATTACTTCTCCGACAGAAGTACCAAACCGTTAACTCCGTTAATAGGAACGATAGAAATCCCAGACCCTAAGTCTACTGTTCCCTAGTCACCAGACAACGTTTAGTTTGACTTATAAATGGTCGTTGTAAATGGCCGTCACTTTAGTTCGATTTTCACTTTGGAATTCCGTTTGATTAAACTTCGAGAAGTCAAGAAGTAAACGAATAAATAAAATTTTAGAATAATATATAGATATATATACATATGTGTGTGGGTGTGTGTGTGTGTGGGTGTGTATATATCGACGGGTCCATCGAGTCGACTATTTCTTAGGTAGACGTTACGTCCTCTGGGGTCAAACTAGGGACCCAGTCCTTCTAGGGGACCTCTTCCCTATCCATGGGTGAGTCATAAGAACCCGAAGGGACCACCGAGTCGACCATTTCTTAAGGGGACATTACGTGGTGTGGACCCAAGGTAGGGACCCAACCCTTCTAGGGAGCCTCTTCCTTTGTCGGACCTCTTAGGGTACCTGACATATCAGGGACCCCAGTGTTTGTCAGCCTGTGCTGGCTCGTTGACAGTGAAAGTGTGTGTGTGTGTGTGTGTGTGTGTGTGCTTCAATTCAGCAAGTCAGTACAGACTGAGAAACGTTGGGGTACCTAACAGCGGACTCTCCGAGGAGACAGGTACCCTAAAAGGTCCGTTCTTATGACCTTTTATGTTTGTTTTCCTAGGGTTAACCCTTTCAAAGGTAATCCCTGTAGTTTGACTAAACTATAGTCTCTGATTATTTTACCCCATGAATGAAATCTGTCTTACTGATCCTTACAGAGGTGCTCCTCCATTCCAAATTTACCTCTGATCTTCCTCTGTTCCTCAGTCGCACACTTGTCGGTTCCCTTCCTTAGTGTCCTGGTCGTCCGCGTTTCCGGGACCCCATACACCCTGCCACGCACATGATACTCCGAGACCTGACGAAAGTGTGTACGACTGGTCGAGGGAGGGGAAGACAGGACTGTCGACGAAAAGACTAAGTCGGAACTTCATACAAACCCCGAGGTCAAACCCCAGGACCTACCTACACGGGAAAACTATGTAGTTGGATTTTTATACGACCTTATCGAGAGGACATGGGGTGTAGACGGCGTCCGACACAGAACGAGTGACACTGAAGGGGTAAGTTAGTCCTGACGGGAACTGTAAACATTGTAAGACTAAAGAAACGGAGACAAAAACGGAGTCCAGGACTTTCTGATCGACGACTGTATTCCTTCTGTGAGTTCTTAATAAACGACTTAAAACTCTATTTAAAGTAATCTAGTAGTCTCTAGGTTTAAAAAACAAACACCAACAAAAAAAAAAAGGGATGAATCAAAATTGTACCCATTCTGATTCTTCCTCTTCCGTTACCTCATGTGACCTACTTTGACTTCTTGCCATACCGTAAGACCTGACCGTGAGTCAAGGACCTCCCGATGAAGACCAAGACATTGAGTGACCGTTACACTGGAACCTGTTCGGTAGGATGAACACGGAACTGTAGAAGGTGATTTTACTTCCCGACCCAGGTTCGTGGGAAGTCACTGACAAGAAAAGATACTAAGTGACCCAAAGTTATGAACGGTTCGAAAGGTGTGAGGACACTTTCTTCGCAATAGAAGTCTGTAGTTGAGTCAAATATGTTATTATTATAGAGTGTGAGGTGACCTTAAACAGTAAACGTCTAGTGAAAGTAGAGGTGGTAGTGTAAACTAAAATTGGTCAGTACATTACATAACTCCTGTTCTATGAAAAAAAATTTACAGACTATCCCACACTTTGAACGGGTTCCAGTATTGTGTGACAAGTACAAGTATCCCAAGAACTCCGTTCTTATGAACTCACTAAACGGTAAGGGAGGAGGTCACCTGGTGTAAAACCTTGAGAGGTGATACTGCGTAGGAAGAACCCACCGGGACATACCGTACCGAGTATCGAAGTAACTCAAAACGTTCGGGGAAACGGTCCTGTTCCGACACTAGGTTCTTCCCCTTTCCGACTTCCGTTTTCCTCTTCTCGCGCCACCTCCTACTCTACCAACCTACCATAGTGGCTGAGTTCCCTGTACTTAGACTTGTTTAAGACCCTCTATCACTTCCCGTCCCTTCGGACCTCACGATATCAGGTACCCCAACCTGTTCTGAATCGCTGACTTGTGTGTGTGTCTGTGTATTGTGTACTCTTTACCTTTACTGTCGACCTATGTGACAGGACTGATACACACCATGTTATTTAACCTATCGTAGAGATAATATACCCTCACCTTGTTTAACAAATGTGGAACTTATCATCAGTGGCGAAAAAAAAAAATTACAATTCCTGACAAAACTTTACTACTTTAGGTTTCGACAAAAAAAAAAAAAAAAGGGAAAAGAAAAGATCAACTTGACAAATCAACATTCCTAGTCTTTCCATGAGTCCAACCGAGTGCATCCTTTCGACTCGTGACGTTCTTAGTCGAATGAATCCTTGTCCTCCGTTCCATCAGAAGTTTATTAACTCTTTTCTACAGGTCCGTAAAGAAGGATGCTGATTTGACAGACTAAAAGAGTCTTGAAGGCTCTGGAAGGGAAGATTAAACTTCTTGTCAAAGGAGACGAATGAGTACCAAGAACAAAGGGGTATTGGTGCCAAGAGTGTACCGAACCGAAGGACTGTGGTCGAGACCGGTCGACTGAGGTTGAACAGTCTAGGTAGTGAGTGATGTCTGGGGACAGTTAGAGAAGAAACAAATCAAGGATACCAGGTTAGTCACCCCCGACAACTCCTACTCAGTACACTGTGGAAGTAGTTTAAGATAGAGAAATAGTCCTAAATACTTGTCCAAGGATCCCTTCCTTAAGACATCTACTATCTCGTCCGTAGGGTTTTATACTGAGGACGTAAAGGGAAAATTAGATTCAAAGTGTACTAAGATGACTCAAAAGAAATCACGGGGGTTAGAAGCATTTATATGGAAAAAAAAAGTACCAAGACCGAATTCCGGTATCTAATAATAGACTAACGAAAAAAGTACGTGTAAAATTTAATTAAAAGAGTTGTGGATTCATCCACTCAATCCATGAAGGGTCTCTACTACCATTGTACTGTATAAGTTTCTGCAGATCTTCGGTCCTCATGTTCACTCGATCTAGTCCTTTTTTTTTTTTTTTGATCAAGTTTAGACAGGGAATCAATTTTAGTCTTCCCATCAACGTGGCAAAAGACATCCCATGTCAATTTTTTTGTTTTGTTTTGTTTTTTTTGTTTGGGTGATCGGTCGTTGATCCACGTAAGTCCAGGATCTAGACTAGACTAGTAACTAAAGACCTGTGTAGTAAATAAGGAGAACTTTAAGTCCCCTTCCCCGTCAGAATTTTAGACCTTTGATCTTCCTTAGAATACCCTAATAGATTAGACCAGAGATGTAAAATGTCGTTTTCTGTGACTGTAGTTCGGAATAACTAATCTCCGTCTCGGTCATTTTGTGAAGAGAATTTGAAAACACTAGGAAAGTAATGTAGTAGAATCTACTCTTCCATCTGTGAATGAGACTCTTAGTCTCTATGACGAACACTAGTACGTCGTATATCATCACAGATTTACATTTTAAAATTCTACTCCTGTACCCTACCCATATCTTCTGTCCTTAGGCGTCACACACTTCTCCGTCCTTTGTTAGATATAACAAGAGATTTTTGGACATATATTTGTTTTCTCGTACTAGTGACGGTGTTTTAGCGCAGTCTTTTACCTCTAATCCTGTAAGGGTAATGGTCTACCATACCCTTCCACCCACCTACACTTGAGACTAACATCTGACGAACGGTGTTTCCACCCAAGATAGTGAATTATATTCACATTAACTCCGTTCAAACATGGTAAATGAGTCGCCGAGACCCAGGTCTTCATTGTGTTTGAGGTCTCAGTAAGAGGTTATACACTGTTTAAGAATCCTGTCGCAAACCGTGTGTCATTCGAGGGTTGCAATTCACAATTGGATATTAATAATAATGAACGAAAAGAAGCCACCCTCCCGATTTACGATAAGAAGACCTCATGTCTTTAGAGGTAAATTTTGGGGTACCCGATCTAATCTCTATAGTCAACCGAATCACTTCTTAATCTACCTTTCTCTTCTAAAGAAAGGCCCGTAGAGGCAGAAATAGAAATAGGGAAATTAAGAATAATTTAAGTATTTCGTCCGTAAACGATAAACGTAAAGTCTCCGGTCTTTTGACCGATCTTCTGAAAGAGGCGGTCTTGAGCAGGTGACTCAATCATGACCCAGTGGCCTATTTTGACCTTGAACGGATCTCCAGGGCGTCAATCCTGAGGTACGACAGTGACTGCGACGACGTCCAAGTCAGGGACCAACCCGTCGATTTTAGGGTGCTCGGGCCCGGTGCCGGTTTTTTAGATTCAGATGTTCCTTTATCTGCTTGCAGAAGAAGTTCACCTCTGAAAGACCTGAATTCTCAAGAGAAACGGTCCTCAGATCTTTTTCCACCCTCTCGCCACCACGTCCACTCCTGGGTGTAGGGAGAGGTTCCGGTCGCTCGACGTAGAACCGAGTAGACGGAGAAAGGTACGGTCGGTTCGGAGCGATTCTCCTGGCCGAGGTGTGACTCCCTCCTAGTCTGAGGCCAAAAGGCAGCTCCTCCGGAGGCACCGGAGAGGACCGGAGGGAGAGGGTTCAGCGGGAGTCCCCTAGGCTGAAGAACTTCGTTCAGATGCCTCAAAGTAAGGAAGTAAAGAAATCTTCGGTCTGAAACCCCCAGTTTCTTTTCTCTTCCTGTTCTCGATCCTTGTCCGTCGTCGCGCGTCCTCGTGGCCCGGGCGCTTTCCGGGACCGGAGCCCATGGTGACGCCAGGCCATCGTGCGCGCTGCGGGCGGGCGTGGGTCGGCGGGCGGAGGGAAGGGCCTCCTCCGCACCGGGCGTGCGCGGCGGTAGAACCGATGGAGAGATCCGCGAGACAAATGATGAGATACCAGAGGGCGAGGGCGGGGCGGGGAGGGGTCAGTAACAGACCTCCTCGGCGCCGCCGGCGTCGCGGAAGAGAAATATTCGGGCGTCACGGGCCTACACTTACCTAATGTTACATAGAAAGTCCCTTTGGATAATAATAGTTACACTGAGGTGCCCCCTCAGTTACCACTACTAGTCCTCCTCCTCCTCCTACTCTGTGGAGATTTGAACCTTGTTCAAATTCTGAAACATTCTCTTCTTTTTTTTGTCGGTGGTTGTTCTAAACAGACTCCTTTTTAATAGTGATAGGACACAACTATAAAAAAATATTTGTTATTCTTTTTCAACAACCTAAAAAAAAAAATTACTAAAGAAAAACCCCCCTCCCTCAAAACTACGTCAAAATACCACCTTTTACGTTTTGGGTCTCGGTCCACGTATTAGAACATAAGACACCTATAGGGACCTTGTCTTGACTCATGGTCAATTTTATGAAAAAACCCCCTATGTGTACACTCTATGAGTCATGAACGTCTTCTAAAAACAGAGAGAAAAATTTCAGTGAAAGGAACCTTATAACACTCGTATAAACACCGGTGAATTCCATTGCAATGTTAAACGACAGTCTCATTTGACAAACATTAACTTAAATTAAAAATTTTAAAGCTAGGGTCACAAAACAATTTTGTTTTCCTTGTTGGATAATTTATTGACGGTTACCCTTTTTCACACACGTACGCAAAACACATACATGAGCGTGTAGATCGGTATTGACCCAAATATCTTACACATAAAATCGTGTGCAATTCTATCTCACAACGTATATGACGGACTTCGTGCGAACAATAATGCTTTGCCATCTTAATACGTCGAATTAAAAATAGGATTTTTCACTACACTTTTTCATACAAAATTCTCGTACGTCCCGGACATTACCAGTTACAACTTACTTTTTGAATAGCACGACCGCTTGCCCCTGAATCGCACGGATCCTTGAGTTCATATTTTGTTTTGTAGATGGGAGTTTTTATCGAAAAAAAAAAAAAAACCGCTTCAAGTGTCGATATGATAAGATNATACAAAATTCTCGTACGTCCCGGACATTACCAGTTACAACTTACTTTTTGAATAGCACGACCGCTTCCCCCTGAATCGCACGGATCCTTGAGTTCATATTTTGTTTTGTAGATGGGAGTTTTTATCGAAAAAAAAAAAAAAACCGCTTCAAGTGTCGATATGATAAGATACTGAATTTTCCCTCCCCATTTTTTTTTTCATACATTAACTCCAAAGCGGAGGGGGGGCGGTGGCGGGGGGGTGTTGCGTCTTGATGGCTAGCCCTTTAGAGGGGTCATTTTACAGCGAACCAAACATAGACCTTTTCTTTTTTTTTATAACAAGGAGAACCGTTTCAGAAAAACGTAGTGCACATAAACGTCGGATCATATTTGAACGAAATGGCACACACCTACACACTCACTCTCCCTTGCCCTCTCAGTCTCTTTCTTTCTTCACTCCCCTGCATTTCACCTTAGGCAAAGTTTCACACGGAGCCGACCTACTTTGCCCGTTTTTTTTTTTTTTTTTTTTTTTTTTGTGGGGTTGGGACTTCCCACGTCCGAAGTCTAACATTGACTGCTAGACTCCCTTTTACTCCACGAGCCACTTTAAAGCAAACATAAAAAAAAAAAACCGCTCCGCCCCCTCCACACCTCTACTAAAAAAAAAGAAAAGAAAGAGCCCCCACCCCACCGCCGCCCGCCCGCCCCCAGGCGTAGGGTCGGTCGGGCTGGGCGCGCGCGGCGCAGCGGGGCGGCCTCGGCGGGGGGGTGGGTAAAGAAACGACTTGAACGTTAAGGCACGCGGAGCCGCACAGAGGGGGAGGGGGAGGCGGGCAGGGGAGGGGAGGGGCCTCTTCTCTCAACCACAATTCTCAGTCCCTAGAACCGACAGACAGACGCCTCGACATCACCGCCGCCGCCGCCGCCGCCCCTGGCTCGCCCGCGCCCGCCGCCGCCGCCGCCGCCGACTCCGCCGCCCATCTGTACTTGCGGCGGACCCGCGGCCGCCACGTGGCTCTCGGGGAAGAGCGCGCGCCCGCCATCCATCGCCGCGGCTCGCGCCGCCCGAGCCGCCCCCGCCTCGCGGCCCGCCGCGCCCCCCGAGCCCGAGCCGCCGGGGCGCGCGCCGAGGCGCGGAGGCCGCGGCGCCCGCGGGCCAGAGGGGCCGCGAGGGCGACCTCTGTGGGGAAGGGGAGGGCGCGAGAAGGGAGGGGGAGCAGGGACGCGTGGGGGGAGGAGGGGCGGGCCCGGGGGGGTGCGGGAGGAGGGGCCGCGACGGCGAGCCTCCCTGGCGACTGAAACGGTTCCCGGACTGAAATTAAAAATGTTGGGAAAGAAAGTGTTTAATCCCGCGACCTGTTAATGTTCGGGGCTGGGAGGTGGCGCCCCGGTGGGGGGGCGGGGGGCAGGAAAAGCGGCTGGGACAGTGGGGAGGGGGAAACCTGCACAAAAGTGAGGTCTCTGCGAGTAGAAATTAAAGAAATATCGATGAAACTTTGCGTCTCCCCTCACCACACACACACACACTCACACACACGCGCGCGCACACACACACTCACACACACTCCCCCCACCCCACCTCCCCCCCCCCTTTCAACTCTGGCCTAGCAAGCCTCATCAAAGAGAAAAGAGACACTAGGTAAGTAAAGAGCGACATGGAGGACAACGTATTTTACTACGCGACTCCTCGCCGTTTAAAAAAAAAGGGGAAAGGGCCTAAACCAAAATATCACCTACAATGGTCAAAACTAGCAGAGAAACCTTTATGTCATAGTTATAGCGGAAAAAAAAAAAAAACGATAACGACAGATAAGGTAGAATTTTTTTTTTTTTTTTTNACTCGGAAAAGGGGGACATTGACAAATCAAAGTGAATCCACAAGTCGTAAACAATTTCCACGGTTTTCTACACATATTCTCTGTCGGTTTTTAGGCTAACACAAAAGAGGTTCCTAACCCTGACCTAAAAGACTAACGCCAATAAAGGTACAAAGATCCAAACACACTAAAACGATTTTACGTAGTGGTTGTCGCTTACCGACGGAATCCGTGCCTGTTTCTCGACTCACTAAATGACCTAAAGTCACGCCATTCTTTCTTGCCACCTTTGATTGTTGTCGACATTTTGTTTTGTTTTGGTTTGGTTTTTTGGGTTCGTGAAACTCGATCTTTGGTTATCTTAGACTTCCTGTCCTTTTTAAAAATAAACCGACTTAGGAACCATTTGTACTTCCAGAAAAACTATTCAAAAATTGATGTCAAAAACCCACACTACCTCCTAAGGCCGCGAAAAAAAAAACCAGTGAGACTAATGAACGAAACTTAAGTGATGGGTGGCTTGGGGGTTTATTACCTCAGGGTGAGGTCACCTTCCCTTTTTGTCCGTGGGGATTTTGACATTTGGTGGGGAATTGAACCGGAATAGTCTTGTGACTTTCATGACCATGAAACGCACGATGAGTTAAATAAATGAATAAACAAAAAGACTTTTACCTTTTCTCTTTTATCCTCTGAAGTCAACCGAGTTTCAAAATTTGACTACTACCAAACCTTAGTAATCCTGGACGGAAGGAGGGTGAATTTAGAAAAGGACCCTAAGACTTTTGAGGACACACATATACGACTCGTGTGTAAGAAATCTTTAGGAAATCTGAAACATTTAAAGCATCAGCCCCTCTAGTCGGGTTTCGTCTTGAATCTGTGAACACCTCAAAATGCCGACTTGAACCAGGAAGAGGTAGTGAAACAGAGGGAAGGGGTTTGGTTCAGGGTCCGTACAGTCCCCTTAATTAAGTAAAAATTACGGTTTACTCAAACCACAGTCTACGTAAACGTTTCGTTTTACTTTTCTTAGGTGTTTTGTGTGTTTTAGGTTTGGCGGAAGATTCACCCCCCCGAGAGAACAACGACGACGGCGACGACGACGATGACGACGACAACAACGACGACGACGAGAAGATCTGGAAAACCTCTTTACCGAAAGCCTTCAAAACGGTCCTTTACATCGGGATCCGTCGAAAATCGGGGGAAAGACGAACGACGTGAAAGAGGTAAGGAAGGAGACGAAAGACGTCCGAGACTGAGTCCCTTCCACGCGCAATAGGTGATCTATTGCAGCTTCTTCTCCCTTTGGTTAATCCCAGCTTTATTTACGACCTCTCTCTCCCTCACTTTCTCTCACTCTCACTCTCTCTCTCTCTCTGTCTGTCTCTCTCTCCCCCTCTCTCAGAACGAAGTTTTACGAGAGTACAATCTCTGCTTTACTCTTAAATCACGTCCACCGTGAAAATAAAAATGAACCCAAGTGTATACTGTCCGTTTAGGATATGCCCTAGCTTTACCTGTAACGGTGCAAATACCGGTTCCAAAAGTTATATTTTATTTGTTGAAAAAAGAAGAGGAAACATTTTGAGCACAGAAGATCTCTCGAGCGACGGGAGGTTTGACTTAGAACAATTGTAATACCCCTGACACGACACCAAATTTTACATCATGACGGATCGAGACCGCTAAATGACTTGGACTCCTTTTTCTTTCTCGTCTCACCATTTCCCCACACCCCCCCATTCTCACTAACCATTATAACATGGACAAAATCAAAATTCAACCTACCACTACATAAAATGATTTTACTTGTGAATCGTATTTGACATGTAATATATCACTCTCATACTTTCCAGAGTACTAGAGACTTCCGTGCCTACAGAAGAAAAGTTGTCATTATAAAGAAACAAAGAAAATCTACAAAAGTGGAGGACACTCGTCACCCTTTTTACCTGGTTGAAGAGACCGCTCACCTGTAAAATGACCGAGTTCATACATTTAAGAAAAGAATCACACATCAATTTACAAGAATCGACAAACAAGTGAGTACCATATAAAAACCGAGACAATTTCACAAGACGTTTTCAGTAACTTTAAAATCGGACATTACTATACCAATAAAGTAATAGGTAATCATCCTATTGAATCCGTTTTTGCAATAGAAAACGTTTTAATTTTCAAAAAAAAAAACTTAGTTCTTTTAACGGAGTCTTAAGACAGTGAATTAAATTTTCGTTAAAAGATTATGTCAACATTAGTTTGTACACTTCTATTCCGTCATAATTGTACCCCCTTATTTAATTACAAAGGAATGACTTTTATCTCCCTTTTTAGATTGAAAGTACTTTTCCCGTCTAAGGAACCTTTATTAGTTCAAAAGAACCTTGATACATATTAATTGGGAAAAAATTTTTACTCGTGAATCAAAACATCTACTTACGACGAATCATTTGGTATCGACATCTATCTAAGAAAAATTAGGTTCTCGACTTATACTTAAGTAAACATAAATTTTATAGGAAAAACCACGATATTGACAAAAAGAGGAGGATTCATAAATGAACATGTCACTTAAAAACGATACAAATTTCAATGTTTAAACCTTCCTGAAAATGTAAAATATTTACTTTCTGGAAACCGACTACGAAAGTTTTCTGCAATCGCCATAAGTGTTTCCGTAGACACACACGTTACTAATAGACCATAGACTCCTCCTCAAAATTATCCCCTGAGAGACTTCCAGAGAATGATTTTCACTTTTATACGATAAGTAAATTTTTCAATAAAAAACAGGTCACTTAAAGTATAGTCTTCCTCCGTATGTAACAACGAACGACAGGAAAATCCAAGTTCCGAATTTAGGTAAATACGGACAATTTGTCGATATCATAGAATCCTCAAGACCGTCACCATGGATTATCCTGTAATCTGTCTCAGGAGAAGAATTCAGTCTGACCATTTATAACTGTAGCAAATCGATACTCTATAGTCACCTTAACAGACAATCGATAACTTCTATTAAAGTGTAGAGAATTATAAGTAAACCACGACATCGTTACTTTCTTTGGATAAGTAGAAACACTAAACATATTAACCATAGAAAAAAGATTTTGATTACCGAAAATTTTCAACGAGTAAAGGTTTATTCAATGAAGAGGAAAACGACCGGGGTATTCAGATTCCCTTAATAGAGATTTTGAGTTAAATACTTTATACTCTACGGAGGATATGAATGTAAAATAGAAAAAACTCCCCCTCGGATGAAACTAATTTTCCTGAGAACTGGTATACAAACACAAAACTGACAGGACCTTGGACAATATAAAAATTAAACCCCGAATGAAAAAAAAACAAAACAAAAGTATGACAAAGAAGGTGTAAAGATATAACACAAGAGATGTCAAAACTTCCTTTCTACTCACGTTCACAGACAACATCCGTTTAATTAAAAAGTACAATCATAGTTTTGATTGAAATAAAGACTGTCATCAAAAGAAGTTCTAAAAGGAATTCTTTTACACATAAGTCAACTTTAGACTTTCATCTAATACAGTCTTTCCGAGTCTCTATCTGACGAAAGTCACAGTCACGTTTTTGTGAGAAAACATGAAAAACATTTTCGACTGTGTAAACCTTATTAATTCATATAGTCAAAACCATACCAAATTATTTCATTCTAACTAAATCTTCGTACTTTAATACAATATAACTTTTATGCTGACACGTAGAACCAGGGAAAAGACACAAGCGTAAATTTACTTCAGAAACGACACTACAAATTCACAAATGTCTCATATCCGACCTACTCATACTTATACATAACTACTTAAAACCATTCACCAGTATATAACTTTGAATGTGTCCAGAATTCTGTCATATAGACTTATGTATTTGGACAGAATATGTCTGTCATTTAGACGTATTCTGTCTCTGAAGTAGCAATCACTCTATCCAACACTATATAGGTCACTTATACAACACTAATAAAAATTCCACAACTTGAAATTCACTGAAACATGGCCGGTTTCCACATCAAAAGTCCGGGTATACAAATGAATATTTTCATTTTTCACATCACCGATAAAACAAGATCGTCGATCTAACGTTTACGTCCCATAAGTAGGTTTCGTCATACTACCCCTGACATTATATGTCTCATGTCTAACCTCACAACTAAAAAGAGTAGACCGGTTCTGTATCATTCATCGAAACAAAGATGAGTCATTGTTTCGATTCAGGAGAAAATTTCGTGTTCATTTTTTTTTTTTTTTTTTTACTCCTTTTGACGTAAAACGGGGAAAGGACTTTCCTACTTGATCTTTTGAAACTTGACTCTTTATTAAAAGATTTACACGTAGGCCAATTATAGGTAACAGGGGTCGTTCCCACGAGTCTATAGTAAAAGTACCCGTCGAAACTTTGGACCCAGGTCCCCTTTTCTCTAGGCTTCACATTCACTTCACAAGTACAACCCCATTTGGCGAGACAACGAAAGTTTCACTCCGTACCACTACAAAGTCCGAAGTTCAAGAGACATCGACACTCAAGGTAAGTATATATCCTGTGAGGTAGCACTAAACGTCATACTCTTACTTTTATTTCACACCGGTACAACGGAAATTAGAAAGTAAAGTGTTTGTACCAAAAGGGATGGTGGAATTCTTTACCACTCCGACGATCCCTCTTACCTTACATTGGACTCGATGTCGGACTGTAAGGGTCCCTCGTAAAAAGTGTACTTTCCGAAAACAGTTGGGTCCTTTCCTGGTCGGCAAAAACAAACTACAAACGTCCACAAGTCGTCTCTCGTGATTTTGTTAAGTCGGTACTATCAAGTCTCACACCTACTGGAATTGTCCCTCTTAACCACCCGAGACCTTAATAAACATTCTTTATCAACTTTAAATATACCACTGAAAATATTTCCCTAAAGTCTAGGTAATATAGTAACTAGAATTTTGTTCGATTGTCGTAGGTGTACGGACCTACTGACCTTTTAATAAGAGTAATTTTTCATCCTACCGGTTCAATAGGTTTTCCCTTTTTTTTTTCGGAGATCTTAGATATTAAATAACTACTTATCCCTAAATTAAAAGATTATTTTGTTTTTACGTCAAAATAAACCAGTGGAAACTAAGGAAATACTCGTTTTCTATTTGTGTGATCGAAACCGTAGAAAATTTTTCACCAAACTTTCAACCCCGAGACTTTAATAGGTATGAGTTGTTATCGGGACCAGTGTAGACAATGTTCATAAATGTGAATCAGACACTGCCTAAGACGTAGAAAGAGGGAGTCAAATTTTCAACTCGGAAAAGGGGGACATTGACAAATCAAAGTGAATCCACAAGTCGTAAACAATTTCCACGGTTTACTTACCCACAAAATTGTTAATTGTCGTCGTTATTTTGTGGTGTAGGGACAGTACCAGTAAAGACCTTCGCTTTTTTACAGAGAACTGTAAGTGTGTTCAAACAAGTGGTTATAGGTACACTATGGGTTTATTGTGTAGTCAAATCTTTTAAGTCATTCTTTTTTTATAGCTAGGTCACCCAGTAAAACATAACGTCTCTTCTCAGTTTACCGGTCGTAGGACTTAATTAAAGGTAGGCATGTCAAACTCAAGTACCAATGTCACACTTTTTTTTTAACCAGAGGGGGTTTCCATAAACACCTCATCTCAATAAATTAACACACACACACACGCACACACACACACACAGACACAGACAAAATTTGTCGGAATGATAATGTCACGTCAAGTATTACCAACACACCGAAAAACATTTTGCTTCATATTTAATTGTCCAATTTTTTATTCCTTACACCACAATTTGGGTAAAGTAATCTTAGTATGTTAAAACCCCCATCCTAGGGGAATCTTTATGTGTCGGATTACGGAAGTAACATGTCGGTTTCTTTTGACTCCGGGTACAATTCTCCAAGAGTTCATACACAAGTAACGATAAGATTTTTTGTTTAAAACTAAACGACTAAGAGACACCGGGACGTTTAGGAAAATAACCTCATTGTGACCAAAGTCCTGAGACACAAAAGACATTAAACACAACGTATTGTCCCAGAGTCCTAAACACATGACTAGAAACACGGATGTTTACGAAGATTTACATATACACGGGAAACTGACAAAAAATTCCAAACCTCGACTTAAAACCTAGCAACTAGTAAGACAAAACGGACTAGACCAGACACTAATAAACGTCCTACAATCTAACTTATTATCCCACACCTACCCGTATTATGACTACCTTAATTTCACGAAGAATGATACGGTTCGTCGCACGATACGTGAAATATGAGAACATAAAAGAAATAGGAGTGTTCTTGGGTTACTCTACGGTCCTAATGGTACAAGTTAAGTATTTACTCCTTTGGTTCTAAGTCTCTACTATTTGATGAAAGAAAGTTCCGTCGGTCCTTACTCAATCCAAGATTTGTATCCAGACAGACGGATCAAATCACAGAAAAGTTTCTGTGTGTGTGTGTGTGTGTGTGTGTTCGTGTGTGTACTCCGAACCACATGTTATGATGTGTGTGTGTGTGTGTGTGTGTGTGTGTGTTCGTGTGTGTACTCCGGACCACATGTTATGATAAGGACTAGTAATCTTATCTATTTGCAAATTTTTTTTGTACAAATGTGATTACCATATTCGGTACAGGTAATAAGAAGGACGAAATAATAGGTTTATTCGATCGAAACATCAAATACAACCTAAAATTACACTGAATCATAGAGAAAGTATAATAATAATAATATAAAAATTGGTCCTTTTATATCACCCATAAAAGTTTCAACACCGAACCAAGATGACATTTAATCGTTAGACGAACCCATGGTCATTTTTATAAAACAAAAGTCAAAAATACTTGGATCAGTTTGGGGTTCAACTCCATTGGTTCGAACGAGACAATTATAGATTTTTTTACGAAAGGATAGAAATTGACATTTTTGTCAGAATTTCAAAGAACAATCTAGAAACTTTGGATTAAAAGGTCTTGTTTTTAGAACTTAAGATAGACGTAGGGATTTTATTCGTCGAAACTTCAATTCAAAACTATACAGATAATGGTCTGTACACGAATTTTACAATGTAAAAGATTTAAGTCTTCCTTCTTCGTCATGAGATAAACTGTGACTGAATTCATTTATTTTACGTAATTTGTTCACATCCCTAGACTCCAGACAACTCGGACTTTACGAATTGTAAAAACTGTCGTAGTCGTTTAATAGAAATGGGATGATAACATTACTCCTTTAGTGAATTTATTGTCTACTTGTCGATTCAGTGTATTTGTATATATTATCTTGATACATTACTTTCAAATACGACAATTAACGAGCTTAGACAGAATTTACGAATCTTAGTACCTCGTCAGTTCTGACAGTATATTTGTCAAAACAAAACTCGAATTTTAATAAGGAAAAACGAAAGTAGACGATACTATTTGTTTCATTAAAACCTTCGAAATATCTAGTTTGTAAATGAGGATTACCATTTGACGTAAAATATAACCTTCAAACGTTGGAGCAGGTTCCGTCTCTCAACTCAGGACCACCGGGGTCCGGACACTAAAAGTTGAAAATCATAATACTACGGTAAATCCAGACAAGGGTATTCGGTTCTATTGTCTAGACTTCAACAGATTATTCCTTGTACCACACAAAACTTTGCAAGAAACCAAATGTTCAGACCTTGGTTTTACAAGAACCGGTCTGGAACTCTTGGATATAGACATACAACCCATTCAGTCTAAAACGTGTCTGTCTCGTAGGTTTACTTCGATCCATCCTTGTCCTTTTTTTTTTTTTAGGGGAGAAAAGAAAAAAAAAAAAAAACAGAAAATACTGGATTAAAAAATACTGGTCCACAAGAAGGTTCAGTTAACCTACCGCGACTCATAATGCCTTTTATTTCATTTCGTATAGTATCCCAAAAAAAAAAAAAAACCAATGGCCAAAGAATAATGAAACTTATTTCAAAAGTTTTAACTGGTGGTTCAAATAATCGAATGTACACCCAATAGGTAAAAGATTTAAACACTCGGGTGAATCTGAGTCGTTATTTCATCCGTGTACTTAAATCCACCCAGGAAAACTTGGTATACAGAGAATTACGAATACTCTCTAGATTCTCTTTATCGTTAAATTAGAAATCTCTTCTAACTAATTATGCAAAATATGCAATATACATATATAAAATATAGTCCGAGTTTCCTTATCGTTTTCATAACCTTTCGAACAGTATAAATGAAAGTAAAGTCGTTGTTTATTTCCGGGTCAATTAGTCGTATAGTTTATGGGTCCACACAAATCTCAGTCAAATATACCTACTTAAAGTCCCGACATTCTTTCATAAAATAAATTTCCACGTCGGTGAACTAACAAGTTTACCGACGAAAACATGAAGACACACTGTTAATTGTAAATTACTTACTGAAAGATTTGACGGTAACCACCATTAATGATATACACCAAATAATTGACGTTAGGTAACAACCTACACGGACATAACTAAACAAAACGTTTGTTGGGAAGTGTGCAAGTCGTGATAAACATGTACTGAAAAATTTCTTGGACAAAGCAAACGACTGTGACTATAACGGGGATTTAAAAATCGACTGTTTACGGAGAAACTACCATTACTAAAAACTAATTTAATTTTCACATAGAAAAGTCGATATGTCTAAAACGTGAAACTAGGAGTTCCTTAAGGTTTCTTTAATGTGTTATAAAAAAAAAATTCATTTTCTAAATATCTTTAAATCTGAATAGTCCTCTCAAATCTCTACCAGATACTAAAAAAATTTTATTTCTCGGTTCCAAACCTTACCAATTTATAGAAAACGAGTTTAGTATGTCAACCAATACCCGACATTATCCTGTGTTTACGTCTACAGGACTGGGCGACCAGTCCCTGGGGTACGACGAAAATTAATTCTAAACCTGAGTTAAACAACCATGGTTGACATACAAAGAATTTTCCTCCCTTTGAAGATACTAGAAGGTAAAGACTTTTTATTATTTTCAAGTCTAGCACTCTCTACCGGGAACATTAGGTCCAGTGAACAGAAGTGGACGAGATTAAACCGATTCCGTCAACTGCTTATTGACAATTTTACATAACACAATAATTTTTATTGTTTCATTCTGGGGACTAATTTATAGTCCCGACATTAAATTAGAACCCCCAAGACCGTGACAAGTATTTGGTAAACCGAAAAAAGACATTGTCTACTGCAGTGTTATGTCGAACTAACTTAATACTGGGACCCAACGTCCTCGTGGACGAATACGGAGAACTGAAGTATCGTACAGTCGTAAAGGTAATGAAAAAAAGAAGAGACTGTAAAAATTCAAGCTTATCAATTTGCTCTGACTACCAACCGTATATTTGAACGTCCGGGGACCCTTTTCTGACAAAAGGGTTATCTTGTCTCTTCCACCACTGTTTCGGGGTAATGTCTTATGGAAAATCTTACAAGAAGGAACGAAATTAGAAGGTAATTAAATTTGTAAGGGAAAACCCCACGAATCGACTTAACGTTCCGTAGGTTTACCTTCCAAAACTTAGAGTTTAGCGAGTTCAGTTCTGAATTGATGTTCCGTAAAGTTCCTGAAATTTGATCTCTTTCTGGATCGAAGACACTTCCTTCTATAACTTTACTATCGAGATCTGGGAGATAAAAGGTAAAACACATTTTATGACTGCTCGTTCATCACCTTTCCTACGTGTAAACGTATAGAACAGTCATTAATGAAAATAAAGATGAATTCTACCTATTTTTACCTATTACTTGTCAAAGTTTTCAAGACAAAAACACACACACACACACACAGTAATAGACCTCTAAGTATCGTATCGTAGTTAAATCGGGGAGTGCAAAATTATATCACAACATTTTACAACCAACACAGGTAGATCGGTCAATCAAAAATAGAGGGGTAGTATTAAGAATGACTACCAAATAGATTATATAGAAAAATCATGTACGATACGTATGTAGGGGACATAATCGTTAATATCCTGGATCTCCCGAAACACCCTCGTTCCAGGATGGGACTCTCCCTATATAAAAACTGTCCTTTCTTGTCCTTTCGTGTACAAATTAATCATGAGTCACGGGTCTTCCCCTCACAGTGATTGTACCACCCTCAAATCTATTTCTCTTCTGAATGAAGAACGACCCCTTTTAATTATTACTTCTAAAGTACCCGTTTATCTCATACTAAGAACTTTCTTCTCTAAAAAACTGGACCCCTACAACCCCTCCTAAAATACAGTCCTAGTGACACTTGGTCCGTATCTCCTCTAGGTAACGCTTCCGACCTACCTTCTCTCGTCTAAGAAGTCGAGTTGTCACCTGAGTCAACACCAGATCCGTAGACGTGGTGGAGGTCTGTCTGTAAGGACAGAACTTACGGGGGAAATAAAAAGGAAAAGACTAAAACTCTAAAGGAAAGGTCTATTAGGTCAAGGAAGGGGTATACATATATAAAAATTACCGTCACCGTCGTACCTTTAGTTCTAAAACTATAAGGGTCAAAGTTTGAGAAGGACAATATAGTAAGTCGTCACCTTTAAAATTCGATTAAACCTCTTTCATCAAAGAAATTGACTTAAGACCGTGAGATCGAAGAAAACGGTACAAACGACAATTTATCGATGAAGTATAACCGTTTCACTATCTGGGAGTTTCGGACGTAGAAGTTCGACCTTTTTATTTCACTTTGAGAGGTAATGTGAAGTTCTCCCCAAAATATGACATCAATTTTTATAAAGGGTTAACGTCTTGTAGTCGTAATATTAAAATAATAGGAGTGACCGGTAATGACCACGACACCGGGAACCAAGTCTTCGATCGTCCCTTTACACGACCAATATTAACGGTATATTATGTAAACCTTTACGTACATTTTGTGTCAGAGTTTCTAACACTAGTATCGGCTTTGGGTATATTACAAACATTTTTGTAATACCTCACCGGTCTATGTGGAGACTTATTTTACACAGTTTTAATGTAGGGTGTATCCTTTTTATACATTTGTAGTGGGAGAGGAACTCACAACCCATCAAGTCTAATTTTACAGGAAGAGAGACACTGGAGGTTCACAAAGTCACATTGTGTGCTAAGGTCAAAGGTCAAATTCGGGTCTTGAGTTCAAGATCAACTTTAACCGTATCCTTCTTAAAGAATTACTTACTGACATAAACGATATCTTATATTTGTTCTAAAAATACTGTTTCTCTTACAAGATCTGGATTAAATGAGTAATTTCAGTCAAGGTTTGAATACAGAAGGAGTTTGAATCAGAAGTGAAAGCTTGTATCCCTAAGTACAACCCTTATAAAACGTTGGGATACGGAATTTTGAGTCTCTTTTCGAAAACCAGTAGTCGACCCATTAGTACCAAGTTCTAACTTAGATGTTAAAGTATGTATTGGGTCAAAACGTTAAACCTTCCCTTCTGACTTGTTACAGTAAAGTCAGGAACAAGTTTCTTAACAAGAAACGACACATGGAAGATCTCGAAGTAACACATGATTGACCATAGGGTTTGGTACCTTACGACAAGACAAGAAAACACCCACGACACTTAGAAGTAAATCAAAGATCAAAAGAAAACTATAAATTAAAGAGGAACTAGAACAATCGGAGAAGAATAAGAAAGTGAACGGAAGTCGGGTGCACCTTGACAAAGAGAAAATGTACCCACATGCAAAACGTCACAGGGCGAAATGATAGGGATCATTAAAACCATCTTAACCTAGTCCACTCTTCATCAGGTGATCATGAAATTTATTAAGATGAATTTGTTTTAGGTAATAACAACTTCCAAACAAATTTCTTACAGTTTTCGAAGTCTTTTTACTTTCCTTACTGATACGTATCAAAAAAAACAAAAACAAAACAAAAAAACGTCACACTTATACAAAGCGACTTTATCGTTCTCTTAATGATTCTTACCAATTGAGACTAAATGAGCGAACAAGTGAGTAAGTCATTTAAAAAAAAAACTCTCGATTCTAAGTTTAACGTCACACTCCATGATACCACTATATTTCTTCCTTTATAAAGTCACGGTCATAACGTCAACCTCGTACCATGACGAACGACAGAAACCCACATTCAAGATATAACTGAGTCATTCTTTCACGAAAAGTTTATTCACTACAGTTTCACACCTTCGTCTGAAGAAGGTTCCTATGAAAGTTTATTTGATTCATGTCTGATTGACTTTCTAACTTTAGGATAAATGTACCCATGATGTACTCATATTTCCATCCCCTACCTAAACTTACTAATACCTTAAATCTGAAACTTCTCGTAATACTTACAGAAGAGTTTAAACCATGGTTTCTGAACAATCTTCCGTCACTATTAATATGGGGTATATAAAAACAACACAAAAAAAACCCCCCCCTCACCTTTACTCTATGGTCTAAACATTTAACATGAGTAAATTAAGTTCCCGTGATCTATGTGAAAATAAGGGTGTGAACTTATAAAAACTATAAACAAAATCTCAACTATACGTTCTTCAATAACTAAATGAAAATTTCAATTTTTTTTAATTCGTAGATGGTACATCGTCCATGATATGACCCACGATCTTTATTTTAATACTTGTCAAGTCAAGTCAAGTCAGTGAATCAGCACAGGCTCAGAAACGCTGCGGTACTTAGCGTCGTGCGATCCGGAGGGACAGATAGTGGTTGAGGGCCTCAAGTGAGTCTGAGTGCAGGTAACTCAGACACTACGGTAGGTCGGTGGAGTAGGAGACAGCAGGGGAAGAGGAGGACGGGGATTAGGGAGGGTCGTAGTCTCAGAAAAGGTTACTCAGTTGAGAAGCGTACTCCACCGGTTTCATAACCTCGAAGTCGAAATCGTAGTAAGGAAGGTTTCTTTAGGGTCCGGACCAGAGGAAGTCTTACCTGACCAACCTAGAGGAACGTCCGGTTCCCTGAGAGTTCTCAGAAGAGGTTGTGGTGTCAAGTTTTCGTAGTTAAGAAGTCACGAGTCGGAAGAAGTGTCAGGTTGAGAGTGTAGGTATGTACTGGTGTCCTTTTTGGTATCGGAATTGATCTGCCTGGAATCATCCGTTTCATTACAGAGACGAAAACTTATACGATAGATCCAACCAGTATTGAAAAGAAGGTTCCTCATTCGTAGAAAATTAAAGTACCGACGTCAGTGGTAGACGTCACTAAGACCTTACACGAACTTAGTGGGGTTTGGAGGAGGGGTGGGGCCAGACACCCATTTTACAGGAGGTGTTTTGGCCAGGGACGACGGTTTCTCCGACCCCTGACGACTCAATCTCACAAGTAAGGTACTACGAGTAANAATCAAGGAGAAGTGAAAGACGGTATTCCCACCACAGTAGACGTATAGACTCTAATAACTATAAAGAGGACCGTTAAAACTAAGGTCGAACACAAAGAAGGTCAAGTCGCAAAGAGTACTACATGAGACGTATATTCAATTTATTCGTCCCACTGTTATATATCGGAACTGCATGAGGAAAAGGATAAACCTTGGTCAGACAACAAGGTACAGGTCAAGATTGACAAAGAAGGACTGGACGTATGTCTGCCCATATAAAGACGTAACCGACTTACACCCTTTGTAAGTGACTTATTGGTTCGTTTCTTTCCTCTCCACACTCCGTAGTCTCCTCAAACACTATCCCACAGACTGGATCGTCAGTCCTCTTCGAAGGACTTCGACCGCGTGGACCTGACTCCAGACTCTCCTTCCCGCCCCATGTACCCGCTTCACCTGACCCCTGGTCGTCCCGGACCACAAACCCCTCCCCAATCTCGACCCAATCTCCACTCCGAACTCTCCACGTTCCATCCCCGGTCTACTACGGTCCGTCCTTCTAGCCCTCTGAAACGTAAAAGGAGGGTAGTCGAAACACGGACCCTCTGGAGACCGACGTCGGACCTTTTGCGTGGCGTCCCCGTCAGTCACAACCACCGGGCTTGGCACACACCACTCTAAAAAAGTCTTTGGGTCCACTCTCTACTCCAACAATCCGGAGGTCACACCCACCACTACTACCTCTTACCCGACATCTGGAATGAACCTTACACATTGAAATCAGGTGACCCCTCGTAAGTGTCATCGTAAACACACACACACACACACACACACACAGACGCGCGCGCACTCTTTGAAAAATATTGGACTTATGAACTTTTAACCGATATGTAGAAGATTACCTTTGTGACTCTGGAGTAAGTCGATGGTGCACGACAACTGACGGAAAAAACGTGGGTCTGTGGTGTCTTCACAAAAAATAAAAGACTACTTTCACCTTCTACCTAAAACGTCAAGACGACACTCTCCCACGTCTCCACCCTCACCCTCTTTCTCTGGTTTCCCTGAGAAGAATAAATTACCAAAAGTCATTAATGTGAGATCAACCCGAAGACGATCGAGTCCAAGACTAACAAGTCAGTGAGCCAACACAGGCTGAGACGCTGGGGTACCCGACGTCGTGCGGTCCGAAGGGACAGGAAGTGGCAGAGGGCCTCAAACGAGTTTGAGTACAGGTAACTCAGCCACTACGGTAGGTTGGTAGAGTAGGAGACAGCGGGGGAAGAGAAGGACGGAAGTTAGAAAGGGTCGTAGTCCCCGAAAAGATTGCTCAGTTGAGAAGCGTATTCTACCGGCTTCAAAACCTCGAAATCGAAGTCGTAGTCAGGTAGGTTACTTATAAGTCCTGACCAAAGGAAATCCGAACTGACCAAACTACCAAGTAAAGTTGAACACCTTAACTCAGGTAGCGTGTGAACCCCCAGTCAATAGTCGTGTAGTGGTGCTACAACGACTCGTAGAAACCACTTGCGATCCTACCACCAGTCTAAACCTGGTATAAGGTAGACGCTACTTTTACGACAAATGGACGAACACAAAACAGACTCCGTCGGTACCCCTTTTAGCAGGCCACCGAAACCTAATCGGTACCTTACTTCGACAGGGGCGACTCTCGAGGACCACTTGGAAGGGCGATTGGGAAAGGGAGACTGGCAGAGTGAGGAAGAGACGGACGGAGGGAAGCAAAAGAGTACTTACACTACGAAGTGTGAACCTTCAGAGGAGAGTCGGGAGGTTCAAACAATCAGGCAATCCTTTCGGCAGTGGGAAGAACACCATATAAGTGCCAAGTTTCACTTCCTTCTTTTATCAATCAAAAAGGGCGAGGAGAGAGAAAGGTGGAAACGAGACCCGGGTCGACCAATCTCGTGTCCCCTTACCCACTGATATCCGACCTGGGACTACCGGTGCGGTCACTCACTAGGAACCGGCGCCCTGGGGGCCCGAGACGCACACGAAGAAGTCTTCGCACGACTTCACTGTCGTCACTCCAGGCCCTGGGAGACGCGACTCGCCCTTCGAGGAATTGTGTGCACGGACCTCGACGCTCAGTCACCCACCACGACTACGTTCACCTGCTGTAAGCGCACAACAAGGACGGAGGACCCCTTGAGCGTAGTCGTAGATCCGTGTGGAAGCATTGAGAGTCAAATTTTCTTTTTGTTTTATGTCAATGGAAGGAAAACCGCACTCCTCCCGTGTGTCCCACGAAGGCGTCAATAACCGTCGTGAAATAGTAATAACAAAACCTTTCTTTTTAACATCTTACAACACCAACTGGGGAGACACGAGGATTATAAAGTATTAATCTTTCTGTTGTTTTGGGATTACTCGGTTTGTGGTTGAGAGGGAGAAGGAGAGAGGTGACTGGCCAGCAGAAAGTGTCGTTCTCAAACAACTGACAACAGACGTGACCGCCGAAGACATAGGAAGGGAACATATGTGAAAAGTATTCGGAATGGGGTTGCTCCATAAGGTCTGTGTAAAATGGAACACTACAACCTGTGGACGTCTTATTATGTACATCACATACACTTGATGCTTCGTTTTACTACCGCACTCCTTCTGGACCCCTGAATGGTGAGTGACAGTCTTGACCTCGTAGTAGTCTTGGAACACCCAAAGGAGGAATAGGCGGAAGGGGGTAGAAAGAACGGTCTCCATTTATAAGACAGAGAAAAATCTCATCGAATTACTGTACAAACACATAGGGATTCGTTGCACTACAACCCGAAACGAACTACCTCCCAATCTTTACACCACAGTCAGGCCACGACGGCGCAGGGAGAGCGAGAGAAGGGAACCACAGGACACAAAGGGTAGACAGGTACAACGACACACACCGGAATCACATAAAGGTAACGACCACTTACACGGAGTCAAATAAAGACATACCAGACCAAGCACTTGGAAACCTAACCAAGGGTAAAAAACTCTGATGTATAAAAGGATTTGTGAGAACTACGCACGAACCAGTAGAGAAAACGACAGAACCTATAGGCACTCATTTTGAGGATCCAATGTCTCAGTACGTCCACAATTCCATCGTGGTTTAACAAAAGGTCTCGACAACGGTTAAATGTATGGGTGGGTGTCGTATTTTCCAATAATACCCATGTATAACAGGTGAAAGTCATAAAAGTCTAAAGGATTAAACATAGTTATACACACACACACACACACACACACACACACACACAATCAGTGAGTCAACACAGGTCGAGAACCGCTGAGATACCTGACATCGGGTGGTCCGAGGACACAGGTACCCTAAAAGGTCCGTTCTTATGACCTCACCCAACGGTAAAGAAAGAGGTACCCTAGAAGGGTTGGGGCCCCAACTTGGGTCTAGAGGACGTACTGTCCATCTAAGAAGTGTCAAACTCGGTGGTCCCTTCGGACAATATAGTTAGATCCCCAATATTTTATCTTTTACATAGAGTGATACTAGAATCGAACGTAAAGGAACTATAAATTACTTCAATTTGTAGAATTTACGTAAATAAATAGTAAGTACAAACAAGACATCTTAGAAGGGAGGAGTCAAAAGGTAACTGACAAAAAAAAAGGAGTAACTAAGCACCCACAAGGACTATATATACACCTATATTAAGAAAGAGTCAGTACGTACGATGTTTATGAAAGGGAATAAAATACTGGACAGAAAAATGTGAGGGACACCACAAAAAACTACTTGTATTCCGGAATGTAAATTACACCAGAAAAAAAAGGAAATGGAAAAGTACAAAACACAGTACCAACCTTTTAGGTAGAGACGGAGTCCCAGTATTTCCATAAGTAAATATACAAAGAAGTTCTTTCCTAAAGTATCAAAGCTGTAGGTGTAAATTCAAAGATTATGTCAACCCTATCTAAAACATCTCACCGTTCATCCCGAAAATTAAGACGAAAAAGAATTTATAGAACTATCTGTAAACAAGATCTTAGTAAATAACTCTTCCGACAGGAAAGACATCCGAAGGTGTCACGACAAAGACGTTATGACTTTCAAAGACACAAACATTCCCAAAAAGTAAGACTCAGGAAAAAAAGGACTAGAAAGCCAGTCAAACAGATGGGTACGGGGTCACGGCACAACATTATTCAAAGTACGGTGTAAAACCATACACCATCATTCCAGAAAAGAGAAGAAGAGTAGGATACACATGGAAAGTGAAAATCGATAAACCTCCGGACAGAAGAAGGTGTCTTTAAAATTTCAATTCAAACGGTTCCAGAAAGTATTCGGAGAATCCTTAAAACAAGTACAACGTACTCTAGATTACTAGTCACCCCTTTTTGACTACATGAAAATTCCTACTCATAGACGTCAGTACATAGAGAAGTCAAGAAATCCAGAAGAAACTATAGAGTTTCAAAATATTAAAAAAAGTACTCCAGTACATATAGTAAACTACTGTAAGAAGTCATGGAATAAAAATGACGATAACTATTACCATAAAAGAAAATTTAATTTATCAGTTTAACAAGGTATATAAATTATATATGTATATGTGTATGTATGTATGTGTGTGTGTATACACACACACACATTAACTAGAAACCCATAACTAAAGTATCAATCGGTATAACGATTTAAGAGAATGACTAAGATTTTAAGAGATACACGAAAGTAATATGAAAAAACATATAAGTATACCACACACTTATTACTTTCAACAAAAAGAAAAGTATGGGGAACGTTTGTCTACATAGACAAAATCAAACAAGAGAAAAAGAACAGAATGACACGATGGATCCTGGAGTTCAAGTAAGAACTTATGTCTATCGTCATAATCCATAGGAACAGAAGAGGGACTAAAAGTGACAACTGTAACTACTACCATATATAAAGTAATTCCTCACAGTAAGACACATATAGAACGAATCTCAAACACTCACCACCACAAAGATATTTAAAAAAAGATATGTATAAATTTAATCCTGAATTTTTTAGAGGAAGTTAGACAATTATAACACTCACTATAAATATAAAAAGGCATACCATGTACGGGAAACCTAAACCCCCTAAACAATCACACTAACTACACAAAAATAATGAGAAAATTTTCATTATAGGACGGGAGGCAAAAGACAAAAGAAATCATAGAACGTAGATACGAATATTGATTCTAACGATATATTATAAAGAAGAGAATGACAGGCATAGACCAAAATCGAGGTTCCAATATGACTGGACATTGGACTTATGTTGTCATAAAAGTAAGACAGTGGTGAACATCTCACACATACTCAGAGTTGATTAGACAAGGAACTTTAGTCCGTTTTGAACAGACACATTGTTAGACTCGGAGTACACTCTGCTAAAATTTCGTGACTATCTTAAAAGTTTATAAATTTATAACTCTTACTCTTAAAATGAAAGAAAAAGTCATCAAAATTTTAATGTATAAACTTATTTTAATATATGTACTACCTAAATTACAAAGTGTAAAGCATATTTAAAATTTATCTAACGGAATTTCAACACATACCATAAGAGATTAATGAAAAGATTAGAGATGACTAAGATACTGATTCAAAGTAAAAAGTGAGGATTAAAAAAACATACCAAAGGAGATAGTTCTAGTGATCTGCAAAAAGAATACATAATCAGAAATGTTTTTCTTAGTCGAAAACCGAAACACCTAATAAACACACACACACAAAAGGACGAAGTAATGAAAAATTAGAAATAATAACGGTCGAAAAATAAACAAAACCCAAATAAGACAAAAAAAAATTGAAGAATTCAAGTGGTGAATCGAGTAACAATAAAAAAAAATTAGATTCTTGAATTCCGATATTTTACGAGAAATTCATAACGACAATTATATATAAGGTATCCAAAATCATACATTGTACAAGGTGATATACAATAAACATTCATAAACTTTAGTAAAAGAAGAAACTAAGAACGTGATAAATAACTACGGAACTTTTAAAATGTTTACTTGCACAATAAATAGAAAAATAATAACTGAAACTTACATTAAATTAACAACAGTCTCTTGACAAGATACACTGTTGTCAAGAAACCAAGAACACTCTGAACGAAATAACAGTCAAAATTAATTAGTCAAAAGTATTCACAAGGTGACACACGAACCCTTCTAACACATAAGAAAATAATAACTCAACTTCCTAAATACACAGGTCTTTAAATTCGAACAATTAACACGGAATTTTAACAGATATGGAAATGTCTTCCCAAAAAAAAAAAAAAAAGCCAGACGGATTGTAAAACAGTAATTCTCTTCACCTAACTTTATTAGGAGATAGTACCACTACAACGCGTAAGAGGGACACAAAGACAAAACCGAAACACGTATAACTTTAACATACGTAAGTTCAAATCTTACTGATCCAGAAGTACCAATTAATTTGTGAAACAGGTCAAATATACACCAGTGGGAGAAAGATGGTAAAACAGAATAGTAGATAAACCAGACAATAATCACATCAATAGAGTGAAAAAAAAAGTGATTATAAGTAGATCACATAGATAAAAATTGGAAAATAAAAGTTGGGTAGGATCTACCATACAAAATTCATAAGACGATGTCTACTTAAAATTAAAGTCAGATTAGTCTATAGTTTACTGGATTCAGGTAATGAAAAAAACATATAAAACGAAATACGGAGAATGTTTCTGCTACGACACTTATACGGACAACCTTAACACACTACATCATCGAGACACTAATTACAGTAGATTTAGAACTTAAAACTAAACATAACGAAGAATATGTAAAGGAAAAAAGAGAATAAGGAAAATTTCATATCGATCAATCATAAAGTAAAAAAATGAAGTAAAACGGGAGAGTAACAAACTTAAAAAAAAAATTACTAAGGAAATCTAAAATGACACGTATCAAAAGACTGTCTCAGATTTCAAATATTAGAATTGAGAGGAAACTTTGTCAAAGTCGTGGTGTCTTAGGACAAGAAGTATAGTGAGAGAATAGATGACTCTCATGAAAACAAACCTTGAAATTTTATAAAGGACCTTTAATCTATAATAAGAATAGATTCGCAATATCTGTCACAAATCTAAATGAACAAATCATTAAAGAAACGAGTTACGAGAAACCGAAGAAACCGGAAACACCCCAGTAAAATAAACCACTTTATATAGGAAATCTTCAAAAAACTATATCCTTACAATCTCGGGTTCAGAACATGAGAACAAATAGGTCGCACAGGAAGAAGAACAAGAACCTTCTAGCAAAACATCCCGTGTCTAAAAGTCCAACTGTAACAAAAGAAAAAAAGTAATGAACCTACTAAAATAAGATTATGGAAGACTTAAGGTAACCCCAAGAACCCTGGAGACGACAGATAAGTCAACGGAAAGAAAAGACCTGTCGACAGAAAAGGGTGTCGAAAGGAAAGAGTAAAAGTATAAATCGTTAAATCATTACGATAAAGTAATTTGAAGAGTCGTCAAAAATTCTCTTTTAAGTAAATAAAAGCAACCTTTAAGTCACAGAGATAGTGAAAGACGAGCACAAACAAACCAACCAAACAAAAGACGGAGGGAAAACGACTGACGAGAAGACGGACTTGACATTTAACTCAGGGAACTCCCAGAATGGACCTGGGAGAAAAGGAAAAGACGACTCTCCGCCATACCGTGTCACGGAGTTAGACCTTAATATAACCTAACCAATAGTAGATCAATAATCGTCACAAAAGTATAACATTTCACCCATTTTTGTCCTATCAACCCTCTTAAGTCATTCTATTATGAACGGTACGGGAACTGGGTATAGGTCATGTGTCATCCGTCAACTACATGCAAAGGAAACTAAGAGTACCCATAAAAGAAGGACTTAGTAGAAACAAAGATTCTATGGTCGAGAGTATATATAACGACATCATAGTAAACACAAAGAGTCACAGTCAAACATCTCAGTCGACAGATAAAATAAACTAAAGGAGGAGACGGGAATTATATGCAGACAGAATAAAGACATAGAATCCTTACCGTGAGGGTACGTGGATCAACTAATTTGACTCTAGACTTGTGTGACCGGGGAAATAGAGAGGGGTAGATTAGTAGTATCTCAAGACGAATGGTGGAGATGAAACTGGTCAACTTCACTTCCTGACAGTAAAGAACGGACCATATGAGATCCTCGGAGGACTGACATAAAGGTGAAGAAGGAACTTAGATACAAACCTTCGTCGGTTCCACTCAAAAATTTTTTACGGTTTGTTTTATAAAGTAGAGGGTAGAAGTCATAAAACGTGACAAAATTCGTGAAAGTCACAATATCTGATTGAAAACATGAGAAGTTGTATAGGATCTGTACAGACAGGTCGGAGTAAACCTAGAACAAAGGATAACGTGAGACATAAATTTTATGTAACTTAAAGAAAATCCAAAACCTCAAACTGTTCGAAAAGGAACTAAGTCCTGGAAACGTGTACGAGACCTCTTGGAAAGGAGAGTACGCAATGGACTGATTGAGGTAAGTCTGAAATAGACTTTCTGATAAAAGAGTCTCTCCGAAAGAAACTAGACGATTAAATTCAATTTTAAATAAAAATAAGCCATTTAAGATCTAAACTAATTATTCACTAAGTTATTAGTATATATACATAATTTTAAACTTAAATGATTAATTCTCCTCACTATCAAGACACTCTAGTACAAGTAAAATTCAAATCAGTATCATGACAGTAACCTTTGGTGATTTGAAAAAACACACATAAATAGTCTAAAAGTCTCAGTGTATTTAAAGACTACACAGGCACGATTCGACGAAGTCAACACAAGTTGAGAAACGCTGGGACACCTGGGATTGGGTGGACCGAGAACACAGGTACCCTGAAGGGTCCGATCTTATGACCTCACCCAACGGTACGGACAGACGTCCCGTAGAAGAGTGGGCCCCTGACTTGGGCTCAGACAACGTGGAGGACGTAACCGCCCGTCCAAGAAATGGTGCTCACGGTAGAAACTTCGGGACTTAAAGAGTACTGACATTGTAAAAAGACCGTTTAAGTGTATATAAAACGTACATCTATTTTATAGTCGGGTCTAAGCCCTACCCTCTTAAGTGTGAGTGACTCCGTGACAATACAGTGACAGAACACATTTCGGCACTTTCGTTTGGTGATTCCTTCTTTGGCTGAGTCTCTTAGGGGACGCACAACAGGTTCCGGAATCTCCATCCCTCTCCCCTTTGGAACCAAATCAGGTCCATAACCTTGACATTCTCCTCTCTAAAACGTGGAGACGGAATAAAGAAGAGAACCGTCTGAAGATTTTTTAAAGACATTACTCGTCTCCAACGTCACAAGAAAAAAAAATTTATATTAAAATAAATAAAATTAACCTCCAATTAATGAAATGTCATAACATAACCAAAACGGTATGTAGTTGTACTTAGGTGGTGTCCATATGTACACAAGGGGTAGGACTTAGGGGAAGGGAGGAGGGAGGGGCATGGTAGGGAGACCCAACAGGGTCACATGGTCGGGGTTCCTAGGTCACAGTACGCAGTTTGGACCAAACCACTAAGCAAAGTATATACTATAATATGTACAAAACTACGGTAAGAGGGTTTAGTAGGGTGGGAGAGAGAGAGGGTGTCAGAGGTTTTCTGACAAGATATGAAGACACAGAGAAACCAATGTTACAAGAGTGTGTACATAGGGAAGTGTATTATACATGTAGTCCAAGACCTCCCTCGTACTGTAAAAGTTGTAAAGTAATACCTAGTTCGAAAAATAAGTGATTGAGAAAATAAGGGGTCTCGTAGGGAGACTACAGAAACTCACATGTCGACTACTTTTAATTTGTTTCTTGTTAATTCACTCAAGAGACTCTTCACTGTACCACCTTATAACTTAATAGCAACTTATAAAAAATAATCGATCTCTTCCTCTCTTGTATCTTTGAAAATTAAAGTCATCAGCACAGATAAAAGACAGACCAACTGAACGACAAATAATTTTTTTTTCATTGATCGTGTTGACTCGGACCTAAAATACCTATAATAAGAATCCTCTTCCGATTCAAAACCACAAAACAAAAAACTCCATTAAGAAATATTTCTTCTCGTAATTGATCTATTCACAAGTCAATCATAAATCAATTCCGTTTCTAGTTCTTCCACCTTGATTTCAAACCCCGCGTAATAACCCACTCAACCTAAGAAACCCGGTTCATCCCCGTCCTGCAGGCACCGGTCTGTATTCTCCTCTGAGACACCTCCCAACATAACCAACATAATTCACGGCCACTTAACTAAAAAGAGAGGTCTCGAAAGGGTGACGGTAAATACCGAGCACGGAGGAAATCATTTATAAAGCCCAAAACCGTCCTGTAAAACTAAGCTTATATGTAAAACCATAAAACTAAAAAAATTTCTTTTTTAAATTTTCCTTCGAGGATGCTCATAAGTCTGGGAATGCAATACCTAAAATGGTAACATGGAGAATGTATACATCGTAGACTTTTTCCTTAAAAGGAATTTTCTTCTTGAGTAAGAAATCTGGACCTCGTATTTATGTACAAAGACTCTGATCTTACCGTATCAGAGCTCGTTTCCAATCGTTTAAGAAAAGACATTCCCTGGTCGATTATTTACAGTTGAAACACACGTTATATGAGAGTCGACGTTCACGATTTAAGACGACAACATCGTCAACATCGACATCCTTTGGTCATTTGGTCTCTTGTTCTGACGTAAGGTCATTTTGAAATAAACTTTTTTGTCCGTCGTTGACCTATAACCATCCCAACCCCTCCTGTACCGAACGTTTGAGACACACGAATCAACGAGTCAGACAGGCTGAGAAACACTGGGGTACCTGACATCGGGTGGTCCCAGGAGACAGGTACCGTAAGAGGTCCGTTCTTGTGACCTCACCTAACGGTACGGGAGGGAGGTCCCTTAGAAGGGTTGGGTTCCAGACTTGGGTCCAGAGAGCGTAACGTCCTCCTAAGAAATGGGAGACTCGGTGATCCCTTCGGACCATAGATCTCTCTATGTAAAATCTAGATGTACAATCTTTCCTACCCGAAGACCAAGGTAAGAAGAGGTAATAATCGAGGTACTAGCACCTGTCAACCTGTTGAGTGAAATTTAGAGTTTCTCACTTAAACAGATAAACTTTTTACTTTTTTTTAAACATTTTTTGTACCTATCAGTGTATAAAAGAACATACCCGTTATATACAAAAGAAATATGTGAAATAAATAACACATATGTACTACATTAGCACTCGTACATATAAAAAAATATTCGACTTGTTTGACAAATTTTTAATCTCATGTTCTATTTTCTTCTTTCAACAGTTTTTAGTAATAAACTTTCTTAAAACATTCCTCAGACAGTCCAAGAAACACCTTGATCCTAGTTGTTTATGCTCCAAAAACTTAGTTATATGCGTTTCTAGCAAAGAAAATTTAAAACACAGTATGTCATGGAAGAATCTGTGTCTCAGTAATTGACTGTTAAAAATATCACAAAACAAACATATAATTAAATAGCTATTAAATCGTTTAAATAGCTGGGGTATGATATACACTTCCTGACACAACTGCCCAATTCTATCATTTTTACCATTATTTATTGTATCAAGAACTAGAGTTCCTCGAATGTACCTTCCTCTACTCGTACATGTGATTTACAATAGGTTAACGAACCATTTAAAAAACCTTCACTTATACGTATCTCCCAGTGGCCCTCCAGTCTTAACAACCCCACCTCCATTTACGGTTTCCCTGAAGTAGTTCGAACGGTACAGACAACCCCAAACTTCCCACTCACCCAGTAGAGATCTGTTTTCCAGACACGAAAACACTGGAACCTTGTGGTGTCCGTCAAGAGACTTTGATCTTTACCTCATCACTCTCGTGACCCCCGTACACTACGAGGTTCAAACCGGGCCCGGGCCCTCACACTGCAACTCCCTCAGACTTGTCAAAACCTCGATGTCTCACGAAACCCTTAGACTATTTTCTGTCCCACGAAAAGAACCTGTTAGTCCGTCGTACTTCTAAGTTATAAAACGTATGTTAAAACCTCCATTCCGAGATCTCTGGTGAAATACTCGTAAAGATACACAGAGAGAAGACCTTATTAGTTCCCTCCGCTGCCAATGCAATCATCTGTCTACGGAGTAACGGGACGAACTGCCACCGTCGTTTACGAAAACTATTTCATTTGATTTCAAAAAATAAAGTAAATGACTTCCTGGATGAGTCTCCTGGGCGGACTATCACAACACTCCCATCTTACTTGTACAGGTTCATGTCGTAAAAATCGGGACCCGAATGTGTGTCATTCTCGAGTCATTTACGATCGCCAACACTTTGTAGACACTTTGAGCACCTGTAAGTCTCTACAACAAGTCAGCCATTCAGCACAGACTGAGACACACTGGGGTACCCGACGTCGCACGATCCGAAGAGCCAGAAAGTGACAAAGCGTCTCAAACAAGTTTAAGTACACGGAGTTCAGGCACTACGGTAGGTCGACAGAGTAGGAAACAGCAGGGGAAGAGGAGGGCGGAAGGTAGAAAGGGTCGTAGACGCAGAAAAGGTCCCTCAGTTAAGAAGCGTAGTCCACCGGTTTAATAACCTCAAAGTCGAAGTCGTAGTCAGGAAGGTTACTTATAAGTCCTGACTAAAGGAAATCCTAACTGACCAAACTAGAGAAACGACAGGTTCCCTAAGAGTTCTCACACGAGGTTGTGGTGTTAAGTTTTCGTAGTTAAGAAGTCACGAGTCGAAAGAAATATCAGGTCGAGAGTGTAGGTACTTACTGATGACTTTTTTTGGTATCGAAACTGATCTGCCTGGAAACAACCGCTTCATTACAGAGACGAAAAATTATACGACAGATCCAACACTATTGAATACCACTTACCACAACCTAAGCACTAGAGACTTCTTCTTCTAAATCGAAGCCTTGGTCACTGGTCCGAACTAGTGAGTTCTCGAGAACACATCGTCAAAGTAATTTCATACTTTTTCCCTGTCTTTCCAACACTGTGTCTGTAGTCTTCACCCTACCTCTCACGGGGGGAGCGAACAGATTCGTTCCCTCAAAATATATGAAAATTTTAATCAATAAAAATTTAATCAATAATGTTATTTAGTTTTCTTACAGAGTTCCAACATTTTTAGAATGATCTGGGTGAGGGTGTTAAATGTAAAATTCCGTTGTCCTAATCTTAAATTGTTATCTTTGTAAAATGGTCGAGATAAGGGTATGTAAGATTCCATATTCCTAATCACTCCAAAAGTTCTTCCTCTTTGGCAGGAGTTCGTCTATGTAACAACAATATATTAAGGATCACTTTTCTTTTTCACTTTCACTTCAGCGAGTCAGTACAGGCTTAGAAAAGCTGGGGTACCTGATATCTGATGGTACGAAAAGGTAGGTACCTTAAAAGGTCCGTTCTCGTGACCTCACCCAACGGTAAAGGAAGAGGTCTCCTAGAAGGACTGGGTCCCTAGTTTGGGACTAGAGGACGTAACATCCGTCTGCGAAATGGTAGACTCGGTGGTCCCTTTTGGATATTAGGGGTCATGTCTCAAATTTAACTCAACAAACGACACATTAGTAGTCAAAACCCGAATTTCTTTTTTCGCAAAATACACTGATTCTGACTCCTTACATCTCTTTTTATTTCTGCACACAGGAAAGGACGAAGAACTCTCAGGGTCTAGGAAGAGAGGAGGAGCCCCTGGGGCCTGAATAGTTGGGTGGATCCGTAACTGAGAGTCGACCCGTATCGTAAAGAAGGTTCCTCGTCGCAGACAATGAAAACACCACCGTCAGTGGTAGACGTCACTAAAACCCCGGGGAGTTTTATTTCAGTCGGTAACAAAGGTGACAGAGGGACAGAGAAACGGCACTTCACTACCCTGGTCTACGGTACTAGAATCAAAAGACTTACAACTCAAAATTTGGTCGAAAAAGTGAGAGGAGAAAGTGGAAGTAGTTCTCCGAGAAATCAAGAAACGAAAGACGGAATTCCCACCATAGTAGTCGTATAGACTCCAATAACTATAAAGAGGACCGTCAGAACTAAGGTCGAACACGAAGTAGGTCCGGTCGTAATTTATTCGTTCCACTGTTATACGTCGGAACTACATGAGGAAAGGGTCAAACCTTGGTCAGGTAATTAGGTACAGACCAGATTGACAACGAAGAAGTGGACGTATGTCTAAAGAGTCCTTCGTCCATTCCACCAGACCATAAGAACAGAGAAATTCTTAAAAGGTCAAACAATACTAGGTGTGTCAGTTTCCGAAATCGTATCAGTTACTTCGTCTTCATCCATAAAAAACCTTAAGAGAACAAAAAAGATACTAGGTCACCTACAACCGTTAAACTAGAGACCAAGGAGACGGAAAAGATCTAGGTCGAACTTGTAGACGTTCAAGAACTAAGTCCACGACACTTCTGATCGAACCTCTTAAAACTCGTAATGAAACGATCGCACACTCTACTCACGTCGACACGCCATCAAACTCGTAAGAAACCGTAACGGAAAACACTAACCTAACTTTTGACTGGAACAGGTCAGGAGACCGGTGACGAATCAAAAGGTCTAAACGACCGTCTAACTCACGTCATGAAAGTGTCGTAGTAGAAAATCCTAAACTTGATCGAGTCGAGTTTCAGGTAGCGGAGGTGATCGAAATAGCATCACTACGAAGGATTCCGGGTGAACTGAAGCGTAAGGTCCTACAGACCGAGATCCACTCACTAGTGTCGTGGCACTAATAGACCCAGTACTTCTAGAAAAAACATGTCAAGAAGACACATAAGAACGGTGGAGAATTATAGATTACGAAGACAATCCAGGTATGGCAAAGACAGGAAATAACAGGAGTAGAAACGTACTTCACAAGGGAACCATAGAGACTAAACCCGGGTATATAAAGACCTAGAAGTACCCAGTAAAGAACCCTCATTTTAAAGGAAGTGACTTTATGGAAAGTGCCGTGACCGAGTCGAAGAGAGTGACTCTTCAACACTATGTATAAAAGACGTATTTTGTCACCGGTACCATCTCTATTGATTACTTATAATAATACACGAAAAGCGAGAAGAAAAATCTCGAAGATTATAAGTCACCCCTGTAAAAGGAACAATTCTCTGTGACTGTTCCGGTCAACCGGATTTTAATCTGGGTCGTCGACACAAAACTTAGTCCCGGGGTGCACACGTGAAGCGTGAGTAAAGGGCGACACAAACAGACGACGAAATAGAATGAAGTCCCTCGTCGGAAAAACCCACTTAAAATTGTAGGCACAAAAAGAGGACCATGTTGGTCTTTCCACAATGGTGTACTAGCAAACAGCACCAATAAATGTGAATGCCTTACCGTTTTGGGTCTTCTTGTCGTCCAAATGAACGATTGCAAATCCTTTGGTGGGGGCTCATATTGAAATTGAATCCGACACATACCCCTAAAATCCGAAGTAGGGAGAAGCATGGGGAGTTAGGAATTTACTAATTGTACTTTCTCTTATACATAGGTTTTATTTTGAAACCTCGGTTTTCGTTTTATGATCCAGTAAGAATATAAATAAACGAGAGGTATAGTTGAAAAAAAAAAATTAAAACTCTTTTTTTTTAGGGTACTAATAAACATTAAAAAAACTGGAGATCTTTCTTAAAACCAAAACAAAAAAGTAAAAGGCAAGTCCTCAGCAACAATTGGTCACAAGTGACAAGGTCGGGGTCAAGGAAACATAAAGAAACGGGATGACAAATTTCTTTGTAAACTTTTTTTTTTAGGCACATGTGTCACAATAGCACTAAACCAAATTCATAGACACCAACATTCACGTGAAGTAAAGTGGATTAATTCAATAAATCAGTAAATGTGTAATCGCTACATGGTGCATAAGGTGACAATCTCCTTGAATGAATTAATATGGACGTCAACACGAGACGAGGTAATATAGGTATCTAGTCCGACTTATTACCGTCAGAATTTTCGGTATACGATTTTGACTAATATCCAGTAATTCCGGTTTAATTCCATTGTAAAGACTACCGGTGTTCGCCTTCAGATTGATTGTTAATGAAAAAACGAAAACGAAACCCCTTGAGTAAGACAAACCGAAACTACAACGACCAGAGTAGCAAACCTACAGACCACAAACCGTACACAACCATCGACGAACCTACTCCGATTGAAAAAATTTCCCGTCTTTTATATGCTGCACAAAAAATTACATATGTTTTTAGAGTTAAGTCACTTAAAAGACTACAGAAAGAGTTTTTTAACACGAAGAAGAAATCGAGAGAAGGATGGATGGTAATGTTCAGTCTACCCGCTGGCTAAGAGTATCAGAACCCAACCCTAATATGATCTTAAGGAAATTCAATGAAATTACTTATTATCTTATTTCGGACTAACCCTCCTATACTACGAAACTTTCATAGTATAGGAAGGTTTCTCTTTACGGAACCGTAATAGAAAAAACTACCTTTGAAACCAATTTTTGTCATTGTTAGACCAAAAATTCCGTAGTTATAATTAAGAACTGAACAAACCGGATTTTAGTAAATAATTCTTTTTTCCTGTAGGAAGTAAAGTCCGAATAGGTATATGTAAAGCATTGGATTCTTACCCACTGAGATTACAATTAAAAAAGGTACTCTTTACGAATATGTAACATACCCTATTTATTAAAACCCAATGAAACAAGTTTATCTTATATTGATTTCTCCAAATAAAAATTACTAGTAATGAACTAATGGAGGGTCAAAATATTAGACACTAACTTCAATCATTCCAAATTTATCCCTTTGATGTGAGTTTTTAAGGTTAAATCTACAACCCGAAAACGACCTAATTACTTCTAAAAGGATACATAAGTCTAGACCTTCTATAACCCATCAATATGTTTATCTTGACACCAACTATACCTAGGAGACGTAAAAACAACCTTATAATAAAGTTGGTCGAGTACATGAAAAATTTTTATAAGGGTGAATTTTCACTATCAAGTCCCTTAAGGAACCACCAGGTCTCCCATTTAGAGGTTGGAAGGTGACATCCCTTGTACCCAAGTCAGGGACCAGGTCCTTGACTTTAGGACGTTCGGTGTGTCATACCGATTTTTTTATTTTATTTTTTTAATTCACTATCAAATCAGACTCTGTATGGTCACATCCTTTAACCTTCAAATGGAATGTACGTTTTTCCCCCCCCCTTATCCTTATATGCATATATAGCGGTACTTTTACCACTTTTTAACAATCAATAAGTCAGTACAGGCTGAGAAACACTGAGGGACTTGACATCAGGGCTTCCGAGAACACAGGCACCTTAAGAGGTCCGTACTCATGACATGGACGTAAATTTTTTATTTGTGCTCCTCGTTTGACTAATGGACTCCTACTGACTCCTCCTTTATTTCTCCATACCATCTCTACATACTGAAAACATACTGGGACTAAGAATTTGGTACATGTATATAAAAGGGATAAAATCTCAAAAAAAAAAAAAATTGTGATTTGTTTTACAAACTACTGTCACTGTCTGTAAAATTCCTAATATAACCAAACAAAACAATTCTTAAGATTAGTATTTTATAATCAAACCAGCAAAAGAGTACAATCAAAACCCCGTTTAATTTGTATAACCTATAAGAATTTGTATCTAAATACAAATGAGATTTTGTATCCACCAACAAAAAATTATGACACCGTCATAATTTTTAGTCTGGACTGTGTCTGGAATGTCCCCTGAAGGGACCACCAGGTCACCAATTCTGAGACACGAAAGTTACGTCCCTTGGACCCAAGTCAGGGACCACTCCCTTGATCTAGGACGTACAACGTTGATTCTGGCCCGTGTCGGTCTCTCCCCTTCTTTTTCTGTCTGAAATATCTCCTTTTGACAACCTGAATTTGTCCTTAAACTACCCAACGTTTGAACGGGGACATGTGTCTTCCGGCCCTCTCTACCTTCTTTCCACGTCCAGCGAGGTCCGACCATCCACCGTCCACATTAATCGTCCCCTTGGATGTGCCCTTTGAACCGGTCTACGTTCTACTCGTGTAAAGATGTGAACGAGTGGTCTTAGAATTATCAAATACGTCTCAGGAATTACCCCAAGTCAGGTCTGTTGAGCACCAGTTGAGCACCAGTGTAGGAGAGGTACTGGAGACGACGGCTGTCTTAACACGCAAATGTATTGTGTCCCAAGGTCACCAGAATCCTCTACCTTCTCCGTAATAATCCTCGACCCACACTGTGTCTGAGGCCGCACTACTGGTTGAACAAAGACCTAAACCCCTGGCACTCTTGAACCGTACCTGTTCGATGTAAAATTCAATGAAATTTTTATGAAACGAGTGTGATCTTAATAATATTGGACAGTTTTACACTGATTCTACAGTTGTTTTAAGAACTTTAAAAAGTCTAACCATCCACGATTACGTGAACTTAATTACACTACTTTACACTACTAAATCATTGAAATAAAATTACTTGTTACACTAACTAAAATTGGAAATTCTTTTCTTTCCATTATACCTGTGTACATAAATGAAATGACACCTCTTTCAAGAGGAAATTTAAGAATTATGTTATCCGGAATTTTGTAGTTTGGAAGTAAACCTGTCAAAAGTAAAGTATCGACTCCTGGATTGACACCAATTAAATTATAGAATAAGTAAACGTAAATAATTATGTTACGACCCTTTAATACGACGTAAGAAAAATGTCACCACAAAAACGACTAACTAGAATAGAGACTTTTATATTGTTCTGTGATTTCGGTGATAGTATCAAGAATTTGTGATAATAAGAACTTACTCCTATACTTTATGTCCCGTTTAACACCCTTTTTTTACGACAAGACCTTTTAATGAGTCAGGAAAATTTCAGTCTCTCTAATTTGTCAAGCCTTAAACTTTTTTTTTGTGTGATTTTCTATTTCCATATATTCGAGTGAATTGATAATTACTATGTTTAATTAGACGTCTCTTAATTTTCGTCGAAACAACTACCATCTTCTGTGTACATCAATTATTCCTGTAATGTAGAGTAAACCCCAATCCAACCGGAGAGTAAATAATTATAGACAAATTTGATGTTTATCTTTCTTGAGGTAAAAATGGTCTGAAGAACAGTGTTCTGGGTCAGAGATTTCTCTTTATAGTAACTACCTTTTGGTCTTTCTGATTTATCTACATAAACCAGAGTGTCCGTCAGGTAATTAAACGAGTTTAATTTATAATAGAAATTTATAACTTTCCAATTTACATGTGACTATTACCTAAATCTGTCGATAATTCGACATTAACGGAAGATTACATCAATGATTTTCTGTAAACTATATTGTATAACTCTTCCTTCTTAATCCCTGAAAAGACATAGAGTCAAAATTGACTCAAAATATCGAAAGTAAGACCGACAACATCCTTAACCTATTGTTGTTAAAAAAAAATTTACTCTTACGTATGTTATATGTATTTTACAAGTCACCCGTTCAACAGCTCCTCGACACAAAACAAGTCACAAGAGTAGGAAAAAACGTTTGGACGTGGTAGCTATGACAGTTTAGTCGAAAGGTGGGGGTTACAAAAAGATACTCTATTTTCAGTTTAAAGACTTTTACAATGGTCATATACTAAAAATGTATTCAACTTAATGACACAAAGCACGCGACCTATATACCCATGTGATCACGGGTTTAATTAAACTCTTAAAGAGTCAGACGACCTCTGAAGGTCGACCGAGTCCATCAGTTTGACTACTGAAAGCAACCGAACATCCGTCGAAAGAAAAATTACAAACGTACAAACTAAATTCCCTCCTACAAAAGGGTAAAAATGTCCAACACAATCAACTCAAAGGTTCAAAATTGTTTAATACCAATTGGGGTCTTGTGTCCGACTAACTAAATCAGGTAGTGAACGGAGATTTTAAGTCACTTCCCTGTTCTATAACAAACCCTTTCTTTATATTTCCGTTGGATCACGAAGTTTTGTAGAAAAAGGAACACTTCCTAGACTTGTATTAGTTTCATGTTCATACGCAGCCCTTTTTTAACGGAAGTTAATTCTATGGTTCGGTTTCATCAAAACTTAACTTGTTTCTTTCCCTTTCTTTGTGGGACGACAACTAGGGACAGTGAGTAGTCTAAAAACATAATTGTCCGTCGGAGACGATCAAAAAACCGATTAGAGTTGCTAGGCCAAAAGACGATGACAAAAATCTTAAGTGAAACCAAAGTCTTTGGTAATAACTCATCATTTACACACACTTTCAGACAAGACCCTTTCTACAAGCCGAAGGTCCACCACGGTCCCAGTGACGGACCGCGGGGGACCTCCACACGCACGTCACGACGTGTGCCGGTGGGACGAACCGCGGAAGGCTCGTCTTACACTACTCTTGACACGAAAAGTAACTTGAAGGTCCCATGAGGGTGTTCATATAAAATTAGGAAAATCTAGGAGTTCTCATCGAATAAAGTCAAAACGTTTGTTTTTGAGTACAAGACTCACTAGAATATTGAACGGATTGAATTTCGTCTCATGTGTACTTAATTATAGTCCGTCTTATATTTTTCATACTACTCTCAAAGTTTACGGTATCCTAGGGTCTCACTCTGTGACGATGAAAGTAACTGGTACCGGTTCCATCTTAAACATCCCTTCAGTTTCAGTTACAGATGGGAAAAAATATTTTCGTCGTTATATAGGACATTGTAAAAGGGACGAGTGAATTTATTTACAAGACAAAAGAGGGAAATTGAAATTAGGTGTAATTGTAATTCTCTTATCTTTTAGTGTAAAGATTTAAAATGACTCCATCAATTCATCTCTTCCATTAACGTAATGTTCTCAGATTATATATTGTAAACATTAGGAAATTTTACCTTAATCCTGAGACAGAAGAGTCATATGACACCACTGAAATCCGAAGTGAGTAAATTTTCACAAGATCTTTTAGAAAATTTTTTAAGACTCGGTGAAATATAAAAAGAAATCTATTAAAATCTTGATAAATGGTCGATTAGCACTAAAAGAAAATTTATACCCAAAGGTTTATAAACAAATTATTACACTGAAATTATATGAAACCATACTGAAAGGTAGAAAAGAAGGGAGAAAGGAAGAAGAAAGAAAAGGAGGAAGGGGAGAAGAGGGAGGGAGGGAAGGAAAGACGGAAGAAAGAGAAGGTTTACATATAATAGAGAGTTGGGTGAGGTCATAAGAACGGACCCTTTAGGGTACCTGTCTCCTCGGTCCGGCCGATGTCAGATACCCCAGTGTTTCTCAACTTGTGCAGACTCGGTACTTGTTGTCGTCGATTGAGAAAACAGATCTAAAGAGAAATTTCAATTTACCTTTTTCACCTAAGACAACCAACCCGAACTATAACAGATTACAATGTTGTAGGAACCCGAGACACTCCGACTAAGATTCTGTGTCGAAAATTCAGAAAAGTACAGTTGATGTATACGACTCTTATCGGTAATCGAAGGGGTGGGACTTTCGGAAGTCATACTACTATATGGTATATGTGTACGAACCTTAAATGACTAGGTGATACATGTGTCGAGAAGTATCGGACTTCTCGAAGCATTTGAAAAGGTGGGTTTGATTTCTGTTCTCATTTATGTATTTGTGTTCCTCGAACCCCTGAACCGACTTTCAACGGTGGGTCTCGAACTTAAAATAAACGTACAACCATTTTTTTTTTACTCGGTGCTCAACTTCGAGTCCTTCTGAAGACTATAAACTACGAATAGGGTAGAGTGACACATAAGGTCCCGTCGGAAAGACAAATGGACCTACCTTTTCGTATCAAAATTTGGTTACGAGAACCCACAAACTCCACCAAAAACAAAAAAATTTCTTCAGCGTGAACAAAAAGTAAGGTACAGTAAGACGGAAGAGAAGACAATTTATGGTACTCAGAATTAGAATTCCGAAATTATCTTCGTTTGTAACAACGGGCTTACTTCAAGTCTGTAATTTTGGTCGTTCTCTCCTGTAACTAACTGACGGCGTACACTACAATAAAAGAAGTCTTAATAACTATATTTGATAAGTAAACAACTACCGTTTACACCTTAAAACGACTACAGACGCAAGGAGGACATTTTTACTAGGTATACAAAAGCATACTTTTACAAAATAACTGAATGATTTATGACCCGTAAGAAGTCCATCCCCCCTTTCTATACATACACCCAATTTGTGTGTGTATGTGTGGGTCTAGATATGGACTTAGTCCTAAACCGTGGACACCCTAAAAAGAGGGACACACCAAGCACAAGAATCACACTGTAGGCACTCATGTCTATACACCCCTCTTGTGGGACCTTCCAACCACTCGATGCAATGGCATGACACTAACGAAGAGAACGACACGGCAAGTAAAGACTAAATTTATGGATTACTGAGAGTAGTTTGTTGTAAATTTGAAAGATACTCTAGGACACTCACAAGGAAATCTAGTATAATACTCCTTGTTACCGACTTTACTCGAAGTCACTCTCCGACACAGAGGCTGCCCCGAAGACGTCGACGACCACTACCGCCAGCGAGGGAGTTGGCTTGCCGGCGGTAGGGCAACCACCGTAAAACGGGTAATTCGCCACATATTTTTGTCACGAGGACCATGCCATGGACAGTAGAGACGTAGTAAAAGTCCAAGTCGGAACCGTACAAGACCCCGGACATGAAAGGGGAAGAACCATTAAATTGTCTTTCTTTTCGACTGAATTCCACCGCCGCCGTTCCACTTACTTCAAAGGGTTCTTTACGGAGACCACAGACTTTGTAACCAGCAGTCGGTCATTAATTAAAATTTCCCTTAAGTAGGACCCCCGACTGTTTCGTCACCTCATCGATTAAAAGATTCTGCCCACCTTCCAGGAACGGTACAGGTTTCACAGTTCTCATTCGGATTTAATAAATATTCCATAATCACTGAAATCAAATAAAAAAAATTAAAAGACTAACCTCCTATTGACGAAATGTCACAACACGACCAAAGACAACATGTTGCTGCACTTAAGCAGTATTAATATATATATATAGAGAGAAGGGAGAACTCGGAGGGAGGGGGCGGGGTGGGGGGCCGGTCCAACAGTGTCTCGTAGTCCGACTCGGGGGGCGGGACACGTCGTCGAAGGGTGACCGTTAGATCAGAGGTGCACCGTCACATATATATACGGAAGAGTTAAACAGGGCGGGAGAGGAAGAGGGTGACACCGGCGTTCAGGCAAGAGATGTAGACACAGAGACAAGGAAGGGACGTTCATCCAAAGTAGTCATGGTAGAAATATCTAAGGTACATATCCGCAATTATATGCTATAAACAAAAAGAGAAAGACTGAATAAAGTGAGACTTATTGCACGAGATTTAAGTAGGTGGAGATCACTGAAATTAAAATAACTATTCGATACTAGTTACATTGTTTAGGTTAACTCAACTTAACATTGGTACCAAAGACACACTTGATCACACTCCGAGAAACGATTAAAGACTTTCCTTAGTTTTTCTACCTGGGTCTTATCAAGGACTGGAATGTTTCGAAACATTCCTACCTACCTCTGTATCTATGTTTGTTTCTTCCTACGATCACCTTAATTCTATAAACTTTCTCGATTCGGCTCCTCAGAAACGTGTATGTTTCGGTAGTCGTTTACTAACAACTTCAGTTCACACACTTTCTTAATGGAAACTTAAAGTCTATAAAGACACAGTGGTACTTGAAGGACTCACCGGCTGACTTGTACCACTAACGGTAAACTACAACAAATCAGATTGCGGGCCCCTGATTAAATCGTATCTTTTATGTGTTAAAAAGGACAAATGGTCTTTTTCATCTTCGGTCTTCAACACAAAAAAAAAAAAGGAAACACGAAAAAGAAAACTTAGACTAAAGGGAGTAGAATAAAAAAGGGGGTCCGAAAACTACTCCTACTATATAAGACTCCAAATAAAATAAACTAAAACCGGCACGACCCAGAAACAACGACACACACCCGAAAGAGATCAACACCGCCCGGGGTCCCGTACCACCTTAGAAGGACCTGGCCCTTCTAAGGACAAATGGACCTTAGAAGGGCACAGGGGACGTAAGCGTCCGTTTAAGAATTGGTCACCTGGTGGTCCCTTCAGGAGAGCTCCACATAAAATTTAATTCAACTCCTTTCATTGAACCGTCCACACTGCTCGTACCAATTAGACAACACGTGTCCTCTACTTCTGTGAAATCTCCACCTCTCAGCGTTTCTGGTCCTTTCCTCGAGACCTTCAACAACCACCGCACCCTGTGTCGACACTGACACGAGGTGCGCCAAGTCTCCTCTGCCATCTCCACCCCTCCGACACAAGGCCTCAATCTGGGATTTCCGGCTTAGGACCGAAACAGCAAATGGGCGACACACTGGAAGCTTTTCAATTTGATGGAGAGGCTCAGAGTCAAATGAGTAGACTTTTTACCGTTGTCAATTGTTCCAGAGGAAGTGTCTAAGTACTCCTGGTTTATTCGATTGGGTGTATCTTTTGACAGACCTCACGGTGATAATTTTTTTTTGTTGGGTGTTCTGTGATTGTAATAATCGATAAACGGGGTAGTACCTCCCCCCTCCCCTTCTTACAAAAAGTTCTGTAAACTTTCGCATTACATATTTCTTGTACCAAAACCGTAATCTCAAAACCAGTGTACTTTCACTCCTCTTTTACCTGTAAAGCAAGTTTTGGCTCGTCGAGATTTGTAATTTATTTCTCCAAAACCCCCGATGGGTATCACTAACACCAAGTCCATAAAATCTTTTAACCCGTATTACCTATGGGATAAGTCGGGAAAAAAAAAAAAATTTAAAATAACCTTGGTTTCTTTTACCTATGTATTTCTAAATTCTCCTCCCCCTGTAAGAAAAGAGGTGTCGACCAGTACTCGGGTCACATCAACCGTCATTTTACCTAACAAACCTTACACAGGGATTTTAGGACATTAAATTAAAAGTAATAAATATATTGTGTCAGCCATATGCACCGTGAAATGACGTGTGTGCGTTCCGGTTTAAAGACCGGACACATTAAAGTGGTTTCTTCTACGACATTACCTTTATAACCATGGACGAGTTAATTGACGTCCAACCATCGAGGGGTGGTGACTATATGTACCAGGATTAGTTGTCCCCCTACTGGATGACAATCCCCACTTTATTCCCCAGTCTTTGACCTAATTTATCAAGACCCTACTGTTTCTTCGGGTGCAAACCGAAACATATTTTAGTCCCTGAAACTCCTTAGGTCTATTTGTTCAAAAACTCATAACTTCAATCTCTTTCATCGTTGGTTCGACTCACGATGACACATTTTCTTTTGATAATTTTATAATTTTATCAAAAAAGAGGATATCGTGAGTCGACAAAACATGTGATAATCTTTTCTCATTAACAGACCTACACACATTCTCTTCTATCTCATTCAAGAGATCTTTTGAGATCTGTAGATTGAACCTCTTAGACACCTAGAGTCGCGTATAAAGTCCAATTTCAACACTAATAGTCACCGGGAGGTCACTTACTATAATTGAAGACCTGTGGTCTGAAACAAAAGTGTCACTGACCTAACCGGTACAAGTTTTTCGTGTACTGAATAACCTGAACTAATAAAAGACTAATATCAAGAATCAAAAGTTTTCTCAGTAAACCCGGTCTTTATTCGATTATTACATAACTTTCCCCGTCTTAGTGTTAGACAATCAATCAAAATCAAACTTAATTCTTCTATAAGGACTCTAATCGTTCTCCTCAGTCTTAGTTCCTGTAACATTCGTGACTCCCAGTCTTATATAAATCGTATACGTTCGAATGATGATCCTTGGTCTTTCTTACAATGAGACTGAGGAAAGAACACGTCCCAGGGACACACTACTGTCTTAGACTAATAACATGTTTAGTAAAGTTAAACACTACTGCCGAACCTCTACTGACGGATTTGTTTTTAGGGGTGCATTTCACTCCCCGAGGGACGGAGGGTACTTCCTAAGAGAAACTCTTGACAGTCTTTTGTTTCGTTATGTAAGTGTATCAGTAGTAAGTCTATTTGATTCATGTTATATGGGTCGTTTAGCCAAGTGTGTAAACGACAAAATTCCTTAACCCTAAGTTTAGAAGAAGAGCTAAAATGCGTGAGTCCAAAAGTTCGTAGTGAATCTAGACGAGTCTACCGACTCGGCTCAGTCCAAGTAGACTTGTGTGTCGTCTCGGGATCCAGAAACGTCACCCCACCCCACCCACCCCCCGTTCCGGACCACTCCACTGTGGGGGAGTAAGTGGGCTACTTGTCTCTTCTACTCGTGATACTGTAAGCTACCCTTAAATTTAAGACCAAATTTAACTATTTTGTCTCAACAATAAAGTACAGGAGTAGGAACAAAAAGATGTAGTGTTTACCGCCAAACAAAAGGTCTCTCCAGACCCGGATCTCGTCGTCCAGTGTTTTGGATCCCAAAATATCGTAACAAAAAGTCGGAGAAAACCGACTCAACTTAAACAGCCCCGTCTTCAAAAGAAGGTTGTCTCATGTAGGGTTTCTACCGGATCCTTTATAATTTATAGAATCTTTTAAATCTACCTCTGTTTCGAAACAACCCCTTCAAACGTGGACAACAAAAAAAAAAAAATTAAGGAAAGAATCCTCGTTAAGATTAGGAATTTAAGAAATGCGTCACCCATATTTATCTGTGGTCACCACCGACACCTACTGATCGATACATCGACATATAGTCGATCTAGGTGTCCTACAGTCTTGTTGATTTTAAAAATTATTTAAAACAATTTGTTGACCAGTCCAGTCAAGATTGGGTAGTCCTACAAAATAACATTTATGTTCGTACCTACAACCAAACTGTCTCTAACAAACGCACTCTATTAGATATTATGCTAAAACTTTACGTATCGCAAAATCCTTAGAACAGTATCTTAAAATAAAATATGAAAGTATAAAATTTTTCTATTGTGACTAGTGTAACTGATCCTTTTCACGTTAATTTCACTTTACGTAAAGAAATCAGTCATCATGTCGGACGGAACGAAGTCGTCCCTTCCACAAACTTCAAAGTCTTGACATCTTCACCTAAACATGATCTCGGAGACAGACAAAGTTTCTTGCCGGCTGACGTGTCGACAACCCTTAGACGGACCTTACCGTACCTTGAAACCTCTTACAAAGATGAGTCTTCGACCTTGTGCTAGGAGGGCGTCGGGTGTGTTACATCCTAAACACGAAAGGAAAGAGGTCAAGAAAGAAAAAGAGACAAAAGGGGGAGAAGTGAATGAGACTAACTACCTTTGTGCACGACCCTCGAAAGGGACTGTAAGAAAGGTTTGTGACGCTCACACTCTACCATACCACCACGACACAGATAAAAACTTTCATTCCGACAATTACATTTCGGGCACAACTAGATAACCCTACTTAATATTACCACTATAATAACGTCGGAAGTTTCGACTTGTAAATAATAAAAAGAGTGGATGAAACCCAACGACTATGAACTAGTATTCTTGTACGACATGTAGACCAATTAACCCCCCCTGAATAAACACCTTAGGGTTTTCGATCTGAAACTAAGAAGAAACATAGAACAAGTTCTGGGGGAGGATAATAATTTTTCTTCTTTATTTACAATAGGTAGTGTCTGAATGAACCGACGACGAACCCAGGAATAATAGTGAGAGTAATAATTGCGAATACCACTTCTATAAAAACAACTAAATAGTAATTAAAACGTTTATGTTATTTTTATTGTAACAGACAACCTCACCGAGTAGTACTGGGAAAATTTTGAATAAAAAAATTACAAACAAAAATAAATAAATAATGTCGACGTGACCCAGAATCATCGCCATACACCCTAGATCAAGGACCCGGTCCCCAACTTGGATCCGGGGACGTAACCCTCATACCTTAGGACCGGTGACCTGGTGGTCCCTTCGGGGAGAAAAAAAAAAAATTGAAAATTTGTAAGTTGAGTCAATGAGAACAAAACTGTAGACATATATTTTTCAATTTATAGAAAAGTATATCCTCCAGTACAACCTTAAGTCTTCGACTCTCTTTAACTATCAGTCGGTACACGGGAGGACTTACCTTTAAGATTCAATACTTTTTTAATTGGTCATCGACTTTAATAAAAACTTCAGACAAAACGTTAGTGTATCCAAGGAATCTCCGTCCCGGGTACAGAGGGCATTAGTATGATATAAGGAATAAAGACCATCTAATAGACCGACGATGACGATTCAACGAAGTCAGTACAGACTGAGACACACTGAGGTATCTGTCGTCGGGTGGTCCGAGGAGACAGGGACCCTAAGAGGTCCGTTCTTGTGACCTCACCCAACGGTAAAGGAAGAGGTTACGTACTTTCACTTTTCACTTTCACTTCAGCGAGTCAGTACGGGCTGAAAATCGCTGGGGTACCTGACGTCGGATGGTCCGAGGAGGCGGGTTCCCTAAAAGGTACGTTCTCATGACCTCACCCAACGGTAACGGAAGAGGCTCTAATAGACCGATCTCTTCAATAAATTAATAATAAACGATTTACCGACTTTCTTTTTCACTTACCATGTTAGGTCGTGACTTAAATTGTCGATTCCAAGTAAAAGGAGTCGTGGACAACGAACTAACCTTCTATTTTGACAAGTCAGTATGTACTAAATTTTTATATATACATATACATACCCGAAGGGACCACTGGGTTTACCACTTCTTAGACGGACGTTACGTCCTCTGGACCCAAACTAGGGACCCAGTCTTTCTAGGGACCTCTTCCCTTACCGTTGGATGAGGTCATAAGAACGGACCTCTTAGGGTACCTTCCCACCTAGGATCGTCCGATATCAGACACCCCAGTGTTTCTCAGCCTGTGTTGACTCGCTGATTGCGTGTATACATATACACAAACACAAATATATATATATACAAATATATATATAGTCACATATATATATATACCTCTTCCGTTACCGTCGGGTGAGGTCGTGAGAACGGACCTTTTAGGGTACCTGCCTCCTCGGACCACCTGACATCAGGTAAGTCAGTACTTCTCAACCTGTACTGACTCGCTGAAGTGAAAGTGAAAAGTGAAAGTACATAACCTCTTCCTTCACCGTTGGGTGAGGTCACGAGAACGGACCTCTTAGGGTCCCTACCACCTCGGACCACCCGGCGGCAGATACCCCAGTGTGTCTCAGCTTGTGCTGACTTCACTGAATCGTCGTCGTCATATACATATACACCAGGTCATACCTCCTCTTAACATACCTATGTGTGTGTTATTAGTAATAACCCACGGAGTTCGTGTCGACGCACGTGTAGGGTACAACTTGAAACGCATTAGAAGTGTTGGTAAAGCGTTCCAGTGTCGATAAGAATAGGGGTACAACGTCTACTCCTTTGACTCCGTGTGTCCGAATCAGTCAAAAGGTCCCAGGACCCGAAAATTATCCGAGTCGGGTCTTAACTTTCACCTGTTAAACTAAGGACTCAAGGACGAGTTTTAGCACCGCGAGAGACTAGAGACTGTCACAAAGTGTATGTCTGAAGACATATTGTGCCCGGACACACACTAAAGAGACTTGACAACACCTTCAAGAGATCTTCATACGGCTCCAAATTTACAATAGGGGTAGAGAAGACAGTCGACTCACGGTTAGAGTAAAAAAAAAAAAAAAGCCAAATGAATTTTTGAGAATGAAAACTTGATTATCCACACATACAACTAAAAAGATTTAGTAATCCAATGCCTGGGGTCCCGTTGTCCACTAATTAAAGACGGAATATTTCAAAGTCGTTGACGGAAATCCTTAAATGAATGTTTCGTGACTGAAACGCATGTCGTCTGAGTATTGTAAACCAGGAGTAGACACCATTTTTACATATTAATCCTAGACTGGGTTTCTTTGAATGTCGTCCCAGACCCTCTATTTATTAAATGTCTTCATCCTTATTTCAAGCTAGGGACCCAGACCTTCTAGGAGACCTTCTCCCGTACCGTTGGATGAGGTCATAAGAACTGACCTCTTAGGGTACTCGTCTCCTCGGACCACCCGATGTCAGGTACCCTAACGTTTCTTAGTCTGTGTTGACTTCGCAGAATCGTAGGTGTGTTCTTATATTTTTCCAGAAGATTTCTCTGTTACACCTTAGAACCTTAAAACGAGAACATTCCCTACATCTTTACTATATTAGATTCGGAGTGGGACCACTCTGTCCGTTTTAGGAAACCGAGACCCCACCGTCAACATCCTACTCAATGAATTCGAGAGACACCGAGTCAAAGGAAAGGAGCTTTTACCCCACTAATATGATGATGAGTCGAGGAATCAATACAACATCCCTAATTTGCTCCGTCATTTGTATATGTCTCATGAATTTTGTCAAGAGCGTGTGTCCATCACGAATTATTTATAATAGTGACTTCAATAGTAAAATGTTAACTCCTTTAACTTAGAGTCTATTTAATCTAATGAATGGGTTCCAATTGGGTCGATCGATTCCTGTCTCAGACCTGACCTTATAACTATGTACCTGAGTCTCCAGAATCATAACAGTTATCTTAACAACCCTTCGTCTGCAGGTGAATTGTTATGTATTAAAGACGTAAATGGGTCCTAGGACAGATATACTACTTGAGAAAAGACGACCAGAAGTAAAAAAGAAGACCCTTTATGTATAATTCGAACAAAAAAAAAATTACGGTCATAATACCCTTCCCCTTTTTTTTTCTTGAATGGTATGAAAAAAAGTCTGTATTAGGTTTAAAGTTTACATAGTTAAAACGGCTTACGGTACCGTTGTATGTATAGACCAAAAGTCAAGTACTTTCCATAAAACCCTTAATGACCGAGGACGTGCGAACTCGCAAAGGCAGAAAGTCGATATCTTTAGGTGATACATAGGAGAAGTAAAACACAAACACGAAGATAAGTTTCGCTCTTATTTTCGTCAATCAAAGACCCAACATTATAAGAATCACTTGCCACCGAAAGATTTTGTCATTGTGGAACTGACTTTACTTTTGAGACGGCATAGTATTTTCTATAAGATTAATGACGTAGATCAATTTTCCTCTTATTTAGTGACTCTCTAATAAAATTCACGGAATTTATATTATTTCTTCTTATTACCTGCAACTTGTCGAACTGTTCAAACTACTTAAGTCTGATACCGACTAAAGACGACGAAAGATTACCTTTTCCTCTTGTAAAATGAAAGTACCATATAACAGTTTCCATTAAAAACAACCCCTTCTATTCCCCTTTGGAATAGAAACAGTTCGTGAATGTCATGATCCGTAATCGGTTCCGTCAGGTAATAGAGCAAATTAGGAAGGGCTGGAATAGTTATTGTAATACGGGTAAAATGTAGAGACTTTTTACTCCGAGTCTCTTACATTCATTGAATGGAGTTCCATGGTCGACGACTCACCCTAGACCAACACGATTGGACAGCCTAGACAGTAGTGTCGGGTGCGGAAAAGGGACATAATGGAATAGAGGTGACAGTGTCTCTACGAACATAGAAGGGGAAACTATATTTTACTCACACAGGTTTTCTCAAATTAAAGAAAAGAAGTAAAATTTTTTAGAAAACCGATGTGACGTGTCGTACAACCTAGAATGAAGGGACTTGTGACTGGGAGACGGAATCGGCCTCAGAATTGGTGACCTGGTGTTCTGTTCAAGGGTTCTCTCAAAATAAAGGAACTCGGAGACATTTTACCCTGGGCAGTCCAGTAACACCTGTAAGTTCCTTTGTGCAAATTTGGAGAACTGCATCACGAATCGAATCGTGTGGTGTTTACCTCTCACGGCTCCTCTACAATTCATAATGGTTGACTGCCTACTACACAAGGGTCTCAATTCTCAAAATCCAAAACAAATTAATTAATTTAGAAGTTAACACAGACATTTAAGTTTTCATACAGACAACTCAAAGAGCTTTACTTCTACCACTATCTCGACTATTTTTTATACTACCTAAAAGACAACCTAAACGGAAGCACTTACATACTAGTAAATAAATCAATTACACCTGAGTCATCGTTACGAGGACACTATTTACACGTGCACAAGTGCACACACACACACACACACACACACACACACGACCACTAACACACGTCGTCCCATTTTTATAGTCACTCATCTTTAAATTTAGTCTTCGTTTATGAAAAAATAAAAACGTAACAAAAGAGAAATTTCTTACAATAACGACCATTTCATAAAACGTTTGTAAAAATAGGTCTTTATTTATACTTTGTAAAAATCACCAATGTGAAAAAACATAAAGAAAATGTCATTTAAAACCTACGATCAAACATCTAAAAAAAAGGGGAATTTAGACGTTTGCTTCGTCTTCCGTAAGGTTCATGTATTTTATATCTCTTAGATAATCACGTCAACGGATGGTAATACTTTTGCTATGCACAAAATTTATTATCAGTTCGGTTAATTGAAAATTCTAAGGTACATCTATAAACTGAGACAAGTATCGAAAGGTAACTTCTGTAAACACCTTTGATATGAGTACTTTGAGTATCTTTATTCGAGAAGAAACGTTGGTAAAAGTGTCCACACTTTTACAAACTATAAAGAAGGAATTTATAGAAAACTATAATTTTTTATTATATTTTAGGAGATAAAGACACAAGAATAAAAATTGGGATTAAAAGTAAGTAAGTGTAAATATCCCTACATGGTTACGATCCGAAGGATTAAGAAAAGAGTACAAGTTTGTCTTTTAGAATGCCTTAGAATATGACAGTTGTGTAGGTAAGTTCACATAAGTCTGGAAAAACAACCAGAACCCCCTCGTTTATATTATAGATCCAATACCAACGGAGTCAGGAAAAATCAGTTCGTATCCACCTTTTCCCATACTCACAATAAAGAATTACCAAGAAGAGTATTACAATTTGTTACAGTATATGAGACAGAACTATACAACTTAGTCGACTTCTCTATTTATTATCGTTTTTCCTACTGACACAGAGGTATTAGTCGCTACTTACACAATACTAGGTAGAACTAGGTTATTCGTCTACTTAATAAGGTGTTAACGTAATAAATTATTTTCTTGTTTGTGACAATCTAAAAATTATCTCCACGACCATCTATTCGAATAGAAAGAATAAAAAAACATTTAATATACATTCAATTAGTTTTTTTACATGAAAATATCGACTAAACTAACTCTTTATACGAATCTTGTACATATATCTTAGTAAATTTCCTGTCCAAATCATTACCCGGTTTTAGATTACACCATCGTAATTTTAATAAAAATAATTCTTTTCTTAAATTACAACAACTCTGATAAGTTAAGACTATGTCTTATTCTTTAAGATTAGGATATCATATATGAATAGACACAATAGATACAAAATTTTATAAACACTACGAATAGTGTAGTTTTACTAATACGAAAGTATCAAATATCGCTAAAACTAACTTAATCGACTTGACTCTATTGTATATTTATCGTATTTTCCCTTAAGAAGATTTCAACACTTTAAAAGTAACATCTACTTGTACATTTCCAATTTACTGTAATTTCTACTATTACACATATTACTTTAGTTCTTGTCTCGTAAATCATCCTTAAAGAGAGAAATCAACATCTTATGTTATTCTCTAGAAACAGAACGACAACAATGAGTGTATCATCGTCAAAACTTTAGTCACCAGAAGTTTATCGTGTAGTACCGTAAATGACACCCTTTCTCTATGTCAAGAATGTGTGTGTGTGTGTGTGTAAGTGTGTGTACACGTGTGGGTTACTAGAGACGTTACCACCCCCAGAATGAGAATTTTATATAGGAAACAAAACGAGATAAAATGAAAAGACAATTTATTTTAAAACACTTGTCTTACTTATATCCTGTAACAGAAATAAAAAAAAATTAAAAAAATTTTAAAATAAATAAATAAATAAATAAAAAATTTAAAATTTTAGAAATTAAGAATGTACGTAAGGGTTTGTAAGTCACTTACTTCAAAACTTCACCTTTCCTACTTACTTCAGGATACATGTATCTTTAAACTTTCTGGTTTGTGTGACTAAATAACTATTTGATCCACAACCACTTTGACTTCAACAAGGGAAAGGAAATGAAAAAGTCAACACTGTAACAATACACAGAGTCAGAATTTCGAACACCTCGTCCTTATATAAACGACCGAATAAATATATCGATGGACGGGTACACTTCTTACTATTTAAATATGTGTTTCTAAAAGTGATTAAACAACATTTTTACTCAAAGTATTAAAGAGTCTTATACCATTCGGAGAACTAATCCGTTTGACCCCCTCCCATAGTCTATTATAAGGGGTGGGGTTAGTTGTAAAGAGTTGTGTAAATGAATACACGTTTGTTATTTCTATAAACATTGGTCAGTATCATTTACAGTAGTTTAAACACTCAATTTAACATAACCCGTCTACAATTCATGTAATTTGTACATGAGAATACAATCTGTTTTATCGTAGTAATAAATCACTTCTTTTAAAGATAACAACCAAAAATTCTACAAGACAAACAAATCTCCAAAACATCTAAGGGGTACTATACAGATGTAGATAAAATTTTAAACAAATAAAACGAAGAAGTTTATACGATTAAGACATAGAAAACTTGTAAGACGTTTAAAGAGTTGACTATAACACACAAAGGAGGAGGGGTAAGAAAGAAAAAGGAAACACCTTGAGGAGAACCTTCCTAAAACCTCGAAAAAAAAAATATGATATAAGAAAAAATAGATAAAATATAAAAGAGGAAAAAAGTGAAAAGACAAAGTAGGTGATCTTGCATTCGAGATAATCCTGGTTTTCAGAAACAAAACAAGTCGTTGTATATGGTTAACAAATGTTCTCACTGAGGGAATCTTACCTACGTGTTACGTGTTATCTTCATAGACAACTTCCTCACTTACTAAAGACGTATTAAAGAAGATAAAAATGTCAATTTAATCGAAAGTAACGAAGACTAGACGGCAAATTGGGTTTACGACACAAGGAGTCAAGTCACCGATATAAAAATTAAACAACTACAAGATAAACTGAAGTAAAGTTTACACAGGAAAGTGACACTAAAGAAAAGGAGGAAACTACAGAGACAATCGTAACACTTCACTTTCAACCGAGTCAACACAGGCTGAGAAAAGGTGGGGCACCTGAGTCAGGTACCTTAAGAGGTCCGGTCTCATGACCTCACTCATCGGAAAGGAAAGAGGTCCCCTAGAAGGGTTGGGTCCCTAGATTGGGTCCCACACTAACGTAACGTCCGCTTAAGAAATGGTCGACTCAGTGTTCCCCAGAGAAAGTTCAACAAGACAAACAGTTCTAGAACCCCACGAATAGAGCAAAGTCGGCTGAGAAGACGTCAACTCATGCAACACATACAAAGATTAAAAACTAACACTCGAGTAGACCCCACAGACAAAAGATACCTTCGGAGTGCACGAGACCCAAAGCCCTCTCAAGAATGGTTCACCAAAATACAGTCGAAGACGGTTAAAGGGTTCTCAAAGTAACCAGACCTTAGGCGAAAATACAATTGAATACCGAACCCCCAAGGGCTTGATACGTTTAGTACATGTAAATCTAAGACATTCATGTATACCTTGCACAAATCTCTAAACCAATGAGTATGCCTTGAGAAGGAAACGGATGGTCTCGGGAACGGTCTTAGTACAAAGGAATGGTGAAAGAACTTAGTTACTGAACTTCTGTCATCAGAAAGGTCTGAGAACCGAAACACTTTCTTAGACTCCCAGACAAGAGGTCGGGAATAGGGAATCCTGGGTATCTAGACGATTACAAAGAGCAATGCCCGAAAAACGAGACTGACAGCGAAAGAAGACCCTTAAAGCAAAGAAACTCAAACTTATACATGAATTGAAAAAAGTAATAACATAAAATAGGTTCTAAAAATGTAGAAAAATTAAAAACTTCCTCACGTAATGGAGTCTGGTGGCATAATAACTTTGATCTTGAGGGGAGAGTAAAGATTAAAGTGAATACAGTCATAAACGAAACGATCAGATTTCTGTCACACTTTACCAGAGCACTTGGATCTCCGACCGACAGTCTTTTTGGCTCGGAAGTAAGAGAGTAAAACGGGGTACTCCAGAAGGAAAATGGAAAGATTTCTGAATTCGTAGGCGTCCTCTATTTCCTTTGTCGAAACAGTAAGTAGAAACATAGACGACAAAAAAAATTTTTTTTTTTTATATATAAAAACAAATAAACCGACGTGACCCAGAGTCAACGCCGTCTGCTCCAGAAGGTAGAAGGAACGTCGAACACCCTAGAAATCAACCCCGTACGCTTGTGAGTCCATACCGTACACCCTAGACCAAAGGAGTAACAATAGAACTTCCGAACGGGTGACCTGGTGGTCCCTACAGGGACATGGACGACAAACAGTCACCTAGGGACGTATGTTATACGGGCTGTAACAGGATTGACTGGATCGAAACGAAACCCAAATCACAAGTCCCGTTCCGTGACCACATCGGGAGTCCACTGGCTGTGACTTTCAGGGTCATTTGGACGTGCCAAACAGTGGGATTAGACCCTGGGGAAGGTCTCTAGTCTCTTTAGGAAAGTTTGAAAAGGATGACACATCGGAGGCTCGAGCCTCTTGGTTACCGTGGGGTGAGATCATGAGAACGGACCTCTTGGGACCACCCGACGTCAGGTACCCCAGCGATCCTCAGTCTGTGCTGACTCGCTGAAGTGAAAGTGAAAAGTGAAAGTACGTAACCTCTTCCTTTGCCGTTGGGTGAGGTCACAAGAACGGACCTTTTAGGGTCCCTGCCCCCTCGGGCTACTCGACGGCAGATACCCCAGCGTGTCTCAGCCTGTGCTGACTTCGCTGAATCGTCATCGTCGGAGGCTCGAGTCCGTAGTTGACACCACAATATAACTCTGCAGAAACAATCCTGCGTAAAAGTATGTAACTTTGACGTTTCTATTTACGGATAGATAAATTTTTCTCTCGGGACTTTCCGAGGATCAGGATGACTTATCCCTTTTATAGGAGTTGGTCACTCTTCCAGACCTTCATAGTTCTAAATATACCCTCCTGATCATCTAATATGAAGATCTTGACGATGCAAGTCATAGTAACACCGACCGGACCTGTCGGGATTCTTATGTGCAGTATAACTAAAATAACATCTGCAGACACTCCGTTTCGTCTGCGTTTACTGTCGTACGTGCAAATGGTCGTTACGTTTAGTTTCCTTGGTCCCCGTTGTTTTAGCGAGGATTGTGGAGACGAGAAAAAAAGAGAACTAAACTTGATTTCTGTACATACATCAGCTTTAGGCCTGATCGTCCGCTCTCAGGTGATACCGCAATTGGTCGAGTGAACCCACCGAATGGTACCCGAATACCCTCGTCACCTAAGAGAACTTAATTTTGTAAATAGTGAGAACCGACTCAGAGTGTCGTCGGACCCTCCACTTCACCCTCACGACCATTTCCTGTAAGTTATTGGACAGAACGTTCCCTGTTTTACGGGGGGTCGGGGAGGTTTACGGGGTGGAAGATTTAATACTTTTGAAATCTTTCAAGAATTCTAGACACCGGTGATGACGCTTATGTTTCTGGGTAGGGAGTTGTGTGTGTGTGTATACGTGTGTGTGAAAAAAAAAGAAAAACGACAAAGTACCCGTACTCTTAGAGGATAATAATTGTCGTGTATTAAGTTTTACGGTCCGTTTTCTCCTTCCTTTGTCAACTCTTTCCTTCCATCACCGGTCTTACGAGCTTCCTAAAAAAAAGTCGAAAACGTTTTTAACTATGGTATTATGACACGAAAGAGAAATTCCGAAATTCAGTCTTTGACTTTCTTCATGAAAGTTTTTTGTCTTACCCTCTATGTTTCTTTCTCACGAGGATTAGGTTCAAATAACTCAACATGGTCGTCATTTTAAGTTTTACACCTGAGGGGTCTGTAAAATTTTAGAACTACATAATGTATACAGAAATCAGAAACCTTTAGACAGAACACTATTAAGGTCATTGTACTCAGTTTCCGTCGTAAGAAGGCACCCGAAGGTCCATCGTGATCACAATTTCTCGAGTGGACGGTTACGTCCTCCACGTTCTCTGAGCCCAAGTTAGGGACCTAGTCCTTCCAGGGGACTTCATCCTTTCCCGTGGGGTGCGGTCATAAGAACGGACTTCTTAAGGTACCCGTCTTCTCGGACCGCCCGATGTCAGGTACCCTGACGTTTCTCAGTCTGTTCTGACTCGCGGACTCGTGTGTGGCATCGTAAGACGGGATCCAGAGTGTACCACCCCGTCGTAAGGTCGTCGATGTGTACATATAAAAGACTGTCAATAGAACCTCATTAAGAAACGTAACCGACGTTAACACGAAAATGTCTCAGTGAGCACAGACTTTCAGAAGTATACAAACCCCACGTGACCCAATAACATTAATATAAGTGAGTCTAGGACAAGAGAACATCGACACCGAAATCCCTGGCTTCGACTTTTCGCAAAATTCTTAAATGACAACGAGGGGAGGGAACAGCGGGTGTAAGAATGGCAACAATTTATGTCTATATATATATATATAAAACTCATAACCTTCTCAATTTAAAGATCTTGAAAGTTAACGTAACAAAAAAGACATGAAGTGTCATCTTTCTTTTTTACCTGAATTGTTAGTAAATTTACAAGAGACTCCGGGAACTTCTATTATATCCTCTTCGTATTCTTTTATAATGGTAACTACCAGGAACATATATAAACGATTACTTCGGAAAGAGTAAGACTCCGGTTCCCTGATGAACTTTAGACTAATTACTTTTTATTAAGCTGAAAGTCGTAAAATGTAACTTTCACAAACAGCGAACCAATACAGACTAAGAAATACTGGGGTGTCTGACATCGGGTGGTCCGAGGAAACAGGTACCGTAAAGGGTCCGTTCTTATGACCTTACCCAACGGTAAAGGAAAAGGTCCTCTAGAAGGGTTGGGTCCTTAGTTTGGATCCAGAGAACGTAACATCCACCTAAGAAATGGCAAACTCGATATGACCCTAGTCTAACTTTATATGCTTGATGTCAAAATACATTTTACAGAATCTATCTCTTCCACCTTTGTAACCTTTTTTTTTTTCGAAATGACTCTAGGAAAATACTTACTTAAATGACCAAGAATAACTAGTAACCTGGTAAAAGTCTACATCTTATGATGATAAAACTTTAAGGATATCAAAGGTAATAATTCTAGTTCACGTACAAATAAAATTATCGGTAAAAGGAAGACTAAAAATTATAACTTTGAGGAGCTTACGGAAGTCAACCATTAAATTGAGAGATAATTAACCTGGTTCCGTATTGAAACATGTGTCACAAAAAAAAAGAAAAGATAAAGTGTAAAACAAAGACGAAGTTAATCACATACGGAACTCGTTTTCACTTCACTTAAACGAGAAACGAAATCAGAAACGGAAACTTTTCTTACAGCATAACGGAGAAAAGTACCAACTAGATTATCCCAAGTGTTTGTTACTTTCTTATTCTTTTAAGTAAAACTTCGGAATCATCATCATATTTAAAGAAGGAATGTTATTAGTCTTTTTTCTTACTCATGATAAAAAGAAAGATTATCTCGTCAGAACTCGTAAAGATAAATACATAAAAGGTAACGAACATAGTATTTTCTTCTTACCTGACATCTGAAAAGGGTAAAATCACTCCTTAAAACCAAGTAGCATCTGACGTTCGAAAACTTGACACCACAACCTCTTCTGAGAACTCTCAGTGAACCTAACGTTCCTCTAGGTTGGTCAGGTAGGACACTTCTTAAAACCAAGTAGCATCTGACGTTCGAAAACTTGACACCACAACCTCTTCTGAGAACTCTCAGTGAACCTAACGTTCCTCTAGGTTGGTCAGGTAGGAATGTGCTTAGTCAGGACTTATAAGTAACCTTCCTGACTACGACTTCGACTTTGATATTATGAAACCGGTGGACTACACTTCTCAACTGAATAAACTTTTCTGGGATTACGACCCTTTCTAACTCCAGTCCTCCTCTTCCCCTGCTGTCTCCTACTCTACCAACCTACCGTAGTGGCTGAGTTACCTGTACTCAAACTCGTTCGAGGTCCTCAACCACTATCTGTCCCTCCGGACCGTACGACATCAGGTACCCCAGCGTTTCTGAGCTTGTGCTGACTCGTTGACTTGACTTGACTTGACTCGGACGTTCCAAAAGAGTAGAATTTCTAAATACCATCCTAGAGCAAAAGAACACGACGCCAGTAACAAGCTCAAACACTTGATTAATAAAGTTATGAGGCCATCTCTAGTGTAACTCTAACTTCTTCTCCCTCGAGGTCCCACGAAGGTACCACCAAGCCACCGACTCTGAGGGTTCAAGGGTCGCGTCCCCGGGACCAAGGTAGGGGCTAGTCCCTTGATCTAGGGTGTACGACACGTAGGTCGTGTCGGTTTATTTATGTATTTATAATTTTTTCTCTTTTTGGTCCGCGAGGACAGGACATTGCGGTAGATAACTCTGCTAAAGATCACCTAACGACCCTTGTCACAGGGTCCTTAACACAGTGACCGGTAGAAACACGTCTATACCGGTGTGACACGGTAGTTGTACGCAATCGGTACCTCTTCAGGGAATACCTCTCACCACGAGACCCTTCCTTCGTCTCGGAGCCAAAAGGGTAGACTTGCCACCACTCTGCAGGACATGTGTAGACAACACTCTTACCTACTTTGTGTGGTCTTACCTACTCTGACACGAATCTACTACCTACTTTGTGTGGTCTTACCTACTCGAATCTCGTCGGCGAGTCACAGCAACAGGAACGAAAAAGAGAAAAAAAGTGAGTAAGTGGGGGTACAACAATGCAAGTGTACGAGTGTCCTTACATCACTTTATACTTTATTGTAACGGATCAAAAGAAAAAATTCTAAATTAAAAAAAAAATCACATCCAAATCCAAATGTCGTTTCAACTCCCCTTCCACGTCTTTGAAGGGTATGTGGGGGCTTGGGTGGGCACGGGTCGCACAGGGGGCAATGGTCGTAGTGAACCGTCTCACCACGTAAACAATGACTCCTATATGGACATAACTGTACGGTATTAATGGAGTCCGGCGATCTAATGTAATCCGAAGTGAGAACCTCAACATATAAGAGACCCATACCTGTGTACATGCCAAACACAAATACTACAGCAGGTTTCAGAAAGGTGACGGGATTTTCAGGAGACACGAGACGTACGGGAGGGGTGGGGGAAGGGACGGTCGTTGGTGACGAGAAAAATAATAGAGGTATCAAAGTAAAGAGGGTCTTCCAGTACATTAACCTTAGTATGTCAATACATCGGAAAAGTATAACGGAAAAAAAAAAGTGAGTCAGTATACATAAATTTCAAATATAGTACTACAAGATTTTCGATCTCTAACTATATATCTAAAGTGTTTTCCCGAAAAATTTGACTTTAGATGTAAAAAAACCTCTTCTCAGGACTAACCGAACGTGCTTCCCGAGATCCCAATACCCTTCCTTTCTTCCGTTGATGATTTAAAATTCGGGGTCGAGGACGAGACGACACAGTCTCAGATCCGCCTGTCAGGTCACCAGTCTTTGGCTTCGGAATCGAAAACCTCTCCTCCCACCTCTCACTCCTTGTTGACTAGTTCTTCTCCCCTGAGAATCTTACAGGACGGTCAGAAAGGTCGGGAAGACATCTATATGACGGTAAAGGCGTCAATACACTGGGAAGGAGTCATCTCGTAGGTGTCACGGGAGTGGGAAGGACCGTGAATGGATGAACTGGATAAAGACGTAGAGCAAGAGCACACAGAGACAGAACCGGGAAGGTGGGAAAGGACGTAGGAGGTGCGGACCGTGTCGTATCTACGAGTCGTTTGTAAAGCAATTCTCTATAGTGTCTCCTTGTTTCTTCGTTTCTACTCTCTAGCTTTTCACTATCGTTCAGTCAATTCTTAGACGGACGTTACGGTCTCTGGGCCTAAGCTAGGGACCCAACCCTTATCTCTTCCTTTACCGTTGGGTGAGGTCATAAGAACCGACCTCTCAGGGTACCTGTCTCCCCGGACCGTCCGATGTCAGGTGTCCCAGTGTTCTTAGTCTGTGTTGAATCGCAGATTTGGTGGTGGTAACTCCCTCTTCTGTCTTTGTCCCGTTACTTTTCACATCGGAATCTGGAGGAGGAGACCTGATACTCTTTTAATAGCTGTGCCTTCCTTAAAACAATTACCAACAGTAACTTTTTTTAATACCAACGTGGCAAGAACACACAACCGCCCATGGGTCCATAGCAATCCACCTTTAAGTGTCTACAAAAGAACACTTTTTCAGGTAGTCCCAGTCTCTTCCAGATTCTTTGAATAGAAACTTCTATTGAAAGAATACTTAAAGGTTGAGTCTGAATCGAAAGCCCCCGGTCCCGACGATCCACTAGAACTCTCGTCGACCTTCCCGAGATTACCCCAGGTCGACACCTGAGTCTCTTTCGTGGAAGAGTCCTATTGTAATTGGCCCACCTGGGGACGGGAGGGGCCAAAGGAGACCCGAAATACCCAGGGGCACCAGACAACGTAACTAGAACGTAAAAGTCCAAAATATCGTTAAGATTTGTACACTCCCATGTATAAACGAGAAACTACAAGGGAAACTATCTTTGGTCTCACGAAATGGACACGGACACAAATTATTACTACCTCCCCAGTGTACGGGACTTCGTCTTGTGAAGGACCCCTCCGACCGGAACACACGTCGAGCAAAAAAAAAACAAAAAAAAAAACTCCACCAACTACCCGTCTGAAATTAGTTCCCACAAAAGAACAAAATAAAAACTTTTATTTCATATAAATTCCATCTGCACAATAGGACGACCACAAAACAAAAAAGTAACGTAGAACAAGTCACCACGGAGAACCATCTTTTCTCCCACCCCACCCTGTCTTTACTGTTATAAGTATATTGACATACCATAAACACTAAAGGGTATTAAACGGGTTCAAAATAGAAATAGATGTAGGGGTAATCTTTCGTCAATAACACAGAGGTAAAAAGTCTACCCTTTAAATTCGGTTCACTTAGAATCTCTGTATGGGTGACCACCAATAACACTTACATTGGATTTAATCTTAAGTTCCGAGAATAGCGATCTATTACACTGTTTTAAGTCCTACTACGACCGTAAAGATCCCTGAGAAGGTTCCTCAGTCTAACGAAAAAGACTCATCTTGAGTCTCATACCTTTACCCTAAGATCCTGAATTCTTACCTTCCCGGAAAGTACCCTGGCAGGTAAGATTCGACCGTAGCGTAGAAGACGTTCGAACGTCACCCCCACTGGTCGGGCCTGAACCTATAGAAATAGCAAATATAAGATTTATTCATTTAACTTGAATCCTCTTTTAACCTGGTAAGCGGTATACTAAAACAGGTCCTGGGGAATAGTCTCTATCAATTCACTTTTCACTTTCAGTGACTCAGCACAGACTGAGACACTGGGGTACTTGACACCGGGCGGTCCGAGGAAGTAGGTACCTTAAGAGGTCCGTCCTTATGACCTCACCCATCGATAAGGGAAGAGGTCCCCTAGAAGGACTGGGTCCGTAGTTTGGACCCAGAGGACGTGACGTCCGTCTCAGGGAAATGGTAGACTCGGTGGTCCTTTAAGAGTAATCTCCCCCAATGTAATACCAAAAGACAGAAACAGAAGTCGGAAGGAACCAGTGGTCGAAGGTTTTCTTTAGTCGAAGGACGCAGGAGGGAAATTAAACCTTCTCGTCGAGCCCCGGGGGGTTTGTCGGAGAATCTTTAACCACACGAATCGTCTGATATGGACTTCAAACTACCACTCCTACGCTTCCGTTCCGTTACCAATAATCGAGGATTAGGTGGAAATTGATGTGGTAATCTTAACTGTTAACAAATAACTCCCTAATTGAAGTATTTCATGTTCGATCCACTAAGGAAAACCTTTTATTATGACCTCCGGATTTCGTACATCTGGAATACATTGATTTTTACTGGATGAAGGGACACAAATGAGGATTAATGAAAGAATACACAAACTTAAACAAACTTAAATAATTACCTCATCTAGGTCTCAGTAAATAACTTCAGTAAATAACCCCCGTCTGAGATTTAAATTACTTTGTTTTTAAACCACACAAAAATAGGTTCACAATAGCATAACTGTCAACCAAAAGACAAAGTAGTCCCTCATCTTTTTTTAAAAAAAAAAGATTTGACGATACGATATAATAAAAATGATATAAACTTATATCACAACTAACTAGGACCGACTGTAAATAGGCTGACACGTTTCACAAACATAATCAACAAAGTCCTCGTAAAAAATAAGAATTTGTGCTTACTTGATTATACTTACATCTTTTACCTTGTGTGGGTTCTTGTTAAATATCAAAGAGATCTGAAATAACTACAGGAATCAGTAAGTCGCTCCTGATCTCAACTCTAAGGGCACTACCCATCCATCCTCTCGTGTCTGTGGTAAATAATGAAACAACTAATAACCAATGTTTCGTAACTACTGACAATCAAGACTACACAATGATGAGTGTTTTATCACCACCGGTTAATCACCTTTTTACTAGATTATACAGGTACGTATTATATATGTGCATGTGTGTATGTATGTATGTGTATATGTGTATATATACATATACCTACCTAACACGTATAAACACAAAGATTGACATATATAGATTTTCAGGCAGGTACTAAAACTTTCGAATTAAGACAAACGATGGAAAACCCCTAAGTGTCTCATTGAAACTTAACAAGAGGAGGAAGGTAACAGATAAATAACTTAGACAAGTGGTACGGTTGGTATCACGACTCATGACCCTTACTTTTCTAGTTATTCTGTGTCAGGGACGGGAGTCCCAACCTTCGTTTATGAATAATAGGTCAAATTACTCTCAATGTTCTCTGTATATTTCTACGGGACCATGGGTACGTCTTTTATGGGTGGGTCTTTTTTGCGTCAGTCTTTCCAAATGCACTCTCATAGTAAACGGAAGATCACCATCAGAGTACCTTACAGACAAAGTTCTCCTGGGAAGGGATGTAAAAATCAAAAATAATCAATATCAAAGAGGTCCGAAGACAGGTTTTTACAAACGACCATTAAGACGCGAGACTAAAAGTACACACACACAAAAAAATTTCACCGATAGAAAAAGTAAAGTACAAACAAGGGAGAACCGAACATTTATATAGTATGTGTATAAAAATAGGTATAGATTAAAGACGTTGAAAATTTTTTGAAAGGTTCGTCGGTGGAGGACTGGGGGAAAAGGGGAAGCGATGAGGGGTGGGGGAGGCTCCCGGTAGAGGGAAAGAAATCTCGGGAGCGTATTACGATAAGGAAATGTCAGGTCGGTAGACGGACAAAATCGGAGAAGAAGTGAGAGAGACAAAGAAGATATATCTAAAGGGGTATACAGACGAAGAAGGAAATAGGTGTTCAGGTCTGTGAGGAGGTATCGAAAGAACGGTGGGGTAGGACCACAGGGCAGACAAGTATTTATTGAGAAAGTAGGCAAAACCTAGGGGTCGGGGGTGAGAAAGATTTTTCTCACACGTTTATTTGGACTTCCCGAACCTCGGTGCTCCTTGTCGTATCAACACTAAGTCTTATCTGACGGAGGAAGGGTAGTGGACAAAACAAGGAGTAAGAAGGTTCCGATCAGAAGGAACATATAAAGAGGCGTCAAAGGTCTGTCACAGGTATGTCTCGCTGCACGTTTCAATAACTTATAGAGGTACTTTTTCAAAACCAAGGAAGGAGTGTTCTAGTAAAACGGGATTGGTCAATGAGATCGAAAGAAATGACACATCGCCAACGATAAGAACCTCAATCAGTGCAAACTTGTAAAACAAGAAACCTTTAATTGCATTATACAGTCTTTGTCGTCAGCGGGACGGGAGCCACGAACCGTTGGACTTCAAGAGACCTATACAAGAAAACGCTCAGACTCAAGATCTTGTACACGGTGTCTTCCTCACAGTGTCTTACGAGACGTCTTCACCGTGGTAACTCTCGGCAGGGTACAAGATCTACAAATTGCTTGCACAGAGTCCAGGACGAACACCGAAGGACACGATCACTGCCGGAGAGGAAGGAGAGGTAAGTTCTCATTTGCAACCGTTAAACGAACGGAAATCTTTGCACAATGACATTGGTAACGTTTCAACAATCACTAAAAACAAGGACCACAGTCACTATTAAAATGAGTGTCTCAGGGACGTCTCTAAAATCGAGTCGTCCTTCATTTAGATCCATTCTAACGGAACTTTTAACTAGATTTTTTTGTCATTTCCGATTTATATAATAAGGGAAATAAATTTCTTCTTTAGACTTCATATTGATATAAACTAATCCACCACATTGATCGCTCCTGATTATTCAATACGGTACCGGCCCGGAGTAAATAAGCGAGAACAAGACGGGAGGGAGAGAGGAGTTATTTCTTCAGTCGCTAACCTCACTAAGTCTGACATAAAGTCCTTCCCACTTTACAGTACCGTTTTTTACTTTCTACCTTGACAAAGCAGGACTCTATAACTCTTTTTATTTTTGAGGATCAAGAGGAGTACAGGAACCCCTCGATTTATAAAATGGTCATTGTTTTAACTTTCAGAGATTTCTTAATCTGTAAAGTAAAGTTTACGGAGAATGAAAGATTTCTCAAGAGAAACAAATATAAGTTCCTTCTCCAAAATTGACGTTGTTCTCGTAGTCTTGATTTTTTTTTTTTTTAGCATTTTTCACTTTTCTGTCACTTTTGACGTTGGTTGTTTTGTATAACGACAAAGTCTAAGAAAAACCTTAAATTTCAGTTAGTCATTACTCCTTTACACTTAACAAAGTCAGTCATAAGGAAATTACTGTGATTCCGAAGTCGGGCCAAGACAATTTATCAAGTAGACAACAATTTAAAGACACCTAAGACTAGTAACCTACACACGCCTAGGTGTAAACACCGAATATAAATTAAAACGAAAATATAGAACCGGTTACACTTCGACTTTCACCAGGTTTCCATGTCTGAAGGTCAATTTTTTGTCTATTACGACCCGTACATTGTATATCCATTATTATGACATAACATATAAACTTTCCGTCGAATTTTTAAGAGTAGTGTTCTCTTTTTTTAACATCGATACACTCTACAAGTGATCTGAATAACACCACTAGTAAAGCGTTATATATGTGTATAACTTAGTAATACAACATGTGGGCTTTGATTATATTATAACGTTCAGTCAATATAGGGTTAAATCCCCTTTTTTTACAAGAACATGAAGAGTCTGAATCCTTCTAATTTTTAGTGGTCAGTAACTTCTTGGCAACAACCAATGCTTGTTTCAGGATTAACGTCGAACAAAGGTCTAAATGACTGAAACACGTCACGAAGATTCGATTCTTGATCTAGACTCACCTAACCTAACACCACTACCAAGATTGAAACACCTTCATTAAGCTCTTACTTCAAAATTTAAAGAAGAGAAAATTTTTTCACTATGACAAAAAGAATGGATATGGTTTAATGAACGGTTTGTAATCTATAGATTTTAGAATAATTATTGGTAAAGGGGTTCGTAAATAAGCAGTTCACACGTGTCTAATAGTGTACAAAATGTCTAGTGTCTCCTTTATAAAGAAACGAGAACCTCAACACCACCAGTCTCTTCCACGTCAGAAACCACTGTCTCAAAAGTGGAGATTGGGAGAATGGGACGATAAACCTTAGTGTACCAGTATGAGAAAACTCAAAAAACCTTGTTTAAATATTTCTAGGTCGCTTTATCAAAGTTCCAATGGAACGTTGTCCTTGGTTGTGGAATCGAGAATGAAACACTACAAAAGAAGATTTAACCGAGACCAGGCGTCCTCGAATTAATCAAGTCCGAGTCCCGACAACCAAATGTGGCTCCACACAGATATGAATTGTAAAAATATTATTTTTTATGTAAAAAAAACGGGAGTAAAGACCACAAAACAAACGAACGAACGGTTAAAATAGAACCGTCACCCTTTAGAACTCCCTCCAATAACATTTTTCAAGTTCCTAAAAGTCCAACCTAAATGAAGACGACGGGTTTTTATGTAGAACACGTTATTGAAGACATAAAGTAAGTGAGTAAGACGTAAAGGACTGACAAAATACTATAGTACCGTAACACGAAAAATAAACGACCATGGGACCTATAAAATCTCCTTTTTTTTTAGGGAGGATGTAAGTAAGTGAGACACAAACCTCATAGTAGACCAACTTAAACGGGGGACTCGAGAGATCCTACTACCTAAGGTTGGTGACTACTACAAATTCAGAGTCTTCTTTGGTCTTTACACTTGGACTATAGACGACGGAGTCATAAAGGGTGAGAGAGCTCAGTACGTAAAGACAAGTATACTTGTTCTGACTAAAAGAAAGACCTCCTTTTTGTCAGTACAAAACTGAACTAGTGTCCTTCCTCCATACATATCTGAGAAAGCGACGATCTCAAACAGAACAGGGACGAGTAGACTAAATCTCCTCGGGGACACACTGGGTGATCCTACCACCACTTAGAGAGGAACGTCAAAATATCTACACGTCGACTTCCACGACAACCAATACCCCAGTAGTGGTGGAATTCCCCAGCTCTACCTCCCTCCGTAGGAGGCCAGAGTGACCCGACGTTGGGACATCGGAACCTCCGGTTCCGTCCGTGTACGGTTCGAGTGGAGGAAAGGGGAAATGGAGAAAAGAGGTAGTACAAAAAATACCCTTTTGCACAGACGTCTTAAGATCCAACGGAACCGAAGACCTCATTCTTTATCCAGACAACTCAGAGACCCTCCCAAACTAAGACCGTTGTAACCACCTAACTCAGACCTCGTCCCAAAGACCACACCCCCAAGTACCTCCCTTCCCCCCCCCAGGGATTTAAACATACAGGTAGACATATAAACCTCCTCTCTCAGGTACCTCAAAAAGTTAGAGCTCTGCAAAATCCCCGGGTCGTTTCCAATTCAGAGTACGGTCCCTTCTTAACCGTCGTAGGTCAACTCCCAATCCAGACCGGGGTCTGAACCTGAAAACACGTGTTAATAAGACTTTCGGAGATTCGTTGAGTCTCGTCACTTTTCCCGAGTCTCTAAACGTTCCGGGAAAGGGTTCGAAACCTCTTCCTTTACCGTTGAGTGAGGTCATAAGAACGGACCTTTTAAGGTACTTGTCTCCTCGGACTATCCGATGTCAGGTACTCTAGCGTTTCTCAACCTGTCCTGACTCGCTGAAGTGAAATTTGAAAAGGGTCCGAACGAAGTCTCTAAAAATTAAAATACAAAATCAACTAATTATTGTAACACAATCAAAGTCCAACATATCCTTTCACTAAGTCAATATGTATATACATAGATAAAAAAAGTTTAAGAAAGGGGTAAATCCAATAATGTCTTATAACTCGTCACCAGGGCTACGATATGTCATCCAGGAACAAACAACAAATAAAATTTATCTCATCACGCATATACAGTTAAGGGTTAAGGGTCCAACTTTCTGGGGGATCTGCGAGACATCTTATCTTGTCAGGGAACTCAAAAGGTACCTGTTTCTTAATAGGTTCCGAATAGGACGGGGCGTGACACAACCTCCATTTTACTCGAGGTTCGTTCTCTTCCGTCTCGTCGGAAATGCGAGTCGGTCTGTCTGTCCACACTACACACGTTCTACCACTTAAAAAACAAACACAAAGGACTTCACTCCGTACAAAGAGAGGAGAAACACCAAGACACACGTGTAACAACTCAGGTGACCTTGAGTCTTCTATCCCTCTATCCCGGTCAGAGGACTCCTGTGTACACCATTCACCAACTGTCTCCACAGACAGCACCACAATACTTCCGAGACACTACAAGTACGGTTCTAGGTCTTTTCTCGGACATTGTCCCCGGCAACTCAACTCAAAACTGTCGCCGAAATGACACGGAAGTCCCCCCGCTCAAACGTGAACCGTCACGACCACGGGCAGGCGAGTCGAAGAGAACAGAGTAGAGAAAGAAGAAGGAGACACTTTGGCCCCAGTCGGAGAAGCACCTCTTGCCGAGTGTGTCTGACGACCAAGGTGTGGACCCCACTTCGTCTTTACTTGCCTCGCTAAGGTAGAGACATATTTACTCCTGACAAATGACGTACCTGTTCGAGACTCGGTCACCAGACCGAGTAACAATTAGCTTGACCCAAATCGGAAAAACTAGTGCATAAAATTATCCCTCCATCGTCTCCCATCCCCGGAGCGACCGGAAACCACGGTTTCTGTCGACCAAACTTTGAGTTAAGAAGTGATAAATTACTTCAATAAATTGAAGTGGTACGGATTAAAAGATTAGATATTTTATCCCAATTAATATACATAAAACGTCCCAACATAACCTCTAATTCACTCAATTACGTAAAGTCTAAAGACGGTATTTATTCCGGGAGTTTAAATGAAAAGGGACAATAATTTTCCGTTTCATTTTAACTTCTTAATCCTCAAAGTGGATGAACCAGAAATTAAATCTTACACCATAAAGAGGTCACACCCATCTCCCTATAAAAAGAAATATCTCCCCAGTAACTGGGAGTCTTTTTTAGTTAGTCTCCAATGTACCTTCATTTGCCGTTACAGAAAATTAATTCACTAAAACGGAAAAAAAAAAAAAAAATTTCGTCTCCAACTTTTACATTCTATTGAGCCAAACTTTAACTATTCTTGTGTCTTTTAAAATAAGTCTTTTGTGTCCTCTATAAATTTGGATATGGATTTATACTGTATTAACAAAACTTTCGACCTAGATACCTTTTCATTCCTCTCACCCTCATTCTTCCCACCCCCCTCTTCGTACCGTTCCGTAGATCTTCTTTCCACTTCTGTCTGTGTTTGAATTTTCATCCTTCCCTCTCCTCAGCCCTCTAATCCGTTTCCTCCTCTTTCTTCCCCGTCTCTTTCCACTTTCCTCCACCCGACTCTTTCAAGACTTCGGAATTAATTGACTAGAACAGTGTGTGTCGACAAGTAAACTCAACACCCGGAGCCTCTTAATAAGGAAAAATAGTGACAGAAAACTTTACAATTAATCTATTAACTGGTAACAAGTGTCAAGAAACCAATGAAAAATAAGAATTTGAAAATCTCGGGCCAGGAACTTACCCCAGGAGACTCGTCGTGTGGTCTACCCTTTAATAAGAGACCGGATTATCAACGGTTTACTGGTCGTACCATCACGAACCCCAGATACTTTAGGTCGACTCTCGGCCTAGACGGGAGCCCCCACCAATCGTCAAAGGTACTACCAGGGAGTAGTCACCCGAAAATAAAACATTACCATTTCCCCCGACGGAAAGGTAAAAGATGTCTAACTAGTCTAAAGAAGATTAGCTATTATACAGAAGAACTGGTTCTTTTCGAGTAAACTCCTTTTAGATGTTCATTAATCGTCTTGGAGAATAAAGTGTACGCTCTGTTAACGTTCGTTTTACCACCTTCTTTTACAATAAGACGAAAACGGGTTAAATTGAATATCAACAAAAACAAAGTCTTTTGAGTTGAATCTATTTTATGCACTTTCGTAGAACTTCCGATAAGGTGTCGTATTTATATTCTAAAGTAAAATAATACGAGGTCCATCAATAGTTATTTATGGTTTATCATCGTTATATAGACACAAAGAACGTCTTTTTGTGAAAACTGGTTATCCTGTACTAGGTCATCTTTTCTACGGCCAAGAGGTATGAAATGGTTCACCTAACTCTATATATAAAAAAATTATGTGAGTCAAACTACAGGACCTTGAAGTCAATGCAGAAAAGTTAGACTTCTCTGTCGTCTTATTGTACGGATTAGAAGACACATCAGTAATTTTAATAATTTCACTTATAATATTTTTAAGTAAAGTCATAACGTAAAAGTCAAAAGTCATCTGATAAAATTCACATAAAAGTCTTCGAAGTACGTTTATTGACTGGCATCGATACCAGGATGTTTTCAAATTTATAACTGACAATAAACAGTAAAATTTAAATTCACTTGGTTTTAAAAGAAACCGGACTTATAGTGTCTTTTTGAGAGAACGGACTCCGACAAAAAAGTTTTTACTTTTGTACAAAAATTTTCCTCTATGTACATGTGACATCTTGTCAAAGGTTTATGATTTTTTATTTTTCCACTTTTATTTATAAAAGAAAATTATCAATTGGTAATATTCTGACCTAACATAACGGACCATAAGAAATACATGTGTGTGTGTCAGTGTTAAAATTTACACATACGTTGATATCTAATTTCAAAACGAATAACAATATATTAGAATAAAAGTATAAAAATAAAAATACCCAAAATATTAACTAAAGATAGTCTCCATACACATAAATAACAAAGAAGTTAAATAAATCGAAAACAATAAATTAATTAATTATATAAAAATTTGAAGTAATTAAAAAAAATAAAAGAACCCGGTGAAAACGGGATCTCACATTTAGACACAGTCTGATATTTAAACCGACGTAGGGTATACAAAACAACTATCCTTATAAGAACAATTATTAAAGACTTATCAAGAATAATAAAAACGAAGGCAAAATTATGTTCTCGATCAAACCTCATGGTAAATGTAAAGACACTCTAATAACAGAAAGGAGGAATTTTACGAGTATTGACTAAAGACCCAAATAAAGTCAAACTAGTCCTTTCTATGTCACATTAAAGACGAGGAATTTTAAATGATGTGAGGAAAACACAGAATTATTTACTACTAAAACACTTAAAAAGTTTCGTACAAACTTTTACTCTGTAAGAGATATCACACAAAATTAAATTTAAAACAAAAATGAATTGACCCAGGGAACACCGGGACCTTTCTACACAATTTAAGAAGGTGGTTTTACTACAAACAGTAGAAAGTACGAATTTACTAAGTACTACCAACACACAAGTAATATCCAATATACAGGTACAAACTAGAAGTAATGAGGGAGAAAGTGATAATACTAGAGAAGTAAGAAAAGGAAAGAAAAGATTCTCTTGAAAAGTTTAAACAGTAGATGTATGACTGTATAAAAGATGGTAAGACACGTCTATAATTAAAATAGTCGTGGAGAAATGAAAAGAATACCACAAAGAATAGAAAATAATTATGTATAGAAGGACTTAGGAAACAGAATCGTAGATAAAATATCGATGACATAAAATATATTGGCAGCTTCCATTATAAAAGATTTTAAATGAATACCGAAAACATCTCACTTTACTAAAAGTCTCAGACTAAAACGACACTTAGTAGTCTCGAATAGATGAATATAAAATTAGACATCCAAAAGAAAAGGGGAGTACTGTGAAAAAATTTTTTGTATTTAACCTGAAATCGTTTGAGATTTGGATCGATGGGAAGATATTAAGAACACTACGACGCCGTTTGCTGTGACTAAGAAAAAAAAAAAAATTACAGCTAGTAAAAATTTCAGAAATAACTAAAACAATGTCATAACGAAGACAAAATAGAAGACCCAAAAAAAAACCGGTCCTCTGTACACCATAGAATCAAAGGACTGGTCCCTACCTTGGACGTGTGGGACGTAATCTCCCTCTTCAGAATTGGTGACCTGCCTATCCCTTGCGTGACTAAGAAAAGGACAAACAAGTGCAGCCGGAGACGGTCACTCTCCGCGACCTCCTTCTGTCCTTGCCATCATCTCGTTCTTCCCTGAATCGGGAAGGACGAGAACTGCAGTAGTGAGACTGAACTGAGGCGACAAACGTCCACATCCACAGAGGGACGCCAGGACTTTAGTCGGACAACTCTGGGTGAGGAGAGACGGACAGGAGACGTCAAGATCCGAGATTTTGGGCTGGAGCAGGGAAACGACAGTCGGGACCAACCCCCCCACATTGCAAGTGAACCGACAAGAACACACGGAGAAGTCAGATGTGGTCTCTTGACGTCTATTCACAACCAATTCAACGAGTCGGAGAGACCAAGTCCTTCCGTCGTCCGTAGGTGATCAATCGGAAGATCTTTGAAGGATACTTTTCTGCTGAAACCTTCTACTGTTAGAGGACTACGGAGAATGGAAAAATTTTGTTAAAAAGATAGAGGTATAAATAACAGGATTTGGAATAACACAGAGTATTCACGATCCTAACAATGTGAAATAACACACTGTCATTTCCCGTTCTCTCAAGAAGTTTATTGGATACAGATACCCCCGTTACCACCTACCGAATCGTTTTCCGTGTACCGGAAGTAGTGACTTGAAAGTCACCCCTCCGACCTGTCTATTTCACGTCTACTCTCGTTCGCACGCCAAGACCACACTAAAAGAACCTCTTCTTCCGTGCACCCTCTTTTCCTACATAATACAATGCTTTAAACTGAATTGTACACGACAAACGAGAACTACAACCCGTTTCGTCATTTCTCCGAATAACCGTCGATATAAATTCCAGTAACGTCACGTGTCTTACATTTAGTTTCACAATAAGAAATGATCTTCGACTCTCTATTGTAAATGTATTGTACGAAAATTCCATTACTCAATTCAAGTAATAAAGAAATAATGACATTGACAAAGTTCTTTCAATAAAGGTATGATTTTTATAAGGGAGAGGGCGAACTTAGACTAAACAGCATTAAAGACGTACTGCAATATGGGGTAACAATCCTTTACTAGTAAGGTAAATAAAAACAAAGTACCCCTTTTAACAATTGGTCGACAACGTTAAAGAGGTTTCTTTGAACGAAGGTCTTAAGGATCATGTCTCGTTCCGACTAACTATCTTTACAGTGGTAAAAAAGACTGGGAGAGACGGAACAGCGACACTGTATCACGTCTTCGGGTTCTTCTTTACACTCGTTTCTTTACACTCGTTTCTTTTCCTATGGTTTCGGATCTATAAAGGGTCTGATCTATTAATCTGAGACCGAATACTTCTTATCCGACTTACCTCTTTACGGTGTTGAGACATCACCGAATTCCTCGTGTCACTAAAGTCTCACTTTAGAAAAAATGCACTTAAAAAACCAATTAATCATTATCCTTATGTCGAGTCTCGTCAGAGGTTTTTAAGACAATCCAAAACCTAGATTATTCACCGTCCGACCGAAGACAATGAGAGGAATTGTCAACAACAAAGCAGTGATTCAACACAGGCTGAGAAAACACTGTGTCACCTGCCATCGGGAGGTCCGAGGACACAGGTACCCTGAAAGGTCCGTTCTCACCCAACGGGAAAGGAAGTAGAAAGGAAACGAAGAGGAACTAACCACCCGTCTAAGAAATGGTGACTCGGTGGTCCCTTGGAGGGACAACGAAAAAGACATACTAGTCTAAAAGAAATTGGTTAAGAAATGAATGTTGATTTCGTCACACAGAGACAAGTTTTGAACACAGAGGGAAATATTTAAGTGTCTTATACTAAACGTCCCCCCGTCTTACATTGAGTTGGTCGGAATGTACCAAATGTCTTACACTATCAGAGTATAAATGATACACCAATTGTTCTTTATTGACAATCGTTGGTTTTAGTCTCTTAACTTTTTGTTCCTTGTAAAACGAACCCTCAGATACATATAGAGATATATTTATGTATATCTGTAAATATTTGTAGTAGCTAAGAAGAGTGTACGGGTACGGTATATATACACCTACACCCTACTACGAACAAAAATATATATGTTCAGATATAAATATATCGACTTCTTCGCTTTGTATAACGAAAAATAAATTCACTGAGTCACGAACATATCTGTCCGAAATACAATATCGTGAAATACGTGTGACCCGACTAATCTATCCTTATTACTAAACCAAAAGACTTCCAGTCTCAAACTGTCCCAGACCACTTAGGACCTCTGTAAGGATCCTATCGTCGCGGGAATGAATGTAACCGATCTCTTAGACATCCTTTTACACACACACACACACGACGCTTCCGAGAAATCCTCTCCCCTTCCACCTCCCTAATTTTCTAAGAATCCTCGTGATTTCCCTTACAAACTAGGGGACCACTTCATCTCTTCCTCTTATACTTCGGGAATTAAAGGACGAAAAGTCTTAATAAATCAGTCACGTCATGCACGGAATATAAAGGACATCGTATAAAATTTGTGGAACGAAATCATCAACCCTTTACTGTGGAATGGACCTAGAAGAGTCCAAGAAATAAATACAGTAGTCCCCCTAACGACGAAGAATTGATATCTCCTTCATATGTACACAAGACTCGGTCTTTTCAGGTCCTTCTTATGGTTTCGGGACCTCACAGAGTCAAGTCGTCTATTTACCTTTGACCTATGTCACCGTGGCAATACGGACTCCGATCAGTCACGAAACATAATATTTAAATATTCAACCAAAAAAAAAAAAAACCGAGACTGAATTATTAACAAAAATGTAAAGAGTTTAAACGATTTCATGGAGTCTCTACTATAATTTAGGGAACTAAACTTTCTATTTCGATTCCATTAACTCTGTCAACCTCATCACCAAAGAATCGTAATCTTGTGCAGAATTAAAAAGTTCTAACTTCTAGAACGACTTTTAGACTCCAACAACGACTACAGTGATTACATTAACTAAGAATGTCAGAGAACAAAACATGAATGGTAAAGGGGACTGGGGTGTCATAACAATCGCGAGACTGATCATGGTAAAACCACTGTCACACCACTCAAATCCAACTTAGGGACAAAAAGGAACATATTTATGCAAACGGACACACACACGAGTCAACGAGTCAGCACAGACTAAGAAAACTGGGGTACCTGACATCGGGCGGTCTGAGGAGACAGGTACCCTAAAGGGTCGTTCTTATGACTTCACCCAACGGTCAAGGAGGAGGTCCCCTAAAAGGACTGGGTCCCTAACTTGGACGTAGAGAGCACAGAGAACGTGACGCCCATCCAAGAAATGATGACTTGGTGGTCCCTTCCGACATATATGTACATATATACATTATTATGTCCCTTGATTTACAAGTAAAAGTTCTGCAATACCACTGTAAAGATAAATAATTTTACAGCTTATTAATACTCTTGTGGGTTTTATTTAGATTTTCAACCCTGGGACTTAAAAATAAGAAAGTTTAAAATACTTGAATCTAAATGTCATTTTGCAGGAGGTTCCTAATAATTTGTGAAAAATGTAGTCCCTGTATCCCTTCCTGTCCCTTCGGACCGCACGACGTCAGGCGCCCCAACGTTTCTCAGCCTGTGCCGACTCGCTGACTTGTTGTAATGGCTTAGTTTAAAACCAAAGACGGTCACACGGTTATGCATATAAGACGTAGTAACAAGGGATGAAATAAAAAGGGGCAGACGAGGAGTCGAAGGAGGTAGGACGAGAGACGAGGTTCCCCGAGTGGAGGCTGGTGACTAACGGATTGGACGAGGAAAGAAAGAGAATCAAAAGACCAACCGAAGTCGGTTTCCCTTTACAGGAAATAAAAGTGAAACTAAAATTTGGTAAAAAAAAAGGAATTCGCTGTCACATAACAAAATCTAAATCTATTGTAATTCGATTGTAGATCACTCATAAAAAAACACTTGGTCAAAGACACGAAACCCTGTACAATAATTCGCTTTCTGAAGTTCACCTGAAACAGTCGGGGTAAATTGTCGGTCCTTGTGACTCCGACTTTAGTTTACTACCGAATTCGATTGTCTTGATCTTTTGTCTCTTTGGGAAGAGCGGGACGGAGTGTCAGGTGTCGGAAAAGGCACGTGTTCGAACGGAGGTATTCGGTAATGACTTAAAGTCGACAATTTGAACACTTTAAACAGAAAAATGTGTGTGCGTGTGTGTGTGTGTGTGTGTGTGTGTGTGTGTGTGGGATGATAACATACCTATAAAGAGAATTTCGGTGTGCTGAAAAAGTAGTAGTTCGGGTTAAACGATCAAAGCAGAGACAAAAGAAGTAGGAGGATGAAGGACCCCCTTGCCATACAAGGGACACTTAGCAGGAGGGAAAAAGAGGACTCAGTGGTCTGAAGGAAAAAAGTGAAAAAAAAAAAATCGTTTTTTTAGAAATTTAACTGTATATCAACAAAATATCATAGCACAATGAAATCCACATGTCGTGTGACTAAGTCAATATGCATGTATATATATGTAATATATATATATATATATATTGTAAGATAAGGGGTTGTACAATAATGTCTTATAAGTTACATCAAGGGACTCATATCAGGGGTGATTCAGGAACAACCAATAGACAAAATATATATTATCAGATTTAGTGGTTCGAAGAAGAGAGAGGTCCGAGAATTCTTAAGTCTGTACGAGTACAGAAACAGAAATTTGTGTGTGGTTCAAAACTGTGATTCGGAGGTAGTAATAAAACAGGAAATATGTTGGTCTAAAAGAGGGTAGTGTAAGAGATGTATTACATGATACTAGACCGAAAAGGGGGTTGTGAGAGGGGTTTGAGCTGTGCTTTCAACGTCACGGTCCAGTTTAACTGTAGGAAAATGCGAGAACTGGTGAACTGGAGCAGTTTCGGAACCTGAGACCTGGTGTCGGAAACAGACATAGAGGATAGAAAAGTTTTGCGTGGGCTCCAGGAGGAGAAGGCCCCTCTAAAAGAATTGTAAGTTCTACTTAAACCGACGAAAAGGTCACATAGGAGAACAGGAGACCCCGCACACAACAGGAGTAGTAACAGCGTGGACGACTCCCCGAAACGGAAAGACTACCTTGACACCAAATAAACTCCCAGACCTCGTACAGAAACGTACTCAAAATACGATTCACAACAGAAAGATGGACCCTCCTTCTGTCAGAGTGGAAAAGGAAGGGTAGAGGAACGAACATCTAGGAAAATTGACAACAAACAAGGCGAGAATAATCAATGACAGGAAGTGTAATTCGCAACCACTATGTCCGAGTTTGTCTATTGACAGAAACACCCCGAATGTCAGACGGAGATCCACATACGTCTAACAAAATTAGAACAATTCAGACAAGAAGGGATCACCGAGTCTACCATTTCTTAGACGGACGTTACGTCCTCTGGACCCAAGGTAGGGACCCAACCCTTCTAGGGACCTCTTCTTTTACCGTCGAGTGAAGTCACAAGACCGGATCTCTTCGGTACCTGTCTCCTCGGACCACCCGATCTCGGGACCCAGCGGCTCTCAACCTGTGTTGACTCGCTGATTCGTGTGTTCCGATAAGAGTAGGAATTTTTGTGCTATAAAAACCATTATATCTCCTTTCTTAATGTATCTCAGCGTATGCTGACTCGCTGTATTCTGTTTTTCCTAGTTTGCTCGTACAAGTTGTTAGCTAATTGTAACACGGATCGTGTATTAATTATCGATAAATCACAATGTCCAATTATTACCATTATTTAGAATATAATGTATACATGATACGTATATCGTCTATATATACTTAATATCATTTCGTATGTTTAAAACGACAAAATGTTTAAGACATTTATTTTTTTATTATATGTAGTTAACGAAACACATAGTCGTATAAAAAATGAAAAATAGGAAAAATGTTTTAATACCGGGACGGACGGGGGAGGGGCGGCGACGAAAACAAGTAAACGAATAAAAGTGAATGGTTTCTGATAAACGATATTTAAGTCAGAATTCCGACGGACCATGTCTTAAGGGGGACCCTCTCCGAAAGAAACAGTACCTGGAATACTCTTGATCAAAAACTCACTCTATAATCGTTGATACCTAAAGAAATTTACGAAAGACAAATCACTAAATAAACCTAATTCACAGTAGTAAAAGAGTAGAGGTGATCTTCTTAGAAGTCCAGAGGAGTAACCGGCACTTATGACTTGTCACTCACCACACTAACGAGACCCGGACGTACGCAAACAGAGAAAGGTCTGTGCACAAGTCATTAGTCCTTCATTCGTACCACGGGACTACGAGGACAACAACGTAACAGTGGTGTCCTCCAGTAGTTTTATCAATACTTCTTACAGACACAAGTGATTAAACCATGGTAAGTCCCTCCTAATCGTTTCCCCCTTTCTATGTCATCTTTACACCCTCTCTACCTTCTATCCTCTCTTTGGACCACAAACTTCTTACTAGAAACTAGAAAGTCTTTTCCTTATGTATAGTTCTCGAATAGATACACTTTCTTAAATGTACGTTTCGTTTAGTTCTTGTATTTAGAATGAATAGAAACATCTAATCTCAAACCAAAACCTATTTCCTTTTCGGTCCGTAGACATTTTCCCCTAAATGTACAAATACAATTGAGTTAATCGTAATTGTCCCCGATGGTCATTACAACCGACGGACCGGAGTTTGAAGGTGTGTATGTACCAAAGTTTCTGTTGCCTTACTAAAAGCCCTTACAATATATTCCTTCTCTCTCTTAATGGTTTACACACCTAGACAAAAGCTTAAAAATTTTTTATAAGCACAAAATTTCACAATGAAGTCCTCGTTCATCGAAAAAGATTGTTGTCCTCTTTCGTCTTAGTACAGACTATCGGTAATATCGAATAGTGTAAAAGGTCTAAATAACAACCTTCAGTACGTCTAAAAGCAAGTGTTTGACTTCCCACGTAAACATCAGATTTACGACCGAAACTCTCATCAATCTATAAATACCTTCTTTAATATTCTTCGGTACACGTAGTTTTTTTGAAAAAAAAAGGGTTTTATTTATAACCAATCCTTTGATCTAAGAAAGTGAGAGACCATTACGTTTAAGACCAAGTAAGTGTATCTGTAACACCATGGATTTCACGACGTTTTAGCCTATAAATATACCTCTACCCGATAACTACAATTTTTTCTTTTCCGACTCTCGACCCCTCCAATTCTGTACTCATGTCATAAACTTTTTACGTGAGAAACAGAAGACAGGAAGTAGTACGGAGCTAGAGTCTCTCCAAAACAGGTCACTCTTATTTCTTGGGTACCCTTAAGGGGTCCTTAGTGGGTGGTCATTTTCCTTATCAAAGTGAAGTTACTCGTTCCCACCTCGGACGTCAGACGCGATCAGTTACTACGAAGGAATATGGGAAGTCCCGTCCACTTATAAACATATACGTCTTACGACTCAGGGACCCCCTCAGTGTCAGATCAACTGTAGGTCCTCCACTCCGGAAGAATGGGAGATACCCCCAAAATAGGTTACACCCTCGTCGTCAATCCAAGGTACTCAACCAATGGCTTATGAGTGACCGGACCACGAGTTCCGGTGACCGTAAAGGGCTAATGTCGAGACAAGGAATGTGAGTAAAGATGGGAGTTCGTGGATCAAATGACTTAGAATCGACAAGTTTCTAAACGGTCATGGAGGAGGTCTGTACTAAAAAGTGTAGAGACTTGAAAATATAATAAATAATTAGATGCAGAGTCTTGTGTAATGCATAAAGTACGAAAAATAAAATAAAAATAAAAACTTCACCTGTGCTGAATCGCTGGATTGTTGTTTTTAAAAAAATTTCAGAAGGATACCTTAAACAGTGTTGTAACGAAGACAACAAATATAAGACCAAAAACCGGAACTCCGTACACCCTAGAATCGAAGGTTCCGTCGCTAACTTGGGTATATATGGGATCAAACCCTCCCACTTAAGAATTGGTTACCTGGAGATCCTTTCGGGGAGGTACGGAAAATTAATAACGATTTTAATAATAAAACTTTAATAAACTTCTTTAAAATTTGTACATCATCTTATTTACGAGTACATACGGAACACGTTGAAACTGTCAATGATTGAAAGACGTCAAAGACTTAGTGGATACATAATGTGAGGGGTTGGGTCGAACTTAAATAAAACTTATTATCTAATACTCCTAGAACTTCAATCCCTGACATACATATGTACATACGTGTATATGTGTCTACACATGTATATATGTGAAATAAATCACAGAAGACCAATTTTTATATAGGAGTAACACCTCTATCTATGAGTTACGATAATAAAACTTCTAAATTAGAAAGAATTAAAAATCTTTGAATGTCATTTTAAACATATAAAGAAAAATTGAATCGTAAAATAGGACTCGTAAAAGAAAAAATTTTTTCAAAAATAACTCCATATTAACTAAATGTTACAACCGAATCAAGATGCATATGTAGTTTCACTCAGAGTATTTTTATGCATATAGGTGAGAAAAAATCCAAGAAAATGGTATAATGGTACTCGTAAAAACTCTCGCGTTAGAAAATTTCCGTCACATTATAAGGTACTATACTCAAAAGGTATTAAATAAATTTATCAAAAGACAACAACTGGTGACAGAACTTGTAGGAATATACATTTATGAACAGGAGTAAACGTCCCTATAATAATCCCATCAAAGGATCCCTTAATAATCCACTTTCCGAGAAATACATAGAACGGTTTAACGACAGGTATCCGACACGGTTAAGTGTAATAACAATAGAATAATTAAACCATCGACTTTTACCATAGACTAACACAAGAAAAATTTTAACCATAAAGGACCTAATAATTACTGTAACCTGTAAAAAGTACAAGTACTAAGAATAAAGTACACGATTTATTCCACAATAGACCTTAACGTCACTTACCATGTACGGTAAATTAAATCGAAGTATAGATTACGAAACGTCGTTACTAGTTAATGAAAATCATAAAGTATTTAGTCGAAAACGACAGAAACCTTGGTCTTACAGACGGATTCACGTTTAATACAATCAACTTCTCAATCAGAATCAAATAAAAAACTCATAATAAAAAGTTTCGGTAAAGAGACATATTAAAAGAGGAAAATGTAGTATATTGAAACAACTCTTTACATTAAGACAGACCTTAATGAATCAAATCCATTTTTAATAAACAGATTCTTTATGTGAGAGTCCAGATGCAAAAATTTAAAACTTTTTTTAGTAAATAAATCCATTTTCAAAATTTCGGGAGTAACATAAACTTAAATGTCACATAAATTGGAAGAAGACCTTACGCAAATCTTGAAACAAAATTTTCACGGATTACGTTAAACATATACGTCATTTTATTTTCAACGGTGGAAGTATTCACTCTAAAAATCACCATTCCGACGAGAAAACGATGCACTTTAAAGGTTTGAGGTCGTATCCGTGACTTACTTTTGTAAATGTAATTATTTGATCGTATCCATTTATAAAAGTCAAAGTCTTCTTTTACCTCTTACCGAAAAATGACAACCTCAATGAAATAATGGATTTAGATCCAACATTTAGGGTTTCTTTTTGATCGTCAAATAATTTTAGGGACGGGAAGCAATGAAGCTTAGTTTAGTATGGAACGACTTGATACAAGTTCATACAACTTTTTGTTAAATGACGAAACACAATGTTTTATTATAAGTTTCATATACACAACACACCTCCTTTGTGAGTTTTTGTCTAGATGGGTCTGTAGTTGTCCTATAATAATGGGGTTTCTTTACTGCTGTCAAACGGTCGAACTACGCATCTCCTTCCTTTAAATGTTTGTAGAGGTTCTCTCCGTACAACTCACCAACTTCCTTTACTCCGTGCAGGACGAAAATAACACGAATAACCTCACCCTAAGGGTCTTCTGACTTGTTCCGACAGGACTCTGGAGACAAACCGTTCCTAGAACAACTGAGTATAAAATAAAAACAAAGTCATTCCCAGACGATAACAAGTTTAAAGATTACAACGAATATTTGTGTGTCGGTTATAGTAAAGGGGAAGATAACTGACTATGTATGTTTATTTACTTTTAGACGGCAGTGGTAATTGAGCACGAGACAAAGGTGCTTCGGTTCTCCTCAGTGTCTTTTCGGACGAATTTTCTGTCTGGGCAATGTACCTATAGAATCAAGTCCGCAAAAGTTTCACATAAAATCTCAAAATTAGTAACCGATACAATCCCTTCAAATAATGAAGAATAAGTACACCATTTCCCTTTCCCCTCCATTTATAAATACATTGAAATACAACTTTCGGATCAAACGTCAATTTTTCGACCTAGATCACTGAAGACTTACTAGAATTTTCAACTGAATGACCTGTAAATCCAGACTCTGGTCAACCTTTCTAAACGTCGCATTTTACGGACCAAATCTTATTCTGTACGTACATCACGAAACGTTGCAAAATTTTTAGAGACAGTAAAATGTGGATAGGTACTCTTTCATTACCCTTTATAAAATTCATAAAGACGAAAAGAATTCGAGATTGAAAAAAAAAAAAAAAAACCAGCACAGACAGTCTTACGGACTCACAGTATCGAAAGAGATATGTCTCTTTAGGGCCTTACCTTTAGAGACCGGAAGACGACACTGAGTCAGACTCCCCGTTCGGCTCGCGACATACACCTCAAATCCAATACTGAGACAGGAGACTTGAGACTCAGTACACACCAATGACAGTCAGAATAACCGACTCACTGCCGCGCAACTCTCCTCTGAACTGAAAACAGATCATCTTTAAATTTCTTCTGTTTGCACTTCCTCTTTTTAGCACACTCTTTGATCCTCCGAGTACAACCAAGATCAGACCAAAACGAAAATAAAGAGAAACAATAAGGAGTCCTACTAACGAAATCTATTTTAAGGGGGGGGGGGCAGTAACATTACATACTATTTAAGGTTTCTTTTAATAATAAAGTATGGGAAGTTTCAATACAAAGTCCCCTTTCTATCCCAGACTAGTGGTTTCCTTAAAGGGACCGTCCTCAGGGTTACAAAATTGAAGGATACTAAAAGAGTTGGGGGGAGGAAAAGGAAAATAAAACTGAGTCTGGGGTCCTCACAGACTAAGTGTCCTTAAGGATACGCTCTGTCCAAATGTACCATAGACTCCCAGGTCTCCACGAAGACTCAGTCCTAAAACTCCTTGCTATAATTGAACCTCTATTGGGAGATAACAAGACGACGGTTCCCCGACTCCTAAACCCCCGTCAGAAAAGTCTAAGTGTACTTCGGAAAACTCTAAAACGGGGACTACCGGACTTTACGGAAATTTGATAAAAGTTTTTCAGTAAGAGAGTCGAGAAGTCAAAACTTCCTCTTGGAGTCAAACCAAATATTAAGACTCCCTAAGAATGTGTGTGAGACGACCGTTTCGACTTTTTTTAATCACGATCCTCATGGTAAACCTGGTCCACACAATACCACCACTACCCCAGTGTACAGATCTGTACACACGCACACACACAGACATTGTGAACATACAAACAAAAGAACGAACGAAAATCCATCGATATCAAAATCGTCTCCTATTAAATCTATTATAGTTCTGAAACCTTCAGAATCAGAACGTCATCATACTGAATTTTTACATGGGATACACATTACAACGAAAGTCAAGTCAAGTCAACGAGTCAACACAGGCTGAGAAACACTGGGGTACTTAGCGTCGTGCGGTCCGGAGGGACAGGTAGTGGTAGAGGGCCTCAAGTGACTCTGAGTGCAGGTAGCTCAGGCACTACGGTAGGTCGGTAGAATAGGACCCAGCAGGGGAAGAGGAGGACGGGGGTTAGGGAGGGTCGTAGTCTCAGAAAAGGTCACTCAGTTGAGAAGCGTACTCCACCGGTTTCATGACCTCGAAGTTATCAGACACCCCTATCATTCAGCTGTCTGGTAAGAATTATAATGACCTCGTGAACATCTTTTTTCTGTGTATATACATATAAAATTAAAGTTAAAGAGATTAAAAGCCACACTTTATAAATTCCAGTCGTTAAACAGCTTGAGTCTTTGTCTTATCAGAAGGACAAATTTTTCATATAATTCTACATTATTGTACGTCTCAGAAGGATGTTAAAAACTCTCTTACAAATGAGAGAACGTACACACGCGCGTCTCAGCGAAGTCAACACAGGTTGAGACACGCTGGAATACCTGACATTACGTTGTCTAAGGAGAACAGGTACTCTAAGAGGTCCGTTCTCATAACCTCACCCAACGGTACGGGAGGAGATCCCAAAGAACGGATGAGTCCCTAGTTTGGACATAGAGAACTCAGAGGAGGTAACCGTCCGTCCAAGACATGGTGATTGCGGTGGACCCTTCGGGCAAATGAGAAAATAAAGTCTAATACACAAAATTGTCAATTAGTTTTACGTTAAATTTAAAACAAACCTAAAAAAAAATTCAGTCGTGTAGTAAAAAATCTTCATTCGTTTAGAGAATATCCCTAATACTTTACTGTAAAAAGAACGTAGATCGTACGTAACGTTAAAACAATGACCGACAAACAATAATTCACAAGGGTCCTTACTTTCCCATACGTGTCGTTGTCATAAATGACATCTCTAAAGACCGTAAAATCTTACTTTCTCTTTCATTTACATTCGACCCTTTCCACCCGAAAGGTTGTACCTGAGACCGGACTTTAGAGTCGAGAAGATGAACGAAGGACTTTGAACCCTTTTGTGTCAAAGGTATTAAAGAGACATTTTAGTCCTATTATGTTCATGGACAATTATGTGTCACCACTCTTACTCAACTATGTATACTCCGTAAATCTTGTCACAAATCGAGTATCATTGACGAGTTTTCATCAAAGTTCGAGAAGCGTGACAGTCGAAATCTTTCCTTTCTATTTTCCCCCGTCAATCAATAATAACCTTCATTATTAATGTAACCTTTTAGGTCGTTTTATGACTGAAAGTCTTAGTAGGAGACTTCACCAGCATCACCTCGACGAGATCGATCCTTCTAAATCCTTACCGTCAGAACATTCTCAACCCTCTCTACCGAGGATCTGTGTCAAATGAATCATTCGGACGACTGAACTGAAACTGACACAATGTCTAGTTCGACTCCTCCTGGAAAACGATTTCTACGAAAATCAAAAAATAAATTTAGTCAAACGTCAAGTTGTATGGTTTATTATTCCCCTAACTCTCCGAAAACAATCCCCTTACCTGGTTCCAAACCCCCACATAACACACAACCCCCATGTCAGGAGGCGGGTGGTACAAGGTAACGACGACCAGTCCTCTGGGGAGACTCGGGGTGCCCAGAAAACGATGTCCACTTGTAGTCGAACTTCCCCCTTCAAAGAGCCGGTGTTCAAACGTAGCCACAAAAGAAAAACAAAATCAGTAAAGACTCAGTACACCCAGTCAAGGAGGTAGTCATCCCGCTCGAGTCGGACCTATTGAAAATCCCCGACCTCTCCGAGTAGACGGGATTGGGAACTCGGGTCAGGTAATGACTTATCCAGTAGGGGTTGTATCTGTGACGTGGGGTTTAGAGGACGGGCGGAGGTGGAGGTAGGTGGTTATAAAGACGAACCCGACCTTAAGTCACCAATGCAAACACCAACGGACGGTCCATATTTCTTTGAGGGCAGACCTTGGACCACCAGGTCACCAATTCTGAATTACAAAACCGTGCCCAAGCTAGACACCAACCCCTTCTAGGGTGCACAGAATTTCATACCGGTTTTTTTATTTTATATTTATCAAAAAATTTTCTACGAAAGAAGAAATATAGGTGTACACGTCAACGGATAATTGAATGTCGTCTTACCGTGTCTTTTTCATGGATTCAGAAACCATTCCTTTTTTCTATTAATACATCTTAGTAAAACTCACGTCTGTACGGACACCTTTACAGAAACATATCACACACACACACCTACATACACCACCCCTCGTAAAATTATACATGTAATCATATCGACCTACAAAAAGGTAACATGTGAACGAAAATAGAACACCTTTATTCTTCACCATTAGTCTTTCGACCAGTCTCCTAAGGACTTTAAAAAAAAAGTAGGGTTTACAGACTAAAATGGACCCTTACCTTTCAGTGTCAGTGTCGAGGGGGACCCAAACAACCGCAATGCGAATAATCTTTCATCGAATTAGAGAGTCGTCTCTCTCCTTCACGATAAAATACAGTCAGTGTACCCGGCTCCTAGTGACTTGGTCTCTCTTTTGACGATGACAGACTAAAGACGACGGTCACTAGTCATAAAGATCTACACCTTGTTACTATTTTTTTTACTAGTCCAGAAATTGATATTGACTCCAAATCCCTAAAGAGGAGTCTTAGCCTTCAGAAATTTTGACCTTCTTGTTCGAAAGATCGGAGAACAGTGTCCACTTTTCGGGACGAGGAGTCTGTTCACAGAGACACCTCGAATCCATGACTTGTCGGCCCAGAACTTGAGTCCGGTTGACTGAGGTACAGATCAATAGAAAGTCACATTTCCGAAAAAAATAAAAAATAAAAACATTATTGGACATCTACTTTCGACGAGAGTACAGTGACAACTCCGATTCCAGTACCTGGTCGAGAGACATAGGACCCAAACTTTGAACCAAGAGGTAGTTCAGTACCCAGAAACAAGATCGACGGTAAAGAGTGAAAGGAATAGACACGGTTCACTTTCACTTCAGCGAGTCAGCACAGGCTGAGAAACGCTGGGGTACCTGATAGTCCGAGGAGGCAGGTACCCTAAAAGGTCCGGTCTAATGACCTCACCTAACGGCAAAGGAAGAGGTCCCCTAGAAGGGTTGAGTCCTTAGCTTGGGCCCAGAGGGCGTGACGTCCGTCTGCGAAATGACAGACTCGGTGGTCCCTTCGGGATAGACATGGTTCCACCATTACTAAAATATCTTAGCAACACTCCTAGTAACTTCCATAAAGAACATTAAATAAATCCTCAGGACCTTATTCTATACCTTCGTTGGATGAACAAGATTGACTGATCTATCTCTTCTACACCACACACACATATATATATACCTTATAATGAGTGGTGTCTATTTTCTTACTTTATCGTGGTAAACGTCGTTTACCAACCTAGATCTCTAATAGTATGATTGACTTCATTGAGTATCTTTCTGTTTATAACATACTATAACAGAAATACACCTTAGATTTTTTCACTATGTCCACTTGAATAAATGTTTTGTTTTTATCTGGTCTGTATCTTTTGTTTGAATGTCAATGATTTCCCCTTTCTCCCTCCTCCCTATTTAACCCTCAAACCCTAATTGTCTATGTGTTGATGAGATATGTTTTATCTATTTGTTGTTCCTGTAAGACATATTATGTCCCTTGATATCAGTCATAGGACATTATTACATATTACCGTCTCTCAGACTTTTTCTTATATATGTGTGTGCATATATTACCTTAGTGAAACGTTATGCATCCTTTGACTATTTTGTAACATTTAGTTGATACGACGACGACGACGATTCAGCGAAGTCAGCACAGGTTGAGACACACTGGGGTATCTGCCGTCGGGTGGTCCGAGGCGGCAGGGACCCTAAGAGGTCCGTTCTTGTGATCTCACCCAACGGTAAAGGAAGAGGTTGATATGAAGTTAATTTTTTCTCACGAACCATATTCACAATCGGTATCATTATTAACAACAATATAAGAATTATTAATATATCACTAATAATCAAATGGTAGTTATTATACAAAAAAAATCTGGAAAATCGATAGGTCCCAAAATGTCATTTTTCCACCGAAACATCCTCTCATTCTAAGGTATTAATAGATCACTTTAACCCCGGTATTTAGTGACTTGTAGAACGAGGCAAAAACACACTTAATAAACCTAACTGATTCACGAGAACAATGGCCCGACCCAATGGTAGACGACACAAAACGGAGGTACCCAGTCCGAACAGGAGGATCCCTTACTCCTCCACCTTTCTTTCCGGTTATTCGCTTGAGGTCTTACATAGGATTGACAGAACAAGTGTAAATATCCTGTCAAAATAACGACATCCATTCTGCCTATTGACCCGTAATAAGGTTGTAGAACCGTCAAAAGGAAAAAGTTCCATGATTATAATCCTAATCGTACAACAAAATTTCTGTAACGGAAAGACGTGGAATATTAACGAACAAGAACCCCCTCCGAACCTGCCAAACTTAATCCCCGAGGGACGGTTTATACCTTCTCCCACAGATAAGACAAACTTATGAGACGAACTAAAACCCTAAGTAAAACGGCCATCTTGCTTAGTCTCCGGACCCCCGGACGACGTACAGACGTCCCACACATCACATCTGACCTGCGTCTGCCCCCGTCACTCCTGTGCACACCCTTAGCACAGCGACAGTCAAATAACAAACCCACGAAGACAAACGAAAACCATAACTGTAGTCACAAACCGTCATGTCACGAAACGTAGTAGATAATATTAAGAAAAAAAAATTTCATGTATAAAAGAAATGACACAGATATAAGAAAATCCTTATATTGCAACAACCAGTAGACATAGTGGATAAACCACCAAAAACAAATCAGAGATTTAGCACAGACTGAGAAAAACGCTGGGGTACCTGACACATCGGGTACCGATATCGGTTCGAGGAGACAGGTACCTTAAGAAGTCCCTTCTAATGACCTCACCCAACGGTAAAGAAAGAGTTCCGTTAGAAGGACTGGGCCTCTAGTTTGGACGAGACGTAACGTCCGTCTAAAATGGTGGACTCTGTGGTCCCTTCAAACACGGAAAACTCACAAAGAAAAACCATACTTATAGACAAAACTCCCCACCTCACTAAACGGAGTAGGTCATACAAAGATTTAGTTTCGGATCAACACAATTTTAACATTGTCTTTCTAATTTGACAAATACAACATTAGCAAAAAAGATTTCACAAATTCTTTGTATCATAATTGTGTAGTATTGATCACTAATTTTGCAAAACAACCAAAATATGCTTACAATCATCACAAAGAAAAGTAATCGCTCGGACTATGACATTTTTAATAATCATTGACGGTAAGAAACATCTCTCTTTATTAGTCAGGAAGACTTACGCAATTGCGAAGATTTAAAGAGAATACGTTACTGTTTCGAAGGGATCGAACCAAATGAGAAGAAAGTCCCTCAGTCATACTTTTCCATATTTTTACGTACAAGAGATATAAATCCGGACCAGTAGTCAAAGTCGAGAATCTTAGTGAGCACACCTTGGAATCCGTCTTGAGTATTAAAGAAGGATCCGACAAAGGTAGAAGTGTATTAACAACATTCTAAAGTTTCTCAATTGGAACCTGTACCAATTCGAGCCTGCAAACAAGGGTACATACGAGTTCCCTATACTCCACGGAAAAGAGGGTACAGACATAAAGAATCGCAAAATTCTTGAAGTACCCTCGTCGTAAACAACCTAAGTTTGAATGGAAGAACTGTCACCGGAACGACGGAGTAGGAACGAGCATGGAGGATCAGTCACAACACCTTACTTGTGTGTAAGTCTTCCCGTCTCCGACCCTCTGACGGAATCCTCTTAATTTCATCCAAAGTTTCCGTTCAACTGAGACAACAAGGAACGAGGGACGACATACAACATTTAGACGTTCCGGAATGATGACAAGGTCGGAGTGTTTTGAGTCAAAAGACCCTGACACGACCTCATATGGACCTTAAGACATTGCACTGCGCTGTCACCACACCGAACACGACCAATGAAAGATCCACAACCACCTCCAGTACCTAGTCGACAACAACAAGTGAGACAATTCAGTACAGGTTGAGAAACGTTGGGGCACCTGACGTCGTGCGGCCCGAGGGGACAGGAAGTGGTGGAGGACCTCGAGAACGGGTAACTCAGTCACCACGACAGTTTGGTACCTAGTCCCAATCTAAGAATAAGTACCTCTGGGTGTCCGTGAGACGGTCTCTCGACCTGTGATAACGATTGTAGAGACACTGGAACCCTATCAATGGGAGAACCCGAGGTAAATGAGTGGACCGGATCTTCCTCCTTTTACGGACGAGACAAGAGACTCCGACGAAAACTTTTACCTACTTTATTATCCCTTTTAGGGTAGGCACCCATACCTTCTCCCAACCACCACCACTACTTCTACTCCTTCCACTGCCACGGGTTTTCTGGTTCTATGTCTTACTTAGGTACGGAAAGATTGAACCTTAAGGGTCGTCACGTACTATTGTTTGTAAAAGACAAAAACTGTAGGTAGCATAAAACAGACTGATCTTTTACCTGGAAGTGTTAAGTTGTGTTTATGTGATTTAAAATAAAGGAAGATAGTCACTCCTAGTGAGACTAAAATCTCCATATCGGCCAACCCTAGTAGACTGCACTCCTCAGAGTTTCAATATGACACGAAGGGATCATTGATTCCATCACGTTTATTGTCTGTAAGTCTTACTGATTCCTATTTAGTTGCCATTAATTATAGATAACCATTCCTCGACCGTGTATGGTTCACAGTTGTCATCTGTAAAAAATCTTTAACCTTACGATGGTACCTTAATTTCATAAGGTGAAAATTCCAACTTATAGACTTCTTCTATGGAAGAAAGTTCGACAGACAATTCTCCTTCAATTATAAGTAAAACACATAGGATGTACTTTGGAGAATGTGATACTGTAAAAAGACAGATAATTTATCGAAATCTTTTTTCTCACTCAATCAAGGAATTCAACGTACATTGAACGTACATTCAAGGAAAGAAACTTAACGTACTCTTAGCACAGAAGATACACATTTTATACTCTACAGTATCTTCATGATAACGCTACGGTAACCGACGCATAACGTCTCAGTCTCAAATACAAATGTAAAGGGACATAACAGACCGAAACACTAGGACCGAAATTTTCCGTAGGTTTTTATCGTTGTTTCTCATTTAAAACTCAACCCACATAATCCAACCAAACCAGACGAGTGACTCGACGGGAAAGAAGGATCAATGGTTCCTTCTAGATTTAAAGATTAGGTCCGAGGGACATGACACGATGTAAACAGGAAACTTACAGTGTTATTCGACTTATTTTGATAAGATTCCATAGTCACCCGTTTTTGGATATACACTACGGGTTATCTATTCAGACTTCTGAAGGCTATAGATCTTTATCACGTTTGAAGGATCTTAAGTCATTGAAATTCCTGTATTCCACAACACCCTCCTGGGACCACTTTCCATATACTGTAGATCGAGGAAAAGAGGTAGTACTCTCTTTTCTACTTTTTTGTCATATCTCTCTTCCTTTGCATAGTTTTCCCAGACAAAACCAGTCAAAGAAAGTGCATCCCCTAACGTTTAAGGGTACTTTAAACGACTCACTTTGTCCAATAGTACCTGTCAGAGGAAAGCAACAGTTTGGACATTTTGTGATAGAAACTCAACGATGAATAGAGACCGGTCGAGGGAAAAAGAGGTGGAGTAACAATCTCAAACATACTAGCCCTTGCCGTAGAAGACCCGCCCTAGCGAGTGCTAGGTGTTTCAGACAAGGAGGAGGACAACTTTCCTCCACGTCACCTTCAGGGGGAGAAACGGAAAAGTACTATGCTCAACTACCTCGTTAGTTTTGGGCGTCCTACTTTCGGGGTTTCGAAGGACAAAGGTTGACAAAAGGAGTCACTTCTAAAAAAAAAAAGGAGAGGGTTTCTACTACGAAGGAAAGTTCCCCAAAAATTAGACGTTTGACAAAGGAGTCAAATAAAGTGACGTCATTTTACACAAGGGAGATCCAGTATAGATAGAGAAAATTTTGGGTACGACAGGAAAGTGGTCACAATCAACGATGACTTTTCTTGTTTGCACTAAATATTTCAGGGAAATTACTCCATGTTTCTGGTTATTTGGAAACGGTGACCTCAAAGTAGAGACCAACGAAATAAAAGTAAAGACTTTTTAAAATCTACGGTTTTTCGGTACCTCTTGCGATAATTAAACTGGTAAATTATAAACATTTGTTTCGTCAAGTCCCATTTTATACAACAGTGTCGGACTTCCAAATAACACACCCCAAAAAAAAGAGAATGTTTACGTCATATTACTATACATTAAACAAATTACATTTACGAATTTTAATTCCGTGACCTTTGACGTATTTACGATTTACTTATAATTCTCACCAAACTAAATAATTCATTACTACCCTTATTTTTATACTAAGAAAAAATTGACTACCAAAGATGAAGTGAAGATCGAAACTGTAACAAAGACTTAAATGTAAACATTTAAGACGAAGGAAACCCCCAGGCACTCGAGAGTTTTACTTAAGAGGATTAGTGAGTAATTTGTATTAAGTTTTTTACAATTGATCTGGAAGATGGGTAAAGGACCTACCATGTCCGGAGAACGAATTACTACTATTAGTGAGGTGTGACTGAACATGAACAAACACTCGACGGGAATGTACGTATGGGCACACTCAGTCTTCAAGGTGTGAAGAGAGAGAGAGAACGGAAAAGGGTTTATAAATATGAATGGATGATTTTCACCCCCTTAAATGGTCGTTCTCCGAAGCGTAACGACAGGACAATAAACTCGATTAAGAAACGCTATATCTCTTCGGTCACCGTATACCCTCTATTGGTCGAGTAAAGTAAAAGTGAAATTACGATTGAGATTGTATACGAAAACTTAACTTCACCCCAGGGTTTGCGGTTATATACAATTTTCTTAATTTGTGATTTTTTTTTACGAGGGGGAATAAATGAGGACAACGGGCGAGGAGACTCCCATTTACCGACTATCTCGAAGTTTAGTACTCGCACGGATAAAATAGACATGACAAATTATCTCTCGATACTTTTTTTACCGTTAATTGTATAAGTCTGTCTTTTAGTAGGACCGACTTACTGAGTAATTTATCAGCATATTTGTCCTACACGACTTTACTTGACCATGTTTTAAATCAAAGTAACCAGAAAAACGAGTAATAGTCGTGAAATTCTTCGTCTGAACACCCACGAACCTCCTGTGAATTTAAAGAAAAGAGAAATAAAAAAAGAATTTATGACGAGGGGAGGAGGTGACGGTAGGGAATAAGGTCCGATTGTAGGCAGAGTTGCACTTCGTAATACAACCTTTGGTTGGTTTAGCCCCGATCCTTGAAGACTCCAAACAGGGTCGGTCACCAAGAGTCGGGGACAACTACCAGTTTTACTTGAATTTCCCAAAAAACAAAAAATTACGTGTCTTGTAAAACTACTATGGAGTAAAGAACCCTAAGACTAAAGCATCCAAACCCCAACCCGGACCCGCAGACATAAAATTATTTTCCAGGGTGACCCCGACACTATCGGTCGGTTCGAACTCGTGGGGGAGTGACTAAACACAGGGGAGTCCCATTTTGAGAGAAGGGGGTGCATGGACAAGACATCGGTAGACCGAAGGGAGAGGCACCAAACGTCAGGACCGACACACAATGGCAATGGACCCCTGGACCTTTTTGCGACTACGAACTGAGGCGGGGGGTAATATTTACCCCACCACCCCCACCACCACAATTTTGGAGGGAACCACTGAGATTACATCTCAGTTCAAATTCTTCAAGACAGGACAAATTTGTCTGTCTCGACAAATGTCCCTACCGATGTCTCCTGGAAAGATCAAAAGAAAATGTTCCACGAAATGGGACGCATTTTGGTGAGAGACATGCGTTGGGGGTGGGGACGGGGCGAGGTTGGTATGTGTGTGTTGACTTCAAAAACAGAGAGAACTCCGAAAGTAGCAAAGAACCATGGGACAGGAGTCCACCCTTGTCTTGCGAAACGAGAGCACACCACCGCCCAAGGAGGAGGAAGGATGGACTCATGACATCCACACAATCATATTGGAATCGTGGGTGCTTCCGGTTCATTCTTCTCGTCCGGTCGTCAAGTCGTTTCCTTTCTCATAGGTAAGATAACTCAGGGACCATACGCGGTTCCTGCTATCGTCAGAAGGACAAATCGTCAGGACTTATTCGTCAAAAGGAGAAGTCGTCCAACAGTGTATTTCAACCTCGGAAGGGAATGTAACTAATGATGTTCACACAGAACCTGGACAAGATACGTTCCAGAACCTAGTCGGGCATTAACTACTACCTCTTTTCACGAAAGGGGTAAAGTTCCCCTCCTCCTTCTTAGTAGAACGGGTAACCATGTACTCTTGATATGAAGAGTCGACGGGTTACCATAAATTCAGAAGGGACTGAGAACTTCTCGAAGGGTCCACCGAGTCACCATTTTCTTGGGTGGACCGTCACGTCCTCTACGTCCTCTGAACCCAAGCTAGGGACCCAGTCCTTCTAGGGGACCTCTCCCTTTAGTTGGGTGAGGTCACAAAAACGGACCTTTAAAGGTACCTGTCTCCTAGGACCCGTCTGATGTCAGGTGCCCCAGAGTTTCTCAGTCTGTGCTGAGTCGACGACTCGTGTGTCACTCCTGTACTCCGAGTTTCTCTAAAGGAGTCTCTGAATCCGAAAGCACGATCGTCCTCACTCCTGAGGCAGACCAGATGAGGCCCATCGCCTTCGGGACCCAGAGACCAATACCCTCTACCAGTACGGAAGCGCAGATCCGAACACCGGACACATCCCGACCTTCCGGGTAACAGTTCCAGTCCGTTCCCCTTCCAGTCAAGAACGCCCTGGGACTCGTACAGACAGAGGAATTTATAGTGACCCACACGAAGTGAGCGAAGTGGGGTCAGAGTCTCGACCCGACGTCGTTGACTCCAGCCCCCTTGGTAGTCGTTCAACCAAAAAGGTGGAAAACGAAATAATTGATACTGACCATTTCTCGGAGGAACGTCTGTATAGGACAATCTGCGGGTCCCTTCCGTCGTGAAAACACACTGACTGCACGACCGCCACGGGCACCGGTGCACACAGAGGGGCCACCTCCTCCTAGCGGGACAATATAAAACAGTCATCCATATTGTTCACCCATCACCAAACACATAAGGTGACACTACTTAATTAAAACACAAGTAACATCATCGTGACTAGTATTACTTAATTAAACCATAAGTACACTTACAGTCCCACAGAAAAAGAGAAGGTCAAAGGGCTCCGAAATCAATACCCGTGAGTCGTCACACTGTGCAGGACCAGGACAAGAGTGTAACTGCGGAGCCCTAAGTGGGGAAGGGTGGAGTATGATACACCACAAGAAAATTTTTCGCTAATTCAAATTACAATTTTATTAACGATCACATCATTGTAATACAAATTATAAAGGGGAGGAAAATAAAATGATTTATTCCCTTTATTCCATTTACCAATACTGTCTATATTGGTGGTCCAACTTACTATACCAATTATAGAACATATAAAATCAAACCAAATTTTTTTTTAGATTCCGTTTACAAACATTAAACATCGAAATAACTTCTGTTTATAACGTGAGGGAATACGTTTATACTTCATTACTTTTGGCGTACGTCATATATTATCAAACGAGAAGAAAATTAAAGAAGAGAGAAGAAAAGGAGAGTCTGTTCTAACTATTTACATACACGTATATAATAAATAGACAAGTACATTCCTGTGTATTAACCGATAATCTATACCATTAACGTATTTATCTAGAATAAGTTTGAGTAAAGGAAAAGACAACTATTTTATTTACAAAAGCACTTTACCCTTATCTATGACTTTATCTTCACGGACTAAACCCTAACTCTTTGGTCCATGGGTTTGTCTTTTTTTTAGTTTGATTTAGGACCCTTTAAAAAAAATGGTTAAACCCGAAGTCGGATACACGACGACGAATTAAACAAGTAGTACGACCGATTAATAACTTCTATAAATATTATCTTGTTCCCAAAGGAAGTAGTGAATGGGTGGACGAACCGACTAAACGAGGAGGACCCTTACACTCCCTTTGAAAACTCCTCTCTAAGACAGGAATGCTAGTCGTTCCACGGTAAAACCCAAAAGGAAAGTCAAATTTGAGCCTTTACCATGGTTGGAGGGGGAGGTTGAAAGGGAACACCGAAATTCGTCTAAATAAAAAGTTTTGTGAAAATGTCCGGGGTACATGAAACACTTGTCACTGACGTAAGGTAGGATCTCCGACGCAAAGTCGTCACCTACCCAGGGGACATATAAAATATGTGGTTCTCGTGTACTTCTTCCTTCCGGAACGTTTACCGTTCCTGGTACATTGACCTAACGACAACGAAAGTAATTAAACAATAATAACATTGTCTAACATGTCATTATACGATTGTTTCCAAATACCGATCATCATCCTCTTTTAGAACCCTACCTCCTCTTTTGAGTACAAATTTGTTTACAGATATTATTATTCTCCTTTTGTTTTGAATCTTTTTCGAGATTCTCTTAACAAAGATCATATTTATAAAAATAATTGTAAACGATACTAAACTTCTAGAACTTTCATTAACAAATACGTGAAGACCTTAAATCTATACAACATACGGATATACACGTACCAGCAAGAACCTTCCTCTAGAAAAAAAGAAAAGAATCACCCAAAAAAAAACAACAACAACAAAAAACAACTTGACCTTGTGTATCGATAACTTATACGTTACTTCTCTTTTAAATACCTCCCGTCTTAATACTCATTGACTCCTTTCAAATTAATGAAAATATTAAATCTATTCGAAGTATTAAATAACATTGTGTGACATGAAACCGTGTGAAACATTGTTAATATTTCGTGAACTTAAATCCAAGAAAGGAACCGTCGGTACTTGTCTCAATCGACATCCCTTTGAGACTCGCAAATCAAAAGTAGAGTCTGAACGTAATTTCGGAAACCGAGATCACCAAAACACTGAGGGGAGATGTGACTGGCTTAGACCCAAAATAAAGAGACTTTTTGCACATAATGGCACACCGTCCGAACACCAACCTTTGGACCTTCGTTTCGACTTCTTTCCTGTGTGTCTATAGAGAGTCACGGGCTCCGTTCCCTTTCTCTTCGAGCCTCTCTTTGAGTCTACTAAGGACGAACTTACTTTTTGTTCATCGGGAGTGGTGGGTGGAGGAGTACTGCCTCCAGGGTTTATTACGTTCGAGAAGTCTTTAGGTTGTTATACATAAAAATTACTTATATGTAAATAAAAGTGTCAACTTTTTTCCTCGTCACATTTTACTGAGAAAATCCAGACCTAACAAAGCGACAATGTTTTTGACGACGGGTCTTAGGTCAAAAAACTATGACGATAAAGATGTTTTAATTGGACTAACGAACAGGTAAAAACAGTCCGGAAAAGTACACATAAACGGTATAACTAGTACAACTATAACTTTCATTACTTATTTTCGTACTCCAGAATCGTTGACTAAAACTAACAACGACTTTAATAAAAAGAATTTTCAACAATAAACAAACGTCAGACCCTTAAAACTGTAACTGTAAAAGACAAATTATTGATATAACATTTTCTCTTAATTGAGGGTATCTTAGATGAACGAGTCGAAGAGAGTATTACTTTACTAGGATTGTCAAAACACATTGTGAAACTTGAATGTTTTACGAAAGTATTAATGACACACGAATCCTGGTCTAATTTTTAACTTGACAAGATGTAAAGTTTCATCTTTATTCACTACTTGGTTGAATGTTTGAAAACATGGAGTTCATGGAAGAACATAAGAGATCAAAGAAACCTCATTTTCGGACACCCCTGAAACCAAGTCCAAAATCTAAGGGAACAAATTCACATCCGAAAACTATTCAGTGCACCGCGTTTTTTGTGACTTCGTTGAGTAGACAACCAAATTTACTTAATTACCAGACTTAGTTTGTCCAAAACTTAACAATTTTATTACTTTGGTCATCGGGACATCAACTCGAGAACTACTAATTTCTTGGTCCGACTTCTTACGTAAATAAAAGAAAATCTTTCTTTCAGTTGTGAGTGAAGAAACTCGACACAACGAAAGATATCTAAAAAATTTTTTAGACAAAATCTAGAAATATCTACAACGTTATTCTATGAGAAGAGAATTATATCCTAATTTTCCTAGTTTCAATCATCGAAATTGACTCTGTCAAATTTTATTTTTTTTTCAAATAATAGAGACATAAGGAAAGTCGTAAATACAAGAATCCTTTCACTTTACATGACTTGCAACAGGAGGACCTTTCCTAGTGTACCTCTCTTATTAGTAAGGGAACAGACCGAACGAGACACAACAAAAGTACAATGTCCACTGACAAAAGGAGACGTTTATTTACGGCAAGAGGATAAGTACAAGGGCTACTGACCATAGGAATTTGGGAAAACAATCTCATAATAACAGTAAATAGGACTTTTTACAGAGACTAACATCACGGGATTATGACATTTTAGTTATCCCTGACTCAAGTCACCACGGATTCGCCACATTCCGTTGGGAAATTTACGTTTACGTAGTCCCGATCAAAATTACATTAAAATTATTCCGACTTTGGTAAAACTTCATCTGAATTTAGTATTATGATTAGAGTTTTCTGAGATAAATCGACTCTTCCGGGAAATAAGAGTGACCAGTAAAAAAGGGATGCACGTAGATTTGGTGGAAAGTAGACTAAGGTACCAAAAGTAAGTCCCATAGAAAAAAGAGGAAATTTACCTTATATACATGTCAAACACCGATGAAATAATCAACATCTACTCGGATATAATCGTTTTTGATAAAATGAAGAAAAAGACGGACCAACATATAAGGACTGGTCATAAAAAAGCAAATATTTTATTTACTATTTATAAAATTTATGTAACGATACAATACCGGTTCCTTCATTTGTTTGTTTGTTTGTTTGTTGTCAACAGTTAAGATTCCTCTCTTCAGTTCTTATATTAAATCATCAAATTATGTCTACTCACTTACGTCTCAGTATTTTTACTCCTTTTGTAAACGTTTTCCTTCAGAGTAGGCTTCAAGTTATATACCGTTATCAGACTCAAAGATCCAAAGTGGTTGTATGTGATAAAGTTATATATATACCTTACATATATCGATAAATATGAAACCGACTACTTGCACGTCCTGTTAGTTGAATCCCTCCACTTTAACCTAATCCCTGGTCAAATTATTTTCTAGTGTCTTTGACGTCCGTTCTAACCCCACCCCAAAAGGGTATACCTAATAATAGTGTAGGAAACACATCTTCGTTTCCTTAAAACCAGAAACCTATACCTATGATTAAATATTACCAAATTAATTTATCATACTAATATATATGTAATTTATTAACTATCTCATTAAAAGGGTGTAAAAGGACACAAATTCTTGATAGTTCCTCCCCCGTGAATTTACGATTTCAGATATGAAATAATATAACTAATCGAAAATTATATCAAAAATATTAAATGTTTTGTCATTAAATTTTACAGTCAATGAGGTTCCGGATGTTTTTGTTCGGGGTTTGTTATTTCATTTACCATCATCCTAGTATGTATAGTTATTAATGGAACTTACATTTACTCGATTTGGAAGTTGGTTTTCTGTGTCTAATCGACTTGCCATTTTTTTGTTCTGGGGATGCATACGACAGATACTCTCTAGATGGAGTCTGGATCCCTGTGTATGTCTGACTTTCACCCCTGGACCTCTTTCTATCAGGTACGTTTGCCTTTATTTTTTTTTTCTCATCGTTACGAACATACTCTACTTTATCTGCATTTCTGGTAATGTTCTCTCTTCGTTCCTGTGATGTATTACCCGTTCCCTTGTTAGGTTCTTCTTCACTATTGTCAATGTTTATAAATACATGGGTCGTATTCTTCTTGTGGAGTTGTGTATTCCGTCTACGACTGTTGATGATTCCCCCTTTAGTTGTCATTGTATTATTATCACCCCTCTGAAATTATGGCGTCAGTGTGGTTACCTCTCTAGTAAGTCTGTCTTTTAATTATTCTTTGTGTTCGAAATTTATTATGTAACCTGGTTAACCTATCCCGTAAAGTAGGTTTTTACCATCTAAAGTCAAAAAAAAAGAGTTTTCATGCACTTTGTAAGAAGTCCTATCTAGTGTAGAATCCAGTGTTTAGTTCGGAACCATTTAAAATTTTTAGATTGGAAAACTTCGAAATTTATTATGTAACCTGGTTAACCTATCCCGTAAAGTAGGTTTTTACCATCTAAAGTCAAAAAAAAAGAGTTTTCATGCACTTTGTAAGAAGTCCTATCTAGTGTAGAATCCAGTGTTTAGTTCGGAACCATTTAAAATTTTTAGATTGGAAAACTTACTTATTAAATCTGATAGTAAAAGATTTTGGAACAATTATCTTTAAAATAAAACTCACTTAAACACAGTATAAAACATTTGGTGGGTCCTCCCACTATATCGATGAAACTGGTCTCTCGAGAAAAGAGTACCCTATGGAGGGTACAACTTGTAAGACATCTTTTGTTGAATTCTTTTACGAGTGAATTAGGGTTTCACAAAAAAGGGGGGTCAGGAACGATCTACCACCACCACAGATCAAAGAACAAAAGGTTTATCAGTGATTAGGAAAGTGAAACAAATCCGGTCAAAAGATCCTATCGACACGATGAGTACGATTGTTGCAAGAAGAAACCTTTACACCGGACGCTATCACTTGTTGAGTCTCTAAAATTGTGGTTTGTTATCGACAACAGAAACTCTCTACCCATCCAAACAGTCGTCTCTACAAGACCGAAGTAAAGTACCGAAAACAGGTAAAGGAACCTCTTCCACACACACAGGGAGAATCGTCAAACCAGTGTCACCATTGATTACCCAGATCTCGTCCTGGAACTTTTACGTGAACTGAAACCTGAGATTCGTACACTACAGTCACTCACTTCGTCTGTCATCCTTCTCCACTCATACCCGACGACTCCGTCCGTGTCGTGTGGACCGTAAGGTCGTAGAGGTTCCTAGGACACGACCCGTTTGTTATACTTAAGTCTCGGTCGTCACAGAGTAGGAACCAGACTTCCGTTCTTCAGTCTCCTGAACTTGTGTGTGGTCGGGACAAATAGACGGGGGTGGTGGAAACTAAAACAAAAATACACTTGTAGAAACAAATTAAGTGTCGTTCGTCTTTTATTAGACCTAGAATCCGTATTTTTTACTACAAAAGTACCAACACATATTATAACCAGTTTTTCTTGTCTATTCATGAAGTCTTCGAAGACCTTCTTTCTTTCGTACTGCAAATTGGGGTGTTGAAAGGTGAAAAGACCTTATCGCTTACTGACGACGATAACAGTTATCTGAGGTGACAAATATATAGGTCCTTTTAACTTCTGTAGACTTTCTCACGTGTCGTCTTGGACTTGTAATTGAAGTTTGTCACTTCTTGACTTTCAATCTTTATGACAGTGGATTTACTTCCAAGGTCTCTGTTAAGGATTTTATGTAAGACTCTATAACCTGGAGAGACGTGAATAAACTTATAACCAAAAATAAAGACACTAGTCATAACTTGAACTACGGAAGAATATAGGACAAGCAAAGAACCCAAGCCACTTCGACCCAGACTCTAATTAAATCCAGACTCTAATTAAATCCGGACTCTAACTACGTGTCCTCCTGACCAAGGATCTACGGGGATCGTGACTCTCCAATAACTAAAGAGGGAACATTCTGTTGACGTGTCTTCATGTTGAACGTAGTCAGCCTTGTTTTACAAATTGTTCAAGACTCATATCTTTTGACGAAACGTTACACTTAAAGTTACTAAGGCTTTAAGTCGTTTCGACTAATTTCTGTGACGGGAGTCTGTGTGTACGAGTAAAAGAGACAGAAGATGAAAACTGTACGACAAATAAAATGAAATGAACCGTAGACTCTTAAAATTACGACTCTAAAAATTCAGGCACTCGTTTTGATCTTACACAGTCCTCTTTTGGTCCCGGTCTACGTAGTTTCTTCAATCCTTCGTGTAACGCACAGGAAATTGTGGTTCCACATCTGCCTCGGGTAATTTGGTAATCAATTCACCATTATTCCTCGTCCTCGGACTAATCTAATGTCTGAGAAGACATACACCTGCGCCCGACACTTTTGTATTGTGAACTAGAAGTGGCGCCACGGTGCTTCTGGGTTAATCTCCTGACGATACACGGGTCTAAACCCCTGTATTTCCCGTTGACCTAAAACTTCCTTTCTACCATTTCCTTGTGGACGTTTTTAGACGAAAAGACACGCTGTCTGACCCATTAACGTATACGTCTACCTATCAATCCCTATATTAATGAACTAAACACTTGTGTTTACGGGAAAGCTAACACACTGACAACTTAAAACGTCACTGTCCACGCATGTCTAACGACACACATATAGGAAACGTGGAGACAAATTTATAAACCGGACCTCAGACAGAAGGTAAGTAAGACTTGCATTGACGAGAGGGGGTGACTACCAGACCTCCCTAACAATGTCGAGAAGTGCAGAGAGGTTGAAAAAGAGCATTTATTATTGGAATTAAACTTTGGAACTGATTTCTTCCCGACGTACGCCCGTACGCCACCTTCCCGAGGGCCTAATACGTGTCATTAAGTAAAAAATTTCGACGACCTACATTGAGTAATCAAAAGTAACAAAAGAGTTTTATTCCTTTTGATAATTGGTTGTGTCGTCTGATTATCGGACCTAAGGGGTGGGGGGTGGGGGGTATTAGTGCACTTCAAATTACCTTTTAGTAGAAAACTTTCTGAAGAAAAAAAAAAAAGGGAGAGACGAAAAAGAATTGGAAAGGTAATTATGAAAACTCTATAGACAAGATTAGAGAGAGTTGAGTTATCGTAAGAACGAATAGGGGATACAGTTGTAAAGAAACAGTGTGACCTCTACAAGTAGTCTTATGACCACACCAGGTTTCCTCTAAAAAAAAAAATTTGATTTCTTAAATTGATGGAAGAATACACCTCCCGGTCGAAGAAAGACCTAGGAAAGAGACTGGAATACCTCTTTTGCCTCCCGTCACAGACTACTCCACTGAGTGCACCGTCTTGCTGAGCCGTTTAATAACAGTATAAAACATGCTGATAAACCAAAGAAAAAATGCGGAAAGATCTAGTCTGACATGGATTTGATAAACCCCCCTCCCACGTCTCTTTCCAATTGTCAGGAATGATCATTATTATGATGAATTCTTTTGAACGTACATGATAAGCAAAGATACACACACTATAAGACGATACACATTACGTAGCTTAGTAGAGTACATTGGACAGTTTGTGATATATGACAATGAGGGTAAAGTGTCTACTCCTCCGACTCTATATTGTCCTACTTTACATAATGGGGACAGTGTCAAGTAGTTGTCTTTCTCTTATCGTAAGTCTTTATACACGGAGAGACATCGGGGATAACTAAAAAAAACAAAAAAAAAAAACCGATTTCAGTTTAAACAATTTTCTATATACACATATATAATATATGTATTTTATTAGAACTTGGACGGGATTTCCTTGACTTAGGTATAAACGGGTCTCTTCGTTTCATTAGTATGTCTAGGATTAAACTCACCGAAACTACACTTCTGCAGGGTTCCGAAGACGTATCTCTACAACATTAAAGATCTATAAAGAAACATGAACGACGAGAAGATTCCGTGTAAAAGAGTCCTTTTATCTACGAGAACTATGGAACTCTCGGTTTCACATCCCTAATTTAAAATGGGTGTGTACTTCTAAGTTTGGCAAGAAAGACCAAAAAGTGCACGGTACTTTTTCATGTGCGCACCTACCACCCATGACGACGACTCACCCCCCCTCCTCGACCGTGCAAAACGAGCTTATTACAAGTCTTGGTGGACGAAACTTACACCAGACTAACTTAGTCTACGGCTGGCGGAAAGTAGTGATGAAGTTTAACCCTACACAAAACAAAACTATAGAGTGTACACGAATCCACAATCGCCAAAGTTTAACAAATTCTTGTCCGAGAGTAGTACCTCACAACAACTTAGGACCACCCTTCCCCTCCCCGCCCTCCTACTCTAAACTTTCTTTGAAAAACTCATAAAGATCCAGACATATTTTTACTACAGAAGAATACGCAACCCAAATAAACACAAGTCCTACGTCTGACGGAACACCTTTTACCGTCTGGTAAAACGGAGTGTTTTCCAAGAGAATACAAACCAACTTCCCACCAAAAGACACACACACAAAGTCGAGAAAAAATACCAGTGAGGAGTACTGTAGTCGCGTAATTAGTAATTCCCGTGATCCAAGAGGCCTCTAGAACCCCGAGACACCCAAGTAGAAAAAGAAACCCCCCACCACCGATTGTGAGTGGGACTCTAAACAGACGATGAACTCTAAGACTTGTAGTAATTAGAGGAGAAACTAACGTTGTACACCTGTGAACAGCCGTTCCACTGAACGTTTCTTGGCCTTCCTCTCTAATGGTGAGTGACCGACGGTAATCTTCACAACCCCCGTCCAACCTCCCACCCGGACCCCTCTCCGAACCTCTTTCAAGTCGAAGGAACCGAAATAGACCTTTTAAGTCTAAATCATGACGGCCCACCATGGGTCCTCATACACAATATTTACCACGAACTCTACTGATTATGTCCATCCAGTGTCCCAGGGAACCTTAATCCCTTTGAGACCGAGTCTAAATGTGGGGTTCTTGAAGGGGCCACCAGATCACCACATCTGAGAAACGAAGGTAACGTCCTCCACCCCCAAGTTAGGGACCAGTCCCTTCAAGGCGTCCGGTGTACCACACCGACTCTTTTTGTTTTGGGTCGGACGAGTAGCTGTGGGGTCGCAAAGAGGTCGGCCCACGGGGACGGAGGACGGTACGACCGGAAAAGAAGACAGTGAGAGTCTCAGGACCGGGGGAGACCCACACCATGGGCCCTGGTCGTAGAAAATACCCGGGGGAAACCCTACGTGTAAACATGAGTTAAACCTCTTGACGGAGAGGTCTCTAAGACTCAATGTCCTTCAACACCTCCTTTAACCTTCTAATCTTTAGTCGGAAATTATAGACATGTCTATGTGTCTTAGGAGTTTCATCCCCTGTCCACACAAACCTTTCGAACAAAACATTTCTCTCAGAAAAAAGGGAAACTGAAGAGAATAAATGTCACTTCGATGTAAAGACTTAATTTTTCTTTTCTCTCCTTTTTTTCTCGTCCTTGTTGTTTTCTAAGACCTCCGTATGGTTTCGGCGCCCCTCGGTCCCGACCCAAGGGAAACAAGATGAAACACTGTTGACAAAAAGGTCGGAAACCGAAAACAGGTAAGTCAGGACCCGGTACTCCTACGTCCTAATATTCATAATCTCTGGGATCTAGTCACCCTAGTGGGAGGGTCGGGCCTTACAGAGAGATTTCAAGCTCGATGTGGGACTCAACCCACTCCCACACGAAAAGAGAACGGTACGTGGAAAGTTAAGAACCGGGTCGGAAAAACGGGGTAACACGTAAAAAGACCGGTGATGAGGAGAGAAAAAAGGAGGTAGGACATTAAAAATTAGAGGAAACTCTGGTTTTAGAACAGTCTTTTTTGAAAAGTTTTAGTCAAAGTGAGGACTACCAGATTATGAGTATACATACATTGTCTCTCGGTACCATACAAAACTTTACATATGGAAATAAAGATACTAAAGAGGGACCATTGACTCAAAAACTTTTTACGGACCTCATACCTGTGGGTTTCTCTCTTAGTTACACACAATGTAAATTTAACTTTTCGGACAAACAAAACATATAATCTGATATGGGTCGCCTTTACGTCCTCGATTCCAAAAAGTGTTGGTGTTGACTCATGTCTTGAAGTATTACTTCGGGTCTGTGTTTGGGTACGTGGATACCAGTGGATTAGATACTGTTTCCTCCGTTCTATGTGTCACCTCTTTTCTGTTGGAGAAGTTATTCACCACGACCCTTTTGACCTGTCACACAATGTCTTACTTTAATCTTGTCAGGCATTGTGGTACGTGTTTTTAGTTGAGTTTTTCTTAATTTCTGAATTTACATTCCGGTCTGTTACATTTTGAAAGTCTCTTTTCGTATCTGACTTGTGAGAAACTGTATTTAACGTCGTTCTAGAAAAAAAAAGACTGAGTAGAGGATCTCATTATTCTTATCTTTGTTTTTATTTGTTTACTCTGGATTAATTTGAATTTTCGAAAATGTGTTGTTTCTTTCGGTATTTGTTCCACTTTTCTGTTGGAAGTCTTACCCTCTTTTATAAACGTTTACTTCGTTGACCGTTTCCTAATTAGAGGTTTTATATGTTCATCGAGGACGTCGAGTTATAGTTTTTTTGTTTGTCGCATTAGGTTTTTACCCACCTTCTGGATTTATCTGAAAAGAGGTTTCTTCTGTATGTCTACCAGTTGTTTGTGTACTTTTCTACGAGTTACATTGTTTTATAATCTCTTTATGTTCAGTCTTGGTGTTACTCCATAGGACAGTGTCGCCAGTCTTACCGGTGGCAGTCTTTTAGATGTTGGTTATCTACGACTTCTCCCACACCTCTTTTCTAAGGAGAATGAGACAACCACCCTTACATACAACTATGTCGGTGATACCTCTTGTCATACCTCTAAGAAATTTTTTGATTTTTGTCTTAATGACATACCGAGTCGTTAGGGTGGAGGCCCGTATATATGTCTTTTTTGGTATTAAGGTTTTCTATATACGTGGGGTGACAAGTGACTTCGTGACAAATGTTTTCGGTTCTGTACCTTCGTTGGAGTTACAGGTAGTGGTCTCCGTACCCATTTCTACACAATGTACGTATAAACCTTACAATGTATGTAGGCATATAAACCTTAAATATATATTTAAGGTGTGTATACATTACCTTATAATAGTCGGTATTTTCATTACTTTAGCCCAGTAAACGTCTCTACACTTACCTGGATCTCCGCCAGTATATCTCACTTCATTTCAGTCTTTCTCTTTTTGTTCATAGCATATAATTCCGTATAAACACCTTAGATCTTTTTACTATATCTCCTAGAATACACGTTTTCTCTTTATCTCTGCATCCGTATCTCTTATTTACTACCTATGGGTCCCCCTTCACTCACCCCTCCTGGCCCTCCAACCCCAACGGCACATATGTCATGACACATATTTTGTCTACCGCCCACTCTGGACTGGCACGCCGTGTCCCTCGAGAGGAGTCACGGGCCACCACTGGCTTCGCCCTTCCTCTGGGCTTCGTCTCGCCCATACACACATGTACACCGCCTAAGTGAAACGACATGTCGCCACTGACTGTCTCGTCCCATTTCGTTGACATGACATTATTTTTTTTTTTTTCTTGAATCAAAAAACAATACTGACATTTATGACTCTTATGAAAACAAACAAATACGACCACGTCAAAATATCATTTAGGAAAGTTTACCCCACGTTTCGGTAGGTACCTATAAACATTTCTGAAACATTTCAGTATGTATTTTATTTAATAGGTAAACTAAACTTGTTCAAAACGTTAATAAACACCGAAATTGTCCCCGAAAACTTCCCGTGACATATATAGATGGTCGACCAAGACGACAAAAAGAGTTCGTTTACCTCTCGAAACATGTGTTAGGGAACTCATTTGGCAATCATTTGACATATAGTTCCTCAACTCAAAACGACAACGTTTAGACAAAAAATAAAATTTCCCTATTATTAAACACTTAAAGTAGAGTACCTAAAAAAAAATTACGAAGCTTAATTCAACAATAGATGGGAACAGATAAAGAGATATCTAGGAGAACAAGTCACATAATCTTTATTTTGTTATTACTGTACTAATTTTTGCAGATTTTGAGAACGACCTTTGTTCGTTAGAATGGACCGTCATTCCCGAAGGGGCCACCGAGTCGCCATTTCTTAGACGGACGTTACTGTGTCCTCTGCGTCCAAACGAGGGACCCAGTCCTTCTAGGGGACCTCGTCCCGTGCCGTCGGGGGAGGTCAGAAGAACGGATCTCTTAGGGTACCTGTGTCCTCGGATCACCCGATGTCAGGTATCGCAGTGTTTCTCACCCTGTACTGACTTCACTGACCCGTGCATACATACATGGAACGTTATTACATAAATTTAACTGTATTTTTTTAAGGAAAATCAACAGCTATTAACAAAACAATCTAAGGTACTAAAAACAATATACTAAAAAAAAGGTATAGTCTCTAAGACTCAAAACTACACATTATTTAGATGGATAGGTGAGTCGTTCATAAGGAACTCACTTCGTGATCAGACCCCAACCCGGTGTCCACCGGTCAGTTATAGGACTGGACTTCAAACGTAGGGTGACCCCTAGTCATTTGTTTTACTGGTTGATGGATAAATACGTAGATATTTATATTCTGATTTATAATACTTTTGTCCTTCGTATTATGACCCCTGTACATCCTTGACCCGTACATTTATCTCACCGGTCTCTCTAGGAGAGGTTCCCTCAGTAATATTCACCTCTGTGACTTACGGACATTTCCAAACTTAGAACCCCTACTAAAGATAACTCAAACGTCTCTAAAAATTCCTGTCTCATGTCCAAGAAATTTACGAACACCCATTTATGGTAACGTAAAGTTCAATCCAATATCCTTTCTTGTCAAACGTTTACGTAAATGGATCTACGGACACTTTCAACTTCTACGGATCTTATACGATACAATATGTATATATAAGATTAAAGAGTAGGCGACTATTACAAGTCAAGTCAAGTCAGTGAGTCAGTACAGGTTGAGAAACGCTGGGGTACTTGACGTCGTGCGGTCCGAAGGGACAGGTAGTGGTTGAGGGCCTCGAAGGAGTTTGAGTACACGTAGCTCAGCCACTACGGTAGGTTGGTAGAGTAGGAGACAACAGGGGAAGAGAAGGACGGAAGTTAGAAAAGGTCGTAGTCGCAGAAAAGGTGACTATTATTTTGTACTAATATATTTTTCTATTTGGTACAGGGTAGTCATCGGTTTACGTTCAAGTATAAACGACACCCTTCTGTCGAGTAGTGCATTACAATTTATCATGTGTCCAATACAAACAGTAAATATGGCGGACATATGAATTTCATCTAGATAGTCTAATTTAAAACACCTTTATCAAGGTACCCCCGGAATGTAAATTCGAAACACTTCCTAAAAATAAAGTAGAGTATCGAACCAAGGCATGTCTATATGGTATGTCTATGTACATTAAACGAACACACAAATATACATACACAACGAGTCACGTGAGTAAGTGAGTAAATAAATAAGATGTACGTAAATGATTGACCCTTTCTTACAAAAACTACACCTCCCTTCTGAACCTCTGGTCTATGGTCTCTACACAACCCATTGTCACTTCTCAGAGGACACTAACCTGAGGTCCTGTTTCCCTCGCCACTACATGAGTCCCATTGTGTTCTTTCAGGTGTGTCTAGTGGTTCGTGGCACACGACCCGATTTCTTAAACCGAAATATGGGGTCGTCGTCCCTCGGTGACTTCAAAAAAACATACCTCTTCTCTGTCGACAGTCACCGACTACTACCCGACTTGCCCCGTTTACATTTCAAATCCTTTGACCAAATGTCTTTCTTCGTCGTCCTCGTCCTTCGCCCTCCTTTGCAACCATTTCCGACGCAATCATTTTGACTCACTCTGACTCGCTTTATAACCCTTCACACCGACCATCTCCTCTACCTCTAAAGAAGGATAGAGAGTGATGAAATCCTCTGGAGAAGAAATCTTTATTTAAGTAAATAAATAATTCGCGTCACGACCCAGAAGCAACAACAGACGTCCGGAAGAGATCAACGTCGAACACCCGAGACCTCACGTGCCCGAGGCCCTCATCACTAGGTGCCCGAGTCAACGAGACACCGTACATCCTAGAATGACCTCGTCCCTAGCTTGGACACAGAGGACGTAACCGTCCACCTAAGAGTTGGCAACCTGGTGATCCTCCAGGGTTCTGAAGGAGAACTCACTTCATTTTGGTCAGAACTGAGAAGACGTATAGAACCCAATTCCAGAACGGGAAACGAGTGACAAAGAAAACGGTGTGGAACGTTACAGGAACAAACCGAGAGACTACGGAATCTAGTTTGCAAAAGACCTTTCAAGATGGAGGCAAAGTTTTTATAAAGTTTTTCGTCGGAAACTATAAATAGAGGGTATACGTCGAATTGGAATTTGGAAAAACGATTATTATCAATAAACAATCCACGGATAAAACAAAAGAGTCAAGGCAAACTTGAGTTCCAAGTATTAAGTAAACCTCCCCGGGTTTGAATACTTATGCAACACAAGACACAGAAAATTCATTACCCTGAATGAAAAAGAAGATGACTTCACTCTATACTTACCGGGAACTCCGGGGTCCTCTCAGGTGCTTTACAATACATCAGATTTTATAACACCTTGAAGTTATAATAATTATGAACTCTACTAAAAGGACCTCGTTCTTTGTACTTTTAGACCCCTTGCACAGGAGACGGGAGAGAAAACGAGAGTGGAGACAATGTCCTTACTACTCTTATACCGGACAGAGGTCTGTCACACCAAACGATCTGTGATCACCTAACTCTCGTCTCTTGGGAATTACAAGAATCCCAGTCGACGACGACGACGATTCAGTGAAGTCAGCACAGGTCGAGACACGCTGCGGTATCTACCGTCGGGTGGTCAGAGGAGACAGGGACCCTAAGAGGTCCGTTCTTGTGACCTCACCCGACGGCAAAGGAAGAGGTCTCTGACGAAATTTTTATGTTACGTACGATATCTGAAAGAAGGGTCTTAGTACCTCCATCGGTTCATGTGTTCATTTTTAAACGTGTTAAAGTCCTCAAAGACCCAGAAGGATTCCGGGTGGGTACCCAGACCCCAGACCTCTCGGCTAGGAGTGGAGCAGGGGGTAGCGGTGGGGGCCGGGGTAGAACAGTCATGAGTCCGAGGCACTGATCGTACTCACACCCTAACTGCGACCATTTAATCCTCTTTCAAGACAAGCACATCGAAAAAAAAAAATTAAAATCTAAACAAATAAATAAACCGACGTGGTCCAGGAACAGCGACACACACCCAAAAGAGAGTAACACCGGTCGCCCCCGACGAGGAGCACCACTACACGCCCGAAGAGTAACGGCACTGACGAGAACAACGCCTCGGACCGGACACCTGGTCCCTAGCTTGAGCACAGGGGGACGTAACTGTCCACTAGAAAAATTAACCTCCTATTAACGGAATGTGACAACACGAGCACAGACGGGATCTAGTCGCACTTAGTCGGCATGTACATGTGGACAGGGGAGAGGGACCTCAGGGAAAGGGTGGAGGGTGGGGCTATCGAGTGTCTCGCGAACGAGACTCGCGGGACACAGTACGCCACTTGCGGGCCCGAGACACAAAGTGTCGACGATTAGGGACGCAAAGTACGATGAGAGAGTTAAGCAGGGCGGGAGAGGAAGGGGGTGACACAGGTGTTCAGACAACAAATACCGTCCACCTAAGAATTGCTGACCCGGTGGCCCTTTAGGGCAGACCGATGGAAAACGCCGGCAATCGAAATGGACACAATTCACGAGGAGCTCATAAACGACCAACTAGTCATAAAGACTCTTCCGGTGTCCCCTGTCCTCTTCTTTCTCTCTCTACTACACATACCCATAGACCGTTCTTAATTCTCTCCCTAATTTCCAGAATACTGACCATACGAAGGACTTTTGTTTCGGGGACACTCCGAGTCTGTCAATACTAGTCGGTCATCTACTATTGGTAAGACATCCATTCGAGACCAAAATAGACCTCAACCATAAATAAAACTTCCTTGGAGTTACTCGTGGTTCAAGTATTCGGGGGAAGACCCCACCGTCCCCTACCCCCCACCTTAGATGGTAAAGAAAGTCCACGTTGTTTTCTAAGACTGGGTTTAACTGGATTTGTATTCCTTTACATACTGGCTTCATTATGTATTTACATTGGACAAGACTTTAGAGACTATAAAAGGGATGGGACCAATGGCCGAAGTAGACTTCTTACCGTCCCTCTAAGGACGACGGTAAGAGGTGCACCACGGGTTCGTCCTTTTACCGGTCTCTTCTATTTTTTAGTAGAAGACTAAAGAAAAAAGGAACCTCGTCCCTCTGGAAAGGGTCCTTGGGGCTCCGTCTGTCTTGAGACAGAGTCACCGACAAAAAACTTTGACCAGGGACTAGTCCCCTTTCCTGTTCGACACTAAGGGTTATCATGAGTCCTAGACACAACCTTTATCTCTACTCTAGTGACAGAGGACTAGGTAAACCTCCTCCTCACCGATGCACTTTTGTTTACTTTCTTGTCGTCGTCGTTGGTCGTGGGGGCGTCCTGACAATCCTTCCTTCTTCTCCCCTTCTCCACGACCCGTAAATCTGTCTTGACTCTCAATAACATGGAAAAACTAACTGAGTACAAAACTTATTTCATCTTTCTCACTACAAACATAAAAATATTACGTCAACACTACGTGCACTACACCGAAGTGAGGACAGACTAAGAAACAGGATACCTGAAATCAGACGGTCCGAAGAGACAGGTACCCTAAGAGGTCCGTTCTTATGACCTCACCCAACGGTACGGGAGGAGGTCCCTTAGAAGGACTGGGTCCCTATCTTGGGTGTGGAGAGTACAGAGGACGTAACCGTTCACCCAAGAAATGGTACTCACGGTGGATCCTTTGAGAATATTCCGTCAATTTAGACACAAGAAAAAAGGTGGTGAGGTGTACCCTCTGTGAGTACCCTCTCTGTCCGTTCTAAAAGACAGGTACCACTCTAACCAAAGGGGACAAGAGTGAGTTAAATGAAAACTCAGGATGAGAGGACGTGTTAAGTCTCTTTCCACTTGAGACTCGTTGAACGTAACTACCCTTCTCAAACGGAGTTGACAGGTAACAAGTGTCATCATGAAAATAAACAACCACTCAATTAACATTAACTGACCTAATACACAATAAAAGAATAGCAACTCTAAAAAGTCCATCGAATGTGTTATTATGTAGAGAAGTAAAGAAGTACACATGAAAGTTAGATTTTTTAGAGAAGAGACAAAGGTACGTCGATTTCCTCTTTTGTCATGTACGTTTACTCAATTTTATGAAAACTCAGTATTAATTAAATCTGAAAAGTAAATCTGACCCCGTATGACTTGGGTTTCCTTTTCAGGATCACTAATCCTTTAACCCTAAGACTTACTACTTAAAGACTCTGCTTTCTATTGAACAAGAAACTCTTACAATTATAAAAATGGGTTTAAACTCCAAGGTCGAAACTTCTACAGATATGAGAAAGTACCTTATTCTTTTCTCCACTCTCAGTCAAACCTTCCTCTAATTTTCCTCTAGACTACCCGAAAGGTGGGTCGAGAAAGTCACGGAACGGACCTTTTAAATTTGATTAGGGACGGAACGAGACTACATATACTAACATTCCCTACTACTTTATCACACACACGTTCACGAAACTTTTAAACTTTCGTAGCTTGACGATATCCCATAAATAACAACACCGGCACCATAAGACTAATAATATAAACTTCGTCTTGAAATTTATACTTACTATGGGAACAATTAGTTACCCCCTTCAAAGTCACCTTTCCAAAAGTCTGTTACAACTCAACATTGATGGTCGATTCATTGACTGTACTTTGAGGATTGGGTGAAATACAGAATAACAGTGGTCTAGCGTCTCTCGACAAAATTACATCTCCATTGTCAACAAAAGAGGAGACAGGACTCCGGTTACTAACATATTATACATGGTTTAGTGATCCCACGTATAGTTTCTCGTGCATTTCTCTGTCTATAAAGGGAAATGTTACTGGGATATTCTGTAATAAAGACAGTTCCCTCTTTTGTATGTACTTCAGACTGACAAAGTGACGTAAAAATTGGTGTCTTTAGTGTCTCGAATTCTAAACATCTAGTCAAGGAAAGACACTAACCGTTCTCAAAGTCACACAATTCTCTAGACATGTTAAAAAAAAAAAGACTTAGACTTAAGTATGGACGTATAAACACTTTGTTCGTAAGAAAAAAACGAATAAATAATTGACATATCTAAAGAATTATATATATAAAATAACTACAATAAACTGAATATCACAGAATCCACGCGTCGTCCCACTAAGTCAATATGTATATGTGTATATAATAAAAAGTATAATAAAAGGTAAAATCCATAATGTTCTATGACTGATATCAAGGCACACGATATGTCATTTAGAAACAATTTTGTTCGACAAGAAATTTAATACCTCTTTCTACACAACATATATTCAACAAGTCGATTAGAAATACCATGTAGACACCGAATTAAAAAATCAATTATTATCTATACCACTTTATACTTAAAAACAGTAAAATTCAACAGTAAGAAACTCCGTAACCTCGAGACGTCTTCCTCAACGGTGAAACCCTTAAGAGAATCGCAAAAAACTATAAAACGACACACGCGTCAGAGACAACTCCCCGACCATCTGGTCGGTAGGAAATTAATATTAATACAACTCACGAAGGAGGAATAAGATCTGAAACGACCCATGAGCACTATCCTACCTTTCCTTTGTCTTGGGTCCGAAACAGAAACACCTCGAATCAGAAATGACCCCCTCTTTCCTTAGTGAACTCCTAATATTTTTACATTTTAAGGGAGACACTGTTCAGACCACTCGCTCTTCCTGTTCTATGGACGAATCCTCCTGTCCTCCCTGTCAAGAGGGTTCCTTCACGACTAAATGACTCTCAACTATATTTCTAACCTTGTCCGGTTCGTCCCTTCACCACCTCAGCCCCCTCACCTACCCTGTCACAAGACAATCTCCTTTGGGTTTAAGTCCAAGACGTCGTCCTCCCGGTCACCACACGAACTCGCAACGGTCCCTATTTCCCTTGATCTCCTTTCTTTTCCTCTCGCACACCTACGCAATAATGGTTCTACTGGAACTACAGGTATTAATTCTTGTAACGAGAAAAGGACTGTGGTCATCCTTCTGAAACTCTATAAATTTCCTCCTCACCGTACTACCTAAACGGATATATGACGTACGGTATATACAATATATGATTACATGAGTACCGAAGGGTCCACTGAGTCACCATTTCTTAGGTGGACCGTAACGTCCTCTACGTCCTTTGTGTCCAAACTAGGGACCCAGTCCTTCTAGGGGACTCTTCCTTTGTCGGTGGGTGAGATCATAAGAACGGACCTTTTAAGGTATCTGTCTCCTCGGACCACCCGATGTCAGGTACCCAAAGCGTCTCTCCTATACTGAATCGCTGACTCGTGCGTGCACGTACGTCCCGCGAGCACCGTGAACCCCGGAAGAGGCCAGCACAGACAGAGTGGTCGTATATACAGTGAGGAAGAGATCTCACACCCTGGGCACATTAACCACACCCCAATGACACAGAGGTCCCCCGCCGACACTAACCTTATTTGGTTAGTCCCATCGGGACATGGGAAGGTGTACCAAAAATTAAACCCAGACACTCCAGATACGTTTAGGTACGTACGATAAGGCATCGAAATCCCTAACCAAGTACCTACTAAGGTTAGCCCGTTTCAAGTCCTCCTTAAAACGAGAAAACATTTGACTTGAGAAACACTCTTTCATCTTCTATTCCTTCGTTCAGTTAGGTCTCTCAGATACTAGTACTACCTAAGGTCGAAATTCTACTTCCACTATCCCTCTACCGTCTCACCTCCCTACTTTCCTTAGAAATAGGAACAATTATGCCACCTAGGTGACCTATACATTTTGGACTTTGGACGGAACAGAGGTCTGAAAGGTGAATAGACCCAGTCACTTAAGAAAGGTATTCCCCTGAGTGTTAATTTTCTAACACGAATTTACTAAAATTAAAGACACGGAGACAAGACTTGAACTCTGAGTGTGTCAGTAAATGAAATGAGACAAAATATGAACCCACTGGTCACCTGTAAACCTTGTGTTTTACAGATTTCGTTTGAAAAAAAAAAAATTAGGATGGAGGATTTATAGGTATTCTGTCTTGAACCCTTATTAGGGACTGATATTATAAAACGGAATGAAAAGGGTCCAATCAGTAATTCGGAACTGACAAGAGAAAGGGGTTATAGTAGGACGAAATAGACAATGAAAATACACCAAAGAACGGAAAAAAAAAAAAACCTTACACTTCTGTAAAATTTTGTGGAATTACTATCAAAATACCAAAGGAAGAATACGTATGTTTTTTAACTATATATGTTTATGTCTAAATTCATTCAATATTTTATGATCAAAGAACGGAACATTAATCAGAGAAGTCGAGGTCCGAGAGTGGAATCATTGGGTGGTAAAGGTGACGATGACAAAGGTTTTACGGTTATACTTGGACAACGAAATGCACGGAGGGGCTTCGGAAATCTTGTGCGTCACTCGAAGCGTCACGAAACAAGCCCCGACACAGACGGAGACCGGGGTGGGTCTCCGTCGTAGAGAGGTAACCACTGCGGACGCTGAAAGCATGGAGCTAAGAGCCACGGAGGACACACGGAATCGGTAAAGGACGCACCCTCTACCCGGGAACACGAGAACCCGGCAGTGGGAGAACAACAAGACAGGAACCCTCCGAGACCTAAAACATTCTACCGGTGCGAAGTCAGTCTTCTCTTCACTACTACACAATGGTTCCGTAGAAGGTCTTGGAGACCCACGTGGACTTTGGGTCCCTACAAGGAACCGAAAACAGCGGTAGGGGGGTTCGTGTATAACTCGGTCCAGGGACAACAACCACTGACAAGAGTGACTTTGACAATGGTCTCTGGAGTAGACTTAGGTTCTCGACTTAGGGTCGAGGAGGGTCTAGGTTCTGAGTGACCTGCCAGGTGTCGAACCGGGTTCTATCTTATCTAGTCGAACGAACCCTGTACTCTTCGGTGACTAAATTTCTCGTAAGGTTTGACTAAGGTCGGGAAGCCGTGTTCATCTAAGGAACTCTGTCACACCACCCACCAGGAACTTTCCTGTGAACGCGTTTTGCAACGTAGTCGACACGTCTCCTTTCACCCCATTCTTTCCGCCGCATATACTTCCTTTCAATCCACTCGCCCCCTCGTCACTTTTTACTCTTACCGCCCTCCACCTGCAAAAATTTCTTCTCGAAAGACAAAAGTCCCCTTATATACAAACTATACGACTCTTTTTCTTTAGATCCACGAGAAGGGAGAATCTTCATCTGACCAAAGATTACGTCTCTAGAGTCCTTTGTCCTAAAAAACAGTCAGTGATTTGTCCCATGTCGGACCCAAAAGTAGACCTTTTACTCGGATGGAGTCATCACTACCACTCTTAATTTACTCTGTCCAACTCATTTTTATGGAGCGTCACTTACTAATAAAAGTAATCAGCCCACTACAAATTATTAGTCGAGAAGTCTCTTTCTTTCTCGGGACTGTACACTACCAACGGTCAAAGGTACCACATTTACAAAAATGGTCACGGACAAAACTCGGTGGTCCTACTACCGTAACTTGTGTCTGAACCCTCCAATTCGTACTTACATTACGCTTATGTCGAGTGGTCCCACGGTCACAAAAGAGAAAAGACATGGAATTTAACGATCATAGAGGTTCACTACTAAGATCGTAAATATTGAGAGGAAAAGGATTGTAAGGTAGAAGTAAGAAGAAATTATTAGTCTACGAAAAATAAATACGTACTAAAAAGAGGACTAGAGTCAATACGTAAAGGCTATATTTCTTGGGGTAAAGAGAAAAGTCCATATTCTATTGAATTTTAAAAAAATACCTTCTTATTAACTAAATGTTACAAAAGTAAAGACGACATGTCGTTTTACTAAGTCAAAATGTGTGTGTGTGTGTGTGTGTGTGTGTGTAAGAGACAGTACAAGAAAAGGTAATACCATACAGTATCCTATAACTTATATCAAAGGACACGACATGTCATCCTAGAACAACAAATAGTTTCTCGAGACAAAACATAAAACACGGAGAAAACGACAGCGGACAGTGAGATACTATTAGAATCAGTATTAGTTTTGTCCTCAAAGGAAAAAAAAAAAAACCACTCAAAGGTGACACAAGGTCCAAGGACTCACTGTAAAAAGGATTTAATGGAGATTAGTAGTGTCGTCGTGACCTCCCACCTATAGCGGTAAGGGTTAAATATCTACTCAAAAATGTCTGAGGCCCTACAATGTCTTAAAGAGGTTTTAATGTGTCCGTCGTTCGTCGAGTGGTGAGTAACGACACTCTACTACCGACTTTCCTTCTTATCGCTGACTTACAACAACCCAAATAAAAGAACTCTGTCTGCTCTGACTCGTCGGACTCTTGTAAACCACGAGTCTCCCTCCTTTACGATTCTCCCCTTTTGTTCAGACTTTCCCTCTCTTCCTCTCAAGTTTCTGGTAAAAGGGGAAGAAGTGTCGAGACAGATGACGGTCGAGATTGACGCATACAAACGAAACGAACCTTCTCTCTTAGCACCGCGGTCTTAAGTACCTTCAGACAAAACCTCCTACGTAATCAGTCCCCTACGATTAACGACCTTGTTTGTTGGGGGTTGAAATCATCGTACTGTGGCGGTCCTCAATGTCGGGTGACCACAGGCCGAGACGAGGGACATCAGCAAGTCCGGACCCAAGAAAGTCCGAAATCGGAACGGTCGGGAATCCCGGAGGTTCTCTATGTGATCTAGGAAACAAATCCAGACTTGTTTCTTCTTTCTCTTTCACCGACTTCTTAATATCCTTCCAACATCACGAGTCCGGACCTTTTCCGTCATCAATCAACCCAAGTGTAAGATAACCGGTTTAGAGACAGTCCACTGGGGTGTACTGGCGTTTCCTCCTACCCTCTATGCCTGAAGGACACAGCAGTCACCCTTCTTCCTTGCCTCGGACAAGGCACTTGGGGCAAAAACGGGGGCTCCTAATATGGTCTCTGGACCTTCAAACCACTGACGATCACAGTAAGGTCCAGTGGGAGGCGGAGATCTTCTGTACTCTGCACAACTATCGGAAATCGGGTCTTACAACAAGTGGAAGGGTCTTCTCTTCTCTCACGAATAAAGTCCTCAAACCTTGTGAGTTCCTTTAGTACTTCCACCCTGACTTAACACTTGATCTTCACTATAGGTTCGTTAGTAACGACGAGTATCCAATCTAGTTCTGACCGTCACAGTGACTCCCACCCTTTTTTTCGATTACGTTTTTTCTTTTCCTCCGTTTCTCGTCCCCCTGCAGCCGACGTCCGTGAACAAGAAACCTGCGGGTACCGTCACAAAGGACATTACTTTACCACAAGGAAAATTACTTCCACGAAAGAGATGTAAAATATCTCCGAAAGGTGTTTACATCCTTAAATTGTAAATTTTAAAAACGGAATTTCCAATATTACAAAAATTACACACTCACTTCAACGAGTCAGCACAGGCTGAGAAACGTTGGGACACCTGACATCGGATGGTCCGAAGAGACAGGTACCCTAAGAGATCCGTTCTCATGACGTCACCCAATGGTAAAGGAAGAGGTCCCCTAGAAGGGCTGGGTCCTACCTTGGGCCCAGAGGGCGTAACCTCCATCTGCGAAATTGGAGACTCGGTGGCAAACTAAACATTTCGACTGGTCTAGAGGAATCCAGTGTATTAACACCTGAACGGAGATTAAAGTCTCGTGAACAAACCGTCACAGGACGCCTTATCGAACCTAATTTCTCCCTCTTTCTCAACTCCCGAACCCACTCCGAAAATTTCCATTTAATGTTATGTAAACTCTGTTATTTCTCTTCAAGTAGAACAGGGCAAAACGCAACCGATATATGAAGAAACTAAAGTGAGAACTGAACCCTCCGAACGCCATAAGGAAAGGGGACAGATTACACATTGACGTCTAAATCACCAAAGAAAACACATGGTGAACGGAGGGTCTTAAACCGGGTTGTTAAACCTCATCGACTTGCTAAATAGTTCCTGTCTAGTCGACTTTACACCGAGTTGAACTCATTTCGTCTTCCTTACTGTATTCCAATCCACTGACTACACACTCAAAAACTTAAACTAAACCAAAATGTACCTTTCCAACTTCGTTACTAGGTACATAAGATTATTTTTAGTAGTCATGTTTAGTTTATTTTAGACCGAATCACCGATAAAAGGGTGACATAGTGAGTCTCGATCGGACCCGACAATGTCTGGTGTAAACCGTCCGTACCAAAAAAGAACGTTCCTTTAGAATTTCATTGTGACGTCGGAAACACGACAACTCTCCCGTAGAAACGATTAGTTTGAAAGACGATTAGAGTAGTCTATTTAGTAATAAGAGATGACTGTCGAGACCGAAGGGGACGTGGGGAAGAGACGACGAACAAAAGGGAGTTCTACGGACCAATAACAGTAGGAAGTCCAGAAACGAAGATGGAGGAAAGTTTGATTGCCGTAAAGAAGGTAAGGACTCCTTCTCAATGTCGAAAAATGGGAAGGTGAATCACTTAAACATTCTGGTCATGTAGTATGGTCGAGTAGAGAAAGACTGGTCATGAGGTAACCAATAGTCTATCCGTTTCCCATCGGACGTAGGTTCAATTTTCTTTTCTTTTTCCCGTCCCCCCGAGAAGGGTACTCAAACTACACTAATTCGAATTCTTTTGTGGTTAACAATGAAAGATTACGTAAAGGTAAAAAATGGGACTTTTTTACACGATCCTTGAATTACGTCTACATAAAAACTAAGAAAGTCAATACTGTCATAAAATTTTCGGAAATTTCAGTTTCATTCTCTTTGTCATACCAAACCCCTTTCCATGCCGGTAGAAACGGTATTATCTGGACGGTAGTGTCGGGACTTAGAAAGAGTCTGGTCACGGTCTCTCAACACAGAACAACCACTTTACCCCAGGACACCCAATATCCCGTAGAGTCTTCCCTCTACTCGTTAAAACAACAGTAACAACTGTACTGAATTTTTGCATACAACGACTTATGCTTTCAAGTTGGTACCATTATGACAGAATTGAGAGGATAAAATCGTTCATAAAATTACTGGAAATCGTTCGTAAGACAATGGACTATTTCTACATTATCATTATCGTACTTTCCTATTTTTATTCAGAATACCCCTTATCAGAGAAAATAGGTCCTATTGACGGCTAAAGAAAACTAAAAACAAAAGTACGAAAACTTTTTACTACAATCAGACGAGTCTAAATTCCTCCGTTGAAGAAAACTAGGATTGAAGTATGAAAGTCACTAAGGTCTATTTAGTAAAATTCACTCCACTTATATTTTTGGTAAAACCTTTCGTCTCTCGTATTATGGTATCACACCAATGCAATAACACTCTTTTTTAAATTTTGGGTAATTCACTTACCTCAGTTTAGACTAGTTTTCTGTTCAGTGACTAGTTTTGGTTCCTCTATGGTCCCCTTAGTCAACGTTGTAGACCCTTGGCAAAATTTGTGACAGTAATCATAGCTCTTTGATAACCAGAGAAGTTCTCGTACATAACATAAACACACACAGAACACTAAAACCTGTGTGTGTGTGTGTGTGTGTGTGTGTGTAAACATTCGGGTTGATGCTTTCGGGAAACGGTCACAGACGGTCCGTGAACCGACTTTATTCTAACACTCCTTTTAACAGATACGTAAACATTCAGTCTCAGTTTTAGGTGGTCGTGACAAGTCAAATATTTTACAGTACCCGAAGTAGGGTCCCAATTTTCCCTGGTAAAGGTGGAAGACCACTAATCTTAGTAAATTGAGTAAGTTATAACAAATCATACGAATACAAGATAGGTTACCGGTTCAAGTCCGAAATGTGGAACGAAACACTGACACGGATAAGTAAACGCAGATGTCAGGGTTTTACACTCTAATATAAGAAACAGTTCACCGTCAAAGGAAGAGTGAAATTTTTTTAAAATCCACAAAGGATGAGAAAAAAAAGAAAAAAAACGACCGGGTCTTTTGGGAGTGATCCAAAGAAAAAAAAAAAGAGAGACAGACAGTATTTAGGAACAGATAGGTAAACTAAAATTAACCCGTCACGACGACGATACTGTCCGGAGGAAACTTGTGACCCCAAGTATCTTACACCACCTTTCTGAGTGGTTTGTCGACAACTCCCGTCGTAGTTGAAGTCCCACCTAATAAATGGAACCGAAAGACGTAACGTAACTAAGTGTTCACCCAACGAGCCGGAACAGAAGTAGAACCGACTTAAAGAAGCTTCAATTATCATATTATACGGAAGTGAATAAGATCAAGGACGGGACGCACGGAGATGTATCCAGTGTTTCGATGTCGTTTATTAGCATAGGGTACTTTACGGTGATCCCATGTACAGTTGTTAACTCCTGATAAAGAATCGGCAACTTTATCTTTTCTTTGAAGTCAGGTCAAAACGACCATAATAGGAAGTAAAGACACCAAAATTTTTGGTCGACTAGTTTCTAGCTTTCAAGACATTCCGAGATATTCCGACGGATCCTTTGACGAGACCCCATAGAACCATAGTCCCACCCTTCTCACATATACTTCTAAAAGGGAAAAATGAATCTATGATAACATAAAATTAAAAAAAGGGTATTCGTGTACTAATTTTCAATCAAGATTACGAAAATTTCTTAGAGGGGTATCTACCGACTAATCAATGTGACCCTTCTCCACATTAATATGTCACCTCTTAAGGGTGCCATGGAACTCGTCCACTAACTTTGTCGTATTGTTTACTCCTTTCCTGGTGGTCCGGTAGGACTCCGGGGCGTCCACTATAAGATCTTTCTGAACTCCGGTGAAAACATCATAATATCGGTAGACTTAACATGAGTATTCCTTCGTAGTCTATTTGGGGTTAACTCTTCGTAAGATACTTTATCGACCAAACATAAGAAGTTTTTACGATTATAGTGTTTTTCTTTCCTGACTCCTTGACAAAGGTTAATTTTACCTACTTTCTCTGGATAATTTTCGTAACACACTAGGACCTGACTCAGGAAATGTTTTCCCCCTTTACGGTTTAACCTTATACCTGATCTACTTTCCATAATATAGTTACCATCTAAAGGAATAAAACTATTGATATGATAAAAACAAGAATCCTTTACGTGGGTCTTTATAAGTCCGTAGTCATTTACACTAACTACTGCGGACGAATGTCTACCAAGTCTTTGTTGTTTAATGTATCAAAATGGACGTAATATTAATTTTTGAAAAATTTTGTTTTTTCGTCTTTTAATCATGTTAAACTTTGATATATAAAAGCAGTTAAAGTTGGGAACTAGAGAAGAACTAATCAAAGATCACCCCGATCATATAGACACCCAAAAAAATTTTAAACTTCCAAGGGTCCCAGAAAATTACCAGTCGGTGTAAAACCTTAGTGTTGGGATCTAATATAAAATAGGAAAGTCTTTCTCAACGACCTGAGTAAAACTCTAACTATTCCGAGGTTCCCTATTCATTGTCTTTGTGGGAGTTTTAATATCACTTTCCCACTTTTAACTAAAACAAATCAAACCCCTCTACTTGCATCATATTATAACAACGTAAGAAAGACCCGAAATCGGAGACAGTCTCTTCGGAGACCAACTGGTCTACTGAATGACAAGAAGTTAATGGTGTTTTTAATTTACAAGAATAAGTCTAAGGTAAGAGAGTGTTAAGACGAATGGTTTCAACATGCCATACCAACTTATAGTCTGACGTTTAAATCCATTTTATATAGGACAACTCGGGTAATTCATTTTATTTTTCTAAAAGGGGGGAAGGTTCGATAATGTCGAAATGTAAACATTTCATAAAGTTTAAGTAAAAATTACCTAACGAAGGTAACTTTATGTGCACCTCTGTCTGAAGATTTTGACATTTGTCAAATACGTAAAAACGTCTAAAGGTAACATACACAAACTATGACTAAATGGAGAAAAATTAACGTTGTCTCTATTTCTTAATCATCAAAATTTGTCACCCTTGATGTACAAGACGACACTAGTTCCTTAATCTATTAGACCGAACAAACGAATTCCCCAGACATAGAACTCTGAAAATATCCCGTCATAATTTCGAGACTCGGAAGAATAATACGGTTATGGGTCTTCTAACGAAATTACTCTTCATTTCCCGGAAAAAGGTTAATGTTCCCTTATTGACATAATTCAAGGACACAATACAGTTGGACGAAACTAAACTAATGACGCTTTCTTTACCTAAATAGACAGTCACAATGAATTAATTCGGAAGAGTAACTACAAAACGTCTCATTATATCACACCAAACGTGTAAACTCGGATTTATGTTTCTTTTAACGGGATTTTGACTCTGTACTGGGGACTTCTATTGTGTATTCTGACTAACGAACAGTAACGGTCCAGTCTCCGACGACACAATTTGTGTCCACCTTCGGACCCTACAACTTTTCTATTTGACTCTCAGGCAAATACCCTCACTAATAACATTCTTTTTCCCTTACCCGATCTCCTGACCTAAGATCCCTTCTAAAAACTTTTAAATTTCGACAAACCGAAGGGATCGTAATCAATACGTAAGTCTTATTTCCCGTTCTACTCTATTCTGACCTTCTTTGTCCTCCCCGTCTAAAACAATTTCATATTTTCCTTTGTCTTCTTTTTCGCTTCTCCTTGTTGCCTACGGTAAACCCTCTTCACCTGGTAACACCGAAGCGTCTCGTTAATGTCGGATGTTTATAAAGTTAATTCGGTCGTCGGGAAAGGGTCTCGGAGTGTTTACTGTGGGGTCCCTCTCTTCTCCGTCTCCCCTCTTCTCCTTTTCTCTTTTGACAATGCACAAAGTAGAACCGGGAAAAAAGAAGAAATAACCTTATTTAAATTATTTAATAACTAGTTTATCCGTAAATTTTATAGTCAAACATGTAGAATTCAGTAATGTCATAATGCCTAAAACGTAGTATTTATAAGTCAAGTCAAGTCAACGAGTCAACACAGGCTGAGAAACGCTGGGGTACTTGGCGTGGTGCGGTCCGGAGGGACAGGTAGTGGTTGAGGGCCTCAGGTGGGTTTGGGTACAGGTAGCCCAGCTACTACGGTAGGTTGGTAGAGTAGGAGACAACAGGGACAGCCTAAATCTTTTGAGACCATATTAATGTACATGAACAATAGTCTCACTATATATAAGATAAAATAAATGTTTACTTCGCATACATAGACAAACCAAATACAAATTAGAGGCAGACACGACCCAGAGACACCGACACGTGCCCGAAAAGGGATTAGCACCGCTCACCCGCGACGAAAGGTCACTCTACGTGGTCGAAGAGTGACGCGACGAACGACACCTTCATGTCGACCGCCATCCACCTCGTGCCCGAGTGAACGGAGTGCCGAGCACCCTAGAAGGGTCTGGTCCCGAGCCCGGACGCAGGGGACGTGACCGTCCGCCTAAGAGTCGGTGACGTGGTGGTCCCTTCAGGTTTTTGGTTCACCTAAACTTTACACAAAGAGGCAACAAAGTACAAACAAAAGACTTCGTAAATGGAAAATAAAGAGTGTGAAACACTGCAAGTAAACATTTATGTAGAACTTTTCCATGATTCGTAGATCAAATTTTTGAAGGGGTTCAATAATTATAAGTGAAAATTGAATCCATGAAACTTCGAATAGATAAATTATAACCTTAATTTACTATACGACTAAAATGAAAGTTAAAGAAGAATGGACTAAACTTTATATAGATCGAAGGTTCTCGTGATAGAATCATTTTAACTAAAAATAATTTATTGAAAATCTGGTCAATGTAAAGTTTCAGTCTCCTCCACAGTGTAATAATATCAGAATGGAGTCAATAAACACCGAAGAGAAGAAAAACCCTGGATTGAACCTCTCTACTCGAGACCTTTCCTACTCGAAGAGAAATTATTCTTCTGGGACTGACTAAACAAAGTTTGTAAACTTTTACCTTAAAGACATAACGTACAATCCAATAAGTTTAATCTTATAATAAGTTCAATCTAATAGTACTATGAAGGTTTAATATACCTAACTATATTTCTCAAACAATGAAAACAGAGTCAAAGCATTATATTGACAGATGAGTGGAACTTAAAAGTTCTAAAGACTTAAACTGTTATACTTCGGGGTGACTGTAAATATTGTATTAACAATGTACAAAATAAAACAATGAAGGTATAATAGAATTATAGTACAATATACTTTTACGAAAAGGACAAATTGTCATGACATTTCACGTCAATTGAGGTATAAAATTAGTGGACCCTAATAAATCACAAGTAAAAACTTTTTATCAAATAGATCTTGAATTCCTTTCATTATGACAAAGTCACAAAGTTTTTTACATAATTACCTTCAAATTGAACCACCAATTATTTTCGATTTTAAAAGTTATTGAGGAAAGACTTGTTTAAAAGGAGATATGAAAGGGAGGGTCACATAGGTATAAAATGGAAAGGAAGATGATAAATATACAAATACATATACTAGACATTACATTATAGTAGAATATGAACTGGAAACTTAAGAGCTTAAATAAATTATCCCTTTAGGTGCTCGTGACTCTACGGTCCACCTGTTACGAGACTTTTACCTTGCGGGTGCAGGGACAAGAAACATAAACTTCATAGAATTTTACACGCACCCTGTGTAGTAGTGTCAGTAGTAGAAAACGAATCAGTCTAAGCCCTTTCACGACTTTCAAAGAGCGGTGCCGAATCTAAAGAGGAAGACCTCGGATAGAACAAAGAATGTCTTCGTCTTTCTTCACCAGAACCACCACATCAGGAACAGTTATAGACTTCGAGGAGTCGAGAAGGATGGAGACAGGAACCTGAGTTTGACCTGAAGTCTAGTGACATGAATCCGAAGAATAATATGACCCACGATTACTTTTACACGTGTAGGAATTGTGCGAGAAACGACTACTTTATAAAACTTGAGATTTAAGTAGACCGTGACTGCCTCTCGTATACGGTAGAGTCAAACACACCTCCCGAGTCGGTTCCCAAGAAGGACCTGATCCTTTAATCATCCTCGGTGTCTACATACGTCAGACACTCAGAGGCACTCCCACACCTCCTCTAAATTATCACAGACAATAACATCTCTCTTCCCGAATTCTGGTACATCTGAAGGTGTACGGAGTCTTACTGACAGAAAGGTCCTTCTTGAGTTAGAATTGGAGGCCTTCGTAAGACTCACACATCTTCGAAAATAGTCCTTTAGGAATACAAAGATGTTCTCACCCTTAAACATCTCGAAATCCCGTCGTCTCTTATGGTGAATCCAACAAGACTGAAGTACTTTGACATCTTAGAAACACCACACCGTACTAGACCAAAGAGTTACTCCTTTCCTACCTATGCGTCTCGATGGGGTTTAGTTGTCTCAATCCATTGGGAGTGTGAACAAATAAAGTTTAGTTCCAATTGAACATATTATAAGTCGGACACAAGAATGGAACCTGAAGACCATTCGTCTGTATTAACCTTCGTATAGTAAATATGTCGTATGTCTTAATACAACTTTACCACTCTACTTTTCTCCTATAAACTTTCCATTTACTTCAGTGAGTTTAGATTCCGAGTGACTTAAGAGTGGCACAAACACGACATCCCCCCAAGTACCTCTTCCACCGTAAACTAATGAAGTTTGTACAACCGACAATACCTTTAGGTCCTCTAATAAACTTTTAGAGTCTGGGTGATTCGTCTTGCTTGTCGGCATTTTTACACTTTGAGTTAAAGGAACTTATTTAGTGTTAAACGGACAAATACACAAAACTAACAGAATCACCATTTCTTGGACGGACGGTCACGTCCTCTACATTCTCTACACCCAAGGCAGGGACCAACCTTTCTCGGGGATCTCCTCCGAGTCGGGTGAGGTCGCGAGAACGGACCTCTTAGGGTACCTGTCTCCTCGGACTACCCGAAGCGAGGTATCCGAGCGTTTCTCAGCCCGTGCTGATTGCACTGAGAGTGTGTGTGAGACGATGCACAGAGTCATAGGCAACAAATGAAATCATTAGTGAGGAACTCCAACCTTTGGAATAATAAGGAAAAAGAGCATAATCTATGGTCGAGACCCACGTACGACTCAAAAGTGAAAACAAGAGGAACTGGGTTCTCCGGTAATGTCAAAGATCTAACCGCCAACAGGAGTCCCGTTTTTTTATAGAAGAAGGAGACACCCAAGGTCGGAAGTGAAACTAAAACCGACCTATAAAGGAATGATAGAACAGTCAAGTAAACCCAAATCTTCTTCTGATTTTAAAAAATTAGGCAGTAAAAAATCACTAAAAAAAATTTTTTTCGGTACTCATAAATAACTAAATATTCAAAAACAACTTTATATCAACTAAGTGTCACAACACAATCAAAGTCTCAGGTCGTTTCATTAAGTCAATATGTAAACACACACACATATATATATATAAGGAAAAATCTAAGAACGTTCTGTAAACCATATGAAGGGACACGATCCAGGAACAACCAATAGACAAAATATATAAAAAAACAACAACAAATGAACGATTCAGTACAGACTGAGAAAAAACTGGGACACCTGGCATCGGGTGGTCCGATGAGACAAGTACCTTAAAGGGTCCGTTCTTATGACCTCACCCAACGGTAAAGGAAGAGGTCTCGTAGAAGGGGGTAGTCACTAGATTGGGTACAGAGGATGTAAAGTCCACCTAAGAAAAGGTGACTCGGTGGATCCTTTACGTAATATATATATATCATCACACATATAATTAGGGTTTGAGGATCAAATAAGGAGAGGGTGGAAGGGGAAACCTTTGATATTCAAAGAAAAGATACAGAGACTCAGATAAGGACAAAATATTTATTCAAATAAACATAGTCGAAAGATCTAAGGTGCATGTTCGGGGTAGTGTACTCTAAACAGAAAAGAGACAGACTAAATGATGTGAATCACAAAACACCGTCTCAACAAGGTGATTTGATCCGACGGGATAAAGATTCTTACCTTTAGTTTTGGTGAATAAAATGTCAACTGTTGTTACTCAAGTCTCTCAGGCCACTGACCGAGTCCGGCATCTCGACCAATTACTTCAGACACCGACTTTAGATCCAGAAAAAAGGTCGAGACACGAAAGCCTGTAACCAGGTCAGATGCCTATCAAAACTAGAGTGACAGGTGCATTTCACCTCTAAACTGATTAGTTACTCATACCCACCCTTTAGTATCTTTAATTTTAAGTAGAGACACATAGAAAAGAGACTTTCCTCACAAACTAGGAGTAAGATGGGTGCGAAACAAAAACACAAAATCACAACTTTACAGTCCGTAAAATCTCCCCCGAATACGTCTTGATGAGTTCATTTTAGTTTTAAACATCTACCAGGCTAACGGAGGATTTCGTTGACAGTTTTGGTACCTGTAATGAGTCAGACAGGCACAGATCCCATTTTATTCAATCTTTGTTAACTCGGGTGCAGTCAGAAACCCTTCTTATTAACGAGAGTAGGTGAAAGGCGAAAGGAAACGGAGGAAGGTGGGTCCACCACCAGAAGGAGGACGCACAAGGGCAGAACCTATCTCTCACTGTCGTCTCGTTCCCTCTGTGCTCTTGAGTCATAGGTGCGCCGAAGACAGAACCCGTCAAAAAGTAAACACTGACACACGGGAATTACTGAAAGGACTTTCAAACCCATAAAAATAGGTTCCGATACTTAGAACAAAATGAGATACGGGTGATCTTAAAACTGGGGAGAGAGTGTTTATAGGGTAGGTAGTGTACATACAAATTTCAAAAAACAAAAACAAAATTTTATAAATAGATAAAGCGACGTGACCCAGGATCAACACTGTACATCCTAGAAATCAATTCTGCAGACTTGAGAATCAACGCTTTACACCATACACCCTAGATCAAGGGGCTGGTCCCTAGCTTGGACCCAGGGGACTTAACCCTCGTGTTTCAGAACCGGTGACTTGGTGGTCCCTTGAGGGTGTCACATGCAAAAACTATTCGAGTAGTATGTATACCGAACTAACAAGAGGACAAAAATAAAAGGTCAGAGAGACTAAAGAAGTTTATAAAGTAAAATACATAAACACAACATATGTAAGTCATTAGAAGACACCTGTGTTCTGACCCCGAAGGGACCACCGAGTCTACCATTTCTTCGACAAACGTCACGTACTCTGGGCCCAAATATATAAACACAACATAAGTAAGATATTAGAAAAACACCTGTGTTCTCACCTATATTTGAGGTTTTCATTTATGTAGGTACCCTTCTTCCCTGACCGTCAATACAAGCTCGACCAACATCTCTCTGGACTCGACGAATAGCCCCTCTGGAACTGGCACCACCTCTTACAAGGACTGAACTTGTACCAGTCGGGGACACAGACGGTCGAGAAGGTAGACGACAGTGCAACCCTCCCAAAAGACAGGGCAGATTCGGAGTCAAAGGAGGTTCTATTTTACCGCTATGACCATCACATAACTTCACGAACCGTGTCACAGACCGTATAAATTCGAGTATTTTATGATTGATCATAATAAAAAACTCTCTATTCTTTGTCGAGTCCGTCTTCCTTATCGCCCATGTTTATAGACCTCCATCTTTCACACACGCCACGGGTCCATGTGGTCGACCCTCGTCCCCTACCGGTGCACATCCGGTGCACGTTCCAAATGTGTCTCTCACTCAGACCCGTTCTTACTGACCCCACATCTACGCTGCCGTTACACCTGACTTACGACGTCTTTGACCGGTGGACCCGTTCCTAAAATCCTGTTCTACACGCAATCCGTCACCCACTGCCTCATCCCACACGTAGACCGAGCACAAAGGTCACCTCCTCCGACCACCAAGAGTTTCGAGGACACATGTGCTTTTCATGGACTTCTGGAACAATTTCTGTGTCAAAAGAACCGGGGTGGAAGTTTCTAGGTCCTAGTCATCCAGACGTTACCTGGGGTCCTACGATTAGAACTTTACTCGTGTAGTCCACTAATCTGTATCCCTCAGGAGTCCGCGTGAAACTCTACCTGACTCTAGGAACAACTCCTTTACGAACGACTGAATGACCGTCCAGACTACTTCGAGTCACCCTCCCTTCTACCTTTGTTTACAGAATTTTTATTGTATAAATGTAAGCCACGTGCGATATCGAAACTCAGAAGAACGGGACCTAGTTCCTCGTGGGCAACATGTCTATAAGAAAGTTTATTTTTTATAGTCTTCAGTATGCTAACAAGACACTTCAGAACCTCCCGCTCTCTCCACAGGAATGGAAGAGTCAAACGTCCTCCGGGGACTTCCTTTTCAGACAATGCTTCGTTATTCTCCTTCTTTCTGATTTTCTTCCATGTCGTCGTACTCCAGTCCTTTACTCCTCCTACCCTTACCCTTTCTTTCCCTTTTCTCGTCAGTCTAAACTGCCCCACCCTTAGATAAACACTTCCTTTGGTCGGTAATAAATTGGACAAAACTTTTTCGATCTGAAGGTCGTAAAAATTAATCACCTAACGAGCGAAAACTTTAACGGGTCAACCCTTATGAGTTCAAGACTACACAAAATAAACGGACGATTAATCGTCGGACGAACCAACTGGTAGTAAAAGGGAAATAAGACACCTGTCTTCTACATATCCTTGCTGAGAACTTTGTGAGACCGAATTTAGACCCGAGTCTATTGAAGTGACACATAAATCATTCTCCAACATAAGTAATATTTAGTTTAAGACCATGTAGAAAAAAAAAAAAAAAAAGGGTCGAGCTCAGAAGGAAAAACGAGAAATTATCTTAAACAGGAAATCTTCTCCGGAAGAGTTGGAACCGTGTCAACTGTAAACTCTGGTCCTATAAAACACAACACGTCCATAAGACTGTACATATTTTGGAAATCGTCGCGGGGACCGGAGATTGGTGAACTACGGTGATCGAGATGGGGCGGAGGTACGGGACGGTTCAACACTGTTGACTTTTACAGAGGTCTGTAACGGTCTACGGGAGACCCCTGGTATTAGTGGGGATCCCGTTTTGATGACTGGTCCTTCATGATACCCGGGGAAAGGAGGAACAGAGACGGAAGGAAAGTACAAACTTTAGGAAAGACTTTTACCTATTTTACCCAGGTTTGTTTTGTCTTAGAATACCATCTGCATCTCTAAGCGACGACAAGGTAGTAATGAAACCCCGGTTCAAATTCTCCTTTTAGAGAGTTTAATTAGGTCCAACCGACAAAGTCCGTTCTTCCTTCAGTTCTACACGTCTGAAGACCAACTATCTAAAACAGTAAATATGGAAACACACACACACACACACACACACACACACACACACACATACACACACACTCTTTTATTTGAACTAAACGACAATTCCTACTGCTCTTGGTCTATCCGATGTTTTGAATGAACACACTGTCAGGGTTCTCAAGATTCAGTGAAAAGATATATACAGGGGGCCAAGTCGAATGTCATCTACCCGATCCTCCAACCCAACAATTTGTCGTTTAAACCCCTTTCATAACATGGAAAAGAGGTCTGAAGGAGAAGTCTCGAACGTACTGTAGAGAATTTCGAGTGTCGGTGACTAATATAAATAACTTTGTAAAAAATTTAAAGCACAAGAAAAGATAAAAACAGACGTGGTACGTCGTACGCCCCAGAATCAAGGGACTGATTCCTAGGTCGGGAACGGAAGACGCCACTTTCACGTCAGGATTCGGGACCTGGTAGTCCCTTCAGGGAACGTCCGTGACTAAAATCGACAGACGCCCCCTATCGACAAACGGAAACGTAAGAGAAGCCTTCCTGACTGGTTTCATTGACCTTGTTATAAACAATTTTTATTCTAAAGTTCAAATCACCAGGATCAACAACCAACGACAAAGATCAGGTAGAGAATTATATAAGATTTTGTGGTACAGGAGATGACCTGGGGGTTTATTCAGTCAATTAATATGATACTAATGAAGACGACTACTATTTTATCCTCATTAATTCCCTTCCTGTCATCACGCAATTCTTCGTCATAATGACTTTACAATCTTTTGTGCCAGGTGCCCTCATGTAGAGGACTCGGCTTCAAAGTGTGGAGGAGGAGGTCAAGACAGTCTCCTTCGAACACTACCGGCAGACAATGGGTGGCACTAGTTCTATTATCTTGTCGCTTTGAAAAATATGAGTCTTTCCCGGAAAGTAGTTTTTAGAGTTTCGGTAAAGATTTAAATCTCACTGACTAGAACGCGCGTGAAAATACAAGACTCGTCACTTGTACCCTTGAACCGACAGTCTGAGGGGAAGGACGCGTAAACGTGAACTTCGTGACTTCTTCGTAGAGCTTTAACCAGTCGTCGTCTTGAGCGACCATGTCCCGGATCTCTTAAGGTCGGAACGCCCTCAAGCATATCCAGTAAAGCGGTATTAATTGTTTTGTTTTGTAACGAAATTGTTGAAAACACGGTGTAAAGTGAGAGGTCTAATTCCTACCATCCGGTTCACAACACGGATAAATTTCTTTTTTTTTCCTCACTCTACCACACCAAGATTCTTTGAATCTCAGAGGATTATAGGAACCTTACAGAACTACCTTTATCTGATGACAGTTGCATGAAAAAGTAGACTGCACAAAAGAAGTACAGACAACAGACCACCCATCCGGAGCTCACCGAACAGACTCGGCCATTCTCCTGTCTTTCACAGATCCTCGCAATACCGTACGTACGGCGATTATAACTATTATAATTATCATACCTATAAATGGACTAAATTGAAAGCACATACACACATAAAATTCTAACACAAGCACATCAAAATTGAATTGGACAGGTTTTCTAAAATCATTCTAAAATTCACATTAAAGTCCAACTATTTTCAACTCCGATACTTTGTAACACTTCCTACCTTCATTAAAAATACAAGTATGGAGACCAAGGACTCCCAGGTCAAACAAAGACGACACTTAAATTTACTCGATTAAATTCATCAACCCAGTCTTCGATGATAGTAGTACCATCGGAGCACGAACTAAGAATTAATTTCCGTTGTCCTCTAATTAAACTTTGTAATTAAATTTTCACGTATATGTTTTTCTTTCTTAATAACGTTCTTTCGGATTTCTTAAAAAGAGAACAGGGGTCTACATCTTCTGTCTTCATCGAGTCCCAGGACCCCCTCACCTCCTGTAGGTTCGGGTAGGTCCCATTCATATAGATTAGAAAAGGGGTATTCGTCTGTAGGAGTATACATTTAACTGTTTGACTTCCACTCAAAAAAGGAGGGACTGTGCGTAGACGTACCGATATATACGTCTGACTCAAATTACTCCTAGGCGAAGACAAACCGAAAAAAAAGTCCGAGATAACCTACAATAATAACTAAAACTGTGGGGAAGGTGAAACCGATTGGTCTTCTGTTGGGAAAGTAATTTGTAAACCGGAACGAAACGGTCAATGACTAGGTCACAATTGTCTTTCGACAAAAAAACATCCACCACGTTGAAATTTTTTTTAAGGATCATAGGGACATTATATAACCACATTTATCCAGTGACTTATCAAGACTTCTATATGACACTTCAACATCAAAGGTCATAGTAGACGTATTATTCAGACACAACCAAAGTGAAGCATTTGTAATAACAGGGTGGTGGTCATCACGGAAACCAGTGGTCACCCAAGCAAATAAATAAATAAAAATTAACTTTCATCGAAAATAAAAATTTTGTGTGTGTTGGGGTTTAGCAATTTGAAGTTTCATTTACCTATACCAGACTAAACCTGGTTCAGAATAAGAAGTCTGAACGAGTAAACAGTCACAAGGAATTCAGTCAAAACACAAAATGTCTGGTACCGCGTCTCAGTAAACCTTTTCTTCAACGAACATGAATTGGCATGTACAGAATAAGCGAGTGTCTAAAAACGATAAGGACAGGTCCCAAAAACCAACAATCCCGTAGTGCACTTCTGGTACCGTACCCCACACTCATCCACCAATCCGGGACACACACAAACATACACATACTGGAACCCACACAGTAAAGTAAAGGAACCCGGGGTATGACGATGAAAGATTTTACTTCTTCAACTTGGTCTCCTAGAAAGGACAAGGAAGATTGAGTTTACACTTGCTAATATATATATATTTTAGACAGAAATTACCTCAGTAGCGACGACGATGACGACGACGACGGTTCAGCGAAGTCAACACAGACTGAGGCACGCTGGGGTATCTGCCATCGGGTGGACCGAGGGGGAAGGGACCCTAAGAGGTCCGTTCTCGTTACCTCACCCAACGGCAAAGGAAGAGGTTACCTCAGTAGCGATCCGGAAGACTTTAGGGAGAGCCAAAAATATTATTATGTATATTGAGGTCTAATTTTCATCTCTGGTGTGTTTCGTCGACGGGGAGGGGGTTCGTCGACACATCCACCTCCTTTGCAAGACGTCCCGGCCCTCGCCCCCGTGTAAATGACACTACAAGCGTGTGTAAACCCCACCTCTCACCAGACATAAAACCGTTTCTCCATTCCTTCCATTAGTTCGACAGGCTTCCTCCGGCAGAGTCGTTCGGCGCAACCGGTAAAGGTGGACAGGAGACCGGGACCCCGAGTACGAGATCAGAGTCTCATGTCGGTCTCGAGAGCCGAATGGTCCTTGAAGCGACTCTGAAACGTGGTCGACAGCTCAAAGTCTAAGAGGACGTAATATACCTACCCAACTCCTTTAGAAAGGAGGAGGAGTGTAATGTCAGGAGTCAACGTCTTTAGTTAGGTACGGGGTACTGTCGTTCACACCCTCTGCTGTCTTGCAGGGAGGGAACAACTCGAGCAACCGTACTTGAATTACAGAAGACGAAAGAGTAAAATTGTGTTGTGCACCAAGAAAGTCAGCAAGAAGACTCTCCCTCCAAGTAAATCCTAGCAGGACTGAAAATAAACCAAAAGTACTTAGCAGACCGGAAAGGGGGGTGGTGGGGTCCCTTAAGTAACCACCTATTGAAACTGAGTTATAAAACATTAAACATAAAAGATTTACGTCGCTCGACCGTACTCTGTCGAATAACACCGACCGAACACAACCTGTCGGTCCCCCGTCCACAGAGAAAAAAGAGTAGAAGTTCACCACTATAAAGGTCAGTAGAACTTTGCGACACGACCGCAAATTTAATCTATTACATATAATTCGAGAATTATTGAGACATCCCACTCATATGAATTAGTTACCATTAATCATAATACGTTACAGACCATATCTTGTCCACTCACATGTTCGTTACTATCTATAAATTTTACACTGCGGGAAATACGGGACTACATGACCGTTGTAGGGTAGTGTCATAGCAAGTTCCATTACAAAAAATATCGACTCCTTTCCGCCAACTTTTGCCCAATCAAACCTTGGAATTCCAAAGACAGCGACGAAATCACCTCCCTACACGTAAAAGTAAAAAGTATGTCATAGGCAGGAAAAGTGCACCCGTCTAAGACGGGAAACCGATTGCATGGCTGACTATGGAGACTCATTTAAACTGAATCAGAAATACCTATCACGTTGGTCGACTCGTCGTACTGAAAAAAAAGGAAAGACCAGTGAATACATGGAATCATTGGATTTTAAACTTGAGATACTAAATCTACTAAAATTACGAAAGGACATACAATAGATTGAGGAGGTAATTTTCGTTCACTGACCCGTCAAATTTTTGGAATAAAATTAAATTTTAAGGGGAAATTTGGTACTCTACTAGTATCATTAATCTTTAAAGGTCTCTAATGGCAGACGAAATTTTGACAAAAAAAACACTGTAGGAAACAGGTTTAGGTCTTAAATACGAATTTAAGACTATAAGTAAATATCAGGACAATATTATTAAAATTGTAAGAACACATCGACCAATGAATACCTTACTAGGTTAACAAAATGTTGGTGTTATTGTAGATATTATTTTGTAACTTTAAAGTCATAGTATTTTGGTTTACGACGACAAATGTTCCAGGATGGAAACGGAAGGTTTCCGTCAAGCAACGTCCAATACTCATTTAAAGGGTATCGTGTAAAACGAGAGAAAAATTTTTTTATTACACCCGAATAGTTTTATTATTAATGATAAATGTTATATAAAACATCCATAGTCCACAAAATGAACGTAATAAAGTAAACTAGAATTATTGAACTACGTTAACCGAGGTAATAAAAATAAGGGGGTCAAAGTGATACTAAAACCCCTTTTACACTTGAGACGTTTGAAATCTCGGGAAGAATACGTGACATGAACACTTCTACGTCGAAAGAATATTATTCCACGACCCCACTCTTACCACCCGAGGTCAAAGAAACCAAGTCTCTCCATAGCCATCAGTCTGAATGTACGACTAACTAAGTACCGTTTAAATTTAAATACGACAATAAAATAAATGTCTTGATACCTCTACCCTGAGGGATACTGGTGTACTGGTCGTCCCTGGAACCCAGTGTACTGTTAGAGAGAGGTGGAAAACAGTTAAGGTCTTATGTTTCATTCTGATTAAAATTTAATCGTACTCAAAAACCTTACGAATACAAAATGGTAGTTTCTATCTTATGTTCGGGTCTGCCTCTAAGACAAAAATTCTTGAATCTATAAATCGATCAAGTGATAGCATTAAAATTTAACGTCTCTTTATAACTACTAGAAACGAACCATTATCACGTATGTCCTGATTCAAAATGTTGACACACCTTAATGGATTAAAGTGACTATAACTTAGATGTACCTTTTAAACACAAGGAATCTACATTTCGTTAATCCTCTTGGATTAAAGTAACAACACCGTCATCAAAAGGTCCCAATTCCGACTACTTCACTTTCACCACTTATAAATTTAATTCTTCATAGTCAACCGTTACTCTTTTTTAGACACAATCGTACTTGAAAATACTTTCCCCAGTACCTTTAAGGACATTATTATCCCAATGACACGAATTTAGTTTCATCGTACAAGTTCGACTTAACATTTCAGACCGACACATAAATAGTTCCACACTTGAAATCACGATTACTAGATCTTCCAGGGGTAGGACGAAGTACTTCACTGGATACACATGAAACTCTGTCAGAAACACAAAGGTCGTACAGAAAAGATAACCTTAAGAATCGTATAAAAAAAGACGAAACTGATGGATATCCCTAATTTTTTTTGTTGTTTTTTTTGGGGCGTCATAGAACTCGTTACTTTTCTGTTAAATATTACTGAATTTTTCAGGGTTATCGACCAATGAAATCAAAACTAACCCTTTTTTTCTAGACACAAGATTATTTACACTCGAAATTGTTATAATCATTTAGAGAGTTGAACCGGTTTAGGACAACACTTAGGTAGTTATTTACTCCAATTTAAAGAACCGTCTTCGACAACCTGATATGAGGTTCCTTCTGTACGTCGGTATGTATATAGCAAGACTTTGGTATTGACGTCTACGAAGACTCCTTACAGGATAAAAAATTCGGAACCAGTGATATGAACAAAAACATTTAATTACAATTGAAACAAGACAATAAATATTAAAAAATTTAAATAAAAATTAACCTCCTATTAACGGAATGTCATAGCACAACCAAAGACGGTGTATAGTTGTATTTAGTCGGTATCCATATGTATGCAGGGGAAGTAGAAAATTGGAAGGAGGGTGGAGGGTGGGGTAGGGTGGGGAGATCCAACAGTGTCTCACGATCCAAACTCGAGGGACGCAGTATGTCGTTTAAAGGTGACCGATAAATTAAAATGTACACTATCTCACATACAAAGTTTCGAGGAGAGAGTTAAGTAGGGATATGAGTAATGAATTCCACATCTAGTAAGAACTCACACTCAGCAGAAAAGTCTTTAGTGGTAGTTTAGGTAGATGTCCCTGGAGTCTATAATTTACGTGTCATCAGTTTCGTCTCTTTATGATCCTTAAATAAAAATTACCCACTAATTCACAGTAGGGTTGAAACTCTTAGTCCTAGAGTTTCGACATAAACTGGTACCCAACAAGAGTATAAAAGAATAAAAAAATTTTAAATTTTATCATTGACAATACAAAATGGAGACATCGATTTCGTTCTTAGGATCGAAAAATTTTACTCAGTACCACTCTACGTCACAAAGGACAAAGGTCCTACCCGTCTACGTCCACTGATCTATCCAAACAGTGGAATCTAAACTTTCTTGTTGAAATGTAAGAAGTTACTGTTATCGTCATTAAAATTTAAGATTGTGGTAGGGAAGAGATAGGAATAGGTTGAAGTATTTCATTTTCTAATTGAACTTTTATTAGTAGAACTTTTCATTGTGACTTTCTCATATAATCTCTTAACAGGACTTCTTAAGATTCTGATAGGAGACTACTCCTATTTTACCCTATTTATTTAATGATGAGTATAAATCTTCAAATATATTACAGGTACGTTTTTACAAAAGGATTTCTTGTTCACCTATTTAATTATAATGTCTTCTGTGGTTCGTTATGTTTCTATCGTTTCTTCGTAAGAACAAACGCACAGGAGGACCCGTCGACAAAATGTTTGGTTTAAGCAAAAGAAAAAAAAAGTCAAGTTTATCATAAATTTTATATTCACCCGACTCGCAGATGTCGGCCTCGAGGCTCTCGACTGAGAAAAGTGAATCAACAACAAATTCGACTTTCAGGTACAGTCGACACAAGAAAATGAGGCAGACGGGAGGAAGGGTAATTTGGGAATTTATACCTCCGGTTCTGTCAGAGGACGTAACACCCTCCTTTACGACGATGCAGGCCTCCGAGGGTGGGTGACAAGGGGTACTTTCCTGGAGAGACAATCTATTCGACAGACCAGACTTTGTACCGAGAAATAACAAATGTTTGACGATGTAAAAGGTGGAGTTCGTCTAAAAACGTGTCTTTTCTTAACACGAACCCGATTTACCAAATAGACTGTAATTGCCACGTCACAGTCTGATCCCAGTCCCTTCAACGGGAGTCTCACTCTCCCGTACCGCGTCACACGTTTTTTTTTTTTTTTTTTTTTCTTCTCTCTTTTTTCCGTAAATTTGATAATACTTTATGGAGCGTAAAAATGAAACCTTTCCTTAATTTTTATAAAAATCTCTTGAGCGATCCTACGACGTAATTGGGGGGTGGGGGACCATTAAAGAGTGTAGGGTTTGCGGAAGAACTAACCGAACTCATAGAGTCCGGATCTGAGTCCCTTGTTTCTACGAGTAACTACAACGGGTTCGACGACAACTAAATTTTACTTTGGTGAAAACTTTACTTGGTACGAACCACGAAACGACATGGAAATGTTTCTCTTCGATCTAACAAAAGTTTTTCAATTTCTGTCGGCTAAATGTTTACTTCTGTTTCTCCTTTATTCTGGATAATCATATCGGTCGTTAAACTTAAATGTCTCATATACCATATAAGATTTGATGAGAAACACAGGTTTAGGTATAAAACCCAATGCCACAAACACCTTCAAAAGAAGATGGTTTTCTTCTATAATCTGAAATGCAAAACCTGTTGTTAGATTACAGGTGAAAGTCTTCGAAACCAAAAGTACTTTTTGACATTTCCTAAAGAAATGTACAGTTTCTAAAGTAAGACGAGACCACAGTGTAACCCCATTTTCGATATCGTAGCCTTTATTCAGTCGGTGAAATAACCTGGTCTAAGAGATAACAGTTTAGTTAGTTCAGACACTGACTTAATCCGCAGACGATGTCTTTATTCACTGTGATTAAAATGCCCTTTCTCAATAATTGACGTCTACTGGATAAAGAAAAACCATTTGACAAGTGAATCACTCCAAAATAAAATAACGTCTCTTTCTTTTTTTATGACTTTGGGAGAAAAGAAACCCATCACTGAATAATAAGATGTAAAACAAGAATACCGTTATGTCATAAAACTTCCTTACTACGTCCGTAACGATTATAAACGAATATTTGAGAAAATTCCATTGTTTTACGAAATAATTTTTAGACTTGAGGAACTGAAGGGTACTTACTAAAACGTATTTACAAGTAAAAACATTAGATTATGAATGGAGACCGTGGTTTTATATTTTTGAATTAAATAAACACATAGAGTTTAAATACGTTTTACCATATACTGAATATTCTCATCATCACAGATGTAATTAAATGGAGGAAATCTTTATTCCTCCATAACGTATAGACTTATGTTCCGGAATGAACCAACTAACGGATTCGATTTTTATTTGTTTACCTGCGTTCACGTGAACGTACGTTCGTGTACAAGTGCACGTGTACACGTGTGTGTACGTCGATAACACGATCTTCTTAATTATTACTGTGAACCAAACAGTCACACGTGAGAAGGGAGGTAACGACAGACACAAATTTCAACGGTGTGTCTCAAAACCTTCAACTATAACACATTTAGGAAATTTCTTTTTGTATTGATTTTCTTTGTTGTTGTTTTTTTTCGTCCGGGGTTTTAACAACAAAATTTTTTATTTGCACGTACCGGAAAACAAAAAGAAAATCACACCCCCTCAGACCTCCTTAACTCTCTAAAGTCGTCACTCAGTAGATCGACGGACGGCCGGAACTCGTTAAGTATGTCAAGAGAAAAATTTAATAATAACTCCATATTAACTGTACATAATCAAAATCCACATGTTGTAGTACCAAGTTATAAACACATCATCTGAGAATGAACTGTGAACGACTCAGGAGTGAATGACAAAAGGGAACCCATCTCTGTTCGTTCGGTCATACGTAAAAATGAACAAACTTTAAGGGACAGGACAAAACATAGACCTCTCTTGATCAGTGAAGAAACACTGGTACATACTAGTAATTACTATTGTCACATGTGAACTAGACAACCTTTGAACAAGTGATGTCAATAATTTGTCAAACTACTTTGGAAATGTCACCAGTCACCCATCGAAAGTCTTATGCGTTCACCCAGTTTCCCTGGTACCACGACTCGGAACACAAAAATTCTCCTAATATACAATTCCTTATCAACCTTTTAGTACCGTTCTTGATATACGTTTCTGATACCTAAATTTTTTAGTCAGGACAAACAAAGAACACAAACGGGTTGTAATTTTGAAAACGTCCATTAACAGGTCTAAAAAAAAAAAAAAAAAAATGTTACTCTCTGTTATATAAAAGATCGGTGTTGAAAAACTAGTCTCCTTACTGGGTTCATATACAAAAGGAAGAAAACAAGGTCTCGAAATTAACTTTCGGTCTAACAAACTCACTCGTTCTACGGTCCTTCCAATATCTGTACGTGACCATTGACTTCCTACACTTTTCACTATGAACCCATACCAACCCACGTCGAATCAAGTTGTAGTCGCCGACACAAAAATGTACAGGGGAACACTTACCAAGCCAAAGGAATAACGCCATAAACCAAGAACAGGGCGAGTACTATGAGATGGTCACGTGCCTTATCAAAGAGCGACATCTCATTGACCAAAGACTTGATCGAGTCACCTTGTAAAATGACGTCCTAATCTAGCACCAAGTCCGTCTTGACGTCTCTCGACGACCGAATGTCCTACTGGAAACTCAGAGTAGACCCAATCGCCAACTATAAAACTAAACCAATGACACCAGTATAACACTGTCGACGGCCGAGTAATCTTAAGTGAAGGTGGCGAGGTAAACGGCTCGTCCTTATAAATCCAAACATAATGAAGTCTCACAAATACCGATGGGACTCAAATCGGGTCGTATTTCCACTTCACAACACTCGTGAAAGTTTAGGGTCACCGTCTCCGGTCACCGTGTCAGAAGAACATTTTGCCTCTTACACTCATGTACAATTATCTCCATCAAAAAGAAAAGTCACATTTTGACCTTTATGGGTTACTTCTCTGAGAATGCTCCTTTTGTCAAAACTTTTGAAATTTCATGCTTTCTTTTCTTACTCGTGTTTCTTTGTCAAAAAATTTTCGTACCCATTCTAAAATGAACTGGAGAACGAAGTCACACAAAAAAGGAAGGGTACGACTTTACATTTATAAACTTTTATTGTTTTGGACCTGTTTTTACCGATAATAAACTACAAACTTCACGGTGTCCAGTTTATTACGAAAGTATTAAAACACTTTTACTCTAACACTTACATGTACAGTCGAGACCTGTAAAATCAAGCGAAAATTTAACAAGACTTCAAATTATCACTGTCGCCCAACGAATGCTCAAGAAGTCAATCCCTACAGACACAAAAACTGTATAAAAAAAATTACTGTGAAAAATCGAGCTCCAATAGAACTATAACAGACAATCGACAACCTGACTATTACACTATCGTTCGTTAAAGACTCTCTTCTTTACAAATTATTACCAGAATAAAGAACAGTCGCAACAAACCCTCAAAAGAAAAAAATTACAATTAAATTTTACAGAAGTACTTCACAATTGTTTATTCTGAGAAAATCACAGTAGAGGTCACTATATTAATTAATTAAGACTAAAACTCATCTCCGATCCTCGATTTCTTGACTGAAAAGATGAGAGAACGATGTTGACAGACACCCAGAAGTCCAGTTTAGACAAAATATGGAAATTTGACTCCTGCCCCTCGTTCGGAAATCTACTAGAGACTCCATTAAAAGAGTAGACTACCAGGTAACTAGAAAGTCCATACGGTAAAAGACGAATATGATATAAAACACAAATCTCTACAAAATAGCAGGACAGATTAGGTAAGTAGAGATAAAACACTATGGAAGTTCATTGAAATGATCACTACACAAAAGGTGTACATTAAGAAATCTCGGACTAAGTCTACCTATAAAGAAAAGATGGAGTCGAGTAAGGTTTGGCATCCCTTCCCTGACCTAGCTTGTCCCTATTTTATTATTGAGTAATTCAATGTAGTGGTCCTCTTTTCATAATACATACCCGGTCAAGAACCGTGTCTTAACATCCTAGAGTTATTCACCGAGAACTTCCCCAAGTAAGTACTTAGTTAGTCTCTTTAGTCTTAAACCCAGAGTCGGGATTTACTTTTCGGGTATTCAATTTCAGTTCGGATGTACAATGACACAGTCCTTCTTTTGGGATTTGGTCTCCGTCAGTAGATCTTTAAGTAAGACATCAAGACACGGGAACTGACAGGTCTTATAGTCCTTTCTCTGGTATAATTGTCATCGCATCTAAGGTCAAAAGTTCTTTGTGTGGTGTCTAATAAATATTTTCCTTTATTCATTTTAGTTATAAAAAACTTTCCGGTGACTTTCTTCGACACACAGAGGTCATAAGTCTATTCCACTGAACAGGTCAGTTATTTGTAACGACAGGGAGAAAGCAATCAGAACAAGAGAAAGGTGATCTGACGGACGAGACGCCACATTGTATCGTTACGACGCGATTAGTTTGTGAAATTCTCAGTTTGATCCACCTGGTTTGGGCCGAGAAAATTTGAAATCTTCTTGACTATGGTCTTTTTGCAATTAACTTTTGATATTAAGTGTCTTTTCACATCCAGAAGACGTATAGTGTCTTTCTAAAGAGTGTATCTTTCAAGAACTTAGCAGAATCTCAGTTCAAGTTCCTTTTTCACCAAACACAGGCATCCGAACGAAAAGAACTTTCCTTACCTTTTACACTGATTACCACCGAATACCTATTAAAAAGAGTATAATCTTCAGTCCACCACCTGGTACTGATCTAAACCAAATGCCAAGTAACTTCAGATCCGAACATAGAGACACTAAAGAAACAGGAAAGGGAGCAACAGAGTTCTACTGACAGTGTCAGAGTCTTCAGTCCAAACCCAATCTACGTCGTTCCTCTTCCCTTTCTACTTAAACGAGTGCACTAGAGGGACGGAAAGAAGGTAGGTGTCGGTAGAGGTCGACGTCTCAAATTTTCCCCACCTTTCAATATGTCAACGGGGAGGTCGGACAAGTTACCCTGCTCTGTTCTCCCTTCCCCCGACTCCTACGAATCGGTTAAATATTCCAAATAAATCAAAGAAAATTCTCTTCTTAGACATTAAAAGTTGAATCGTCGAAACTTTTATTTCTTGGTTCCAAGGTCGAAGGAACATTCTTCGTTTTACACTTTTACCCAGACCTGAGACTTAAGACCAGTCGTCTCATCTCTCTTACTATTTCTTCACACCCTACCTTTTACTCAAGACTTTCCTTCTACCGCCCCTCTGCCGTCGTCCTCGCAACGTGTGTCGCCCCTCCTCAACTCCAGTAAAGTAGTGGTTCCGAACACGAAAGGAACAGGAGTAGAGAACTAGTTCCGTCGTTGATCGGTCCCATTTCCAGAAAGCCGGAGCAGTAGGTGTCGGAAGAGATAGTCCGGAGACCGAACTTAAGGACGGTCCGACGGGTCTCGACGGACGAGTACGTCGGTCGGCGGATACCGACGTGGGAGGTCAGAAAGGACGTTAGGAGAACCACCAGAGACCGTCTCGGGTTCGCGTCACGGGTAAGGGTGTCAGGGGACGTCATCGGTGAGTCTCACCCGAACCGTAGGACCTCACAGTTCCAGGGCCCTACACAGTGATATTCACCGTCTCTAACAAGAGGACCCAGTGACGGTTTGTCCGAGGGCCCTTGAAGGAAGGTCGGTGGACGGCCCAACGGTACTTCGAGAGTGTGTCCTAGGACGGGGGCTCCCGTTTCTTGGCAAAAGAAGAAGAAGAAAAAAATTTTTACAATGTATCAACATAAACAACTAGAAATTATACCTCTTAATCCTCTTCGGTTTTCTGTAAATTAGAACCGGTCACACGGTTCTGACGTACTTTAACACCACTCTCGACCTAGGTTGAAAATTGGTTTTCAAAGGGTCGAGACGACTAGTGTCAGTACCACCCTTACTCCGATTACTCTTGTGCCCGTCCCCTTTCTGGCAGGTAGTACTTTCCTTTCGTCCTACACCTTATTTGTCCCGACAAAAGGAAATCATGTTTCAAAAAGAGAGTTCACAAAGTGACCTTTTCGTAATGAAACTCAAAACGGATTCGAACGGTGACTTTTATCCCGACCCTGTCGTCATCAGTTATCACCTGTGGAACTGACCAAGGAACCCACCTTCTAGTCTGTGGACCGTTTCGAGAGTAGTGGGGAGTCGAGGTCCTCTTTGTCGTCATTAAAGTCCGAAAATTGGAGCACAGGAACTTTCAACTCACGGATGGAATTCACGCGATAACTGGAAGTAATTTTTTTTTTTGACATTCGGAATCTCGAAGGGACAACCGAGTCACCATTTCTTAGGTGGACGGTTACGTCCTCTGCACCCAAGTCGGGGACTAGGCCCTGCTAGGGTACACGACACCTCGGTGGTTCGGACACGTGGTGTCGAGGACTCGGACGCGAGACCTCGGGTCCTCGGTGTCGATGCCTTTGGGAGCGTGGGCTCTAGGACTCGGGTCGTTGTTTTCTTCGGTGGAGTTGCTCTTCGGGCACGTGGCGTTGATCTCTCCTCGGAGACGAACGACGTTGATCTCTTTCCGGGCGTGGCGTTACTTCTGGGTCGGGTCGGTTTTGTCCTTTTCCCCAAAACAATTTTTCTAATGGTATCGGATAAAGGAAACAAGTGTACTAGTGGAAGTAATCCTGGTTTCGACGTCTCCTCGAGGTAACCTTCGCGACGGCAGAAATCCCAGGAGCCCCTTATCACCCGACCCGAGCCCCCGCGACGTCAGAAGTAGGACCGACAAGGGGAAGGACCACTACCGTGAAGCGGTCTTAAAGAATAGTAGGGGTTGAAAGTGCAAAGATTCCGGTCCTACCAGTTGTGAATCGGGTCGTAGTAACACTCGGTGTGTCACTGTACTATACGAAACGTCGTTGATGAGACGACAATAGAATCTGGCAGCGTGTGGACGCATAACCACGAGACAGTGAACTACAGGAAGTTCCTAGTTCACTTCAGTGAGTCAACACAGGTTGAGAAACGCTGGGGCACCTGACATTCGGACGGTCCGAGGAGGCAGGTACCTTCAAAGGTCCGTTCCTATGACCTCACCCAACGGTAAAGGAAGAGGTCCTCTAGAAGGGCTGGGCCCCTAACTTGGGCCCAGAAGGTGTGACGTCCGTCCGAGAAATGGGAGACTCGGTGGTCCCTTCCAGTGAATTACAGAAGTTAATTAACTTTTAAGATATCTGGAACCCAGAACCCACTATCGTCAAACTTTTGTGGAAATGAAAGGTTACTCTAACCTTGGTTCCCGTTGTTGCCCACCTCTATCATAACGTACAAGTCAAGACTTCTGTCGTTCTGGTTTTATTTCTAAAAAAAAAAAAGGGTCGGTAAGGTGTTTTTGGTCATTAGGATATTTCATTCATGGAGAAACCCCTGTTAAAGCAACTTAAGTCTATTGTGCGGAACTCCTTTATAAATGGAGGTCGGTAAAAAGAGAGGTCGAGTTTACAAGAGTTCAACGTAACAACGTATTCCACCTTTCGTGGAACAACACCTAAAACCCATTTCCACGACTGTTCCACTCCAAAGAAGGGGACGCAACATCCAGTGGACGTAAACCTCATTGGTGACCCATCCTGTAAAAAGTAGTTCCTTTACGATAATGTACGCGGAAGATCCAAGACCCCTTACACAACCTCTATCAGAAGGCTAAGCCAAGTAAGAAGAAGTCTCTTCGAACCGTCTCTGACAACCGACACACATAAGGTAGTAAGAGAGTAAGGGCAGTGAGGGGTCCGTAAGACTTAGAAGGATTCCTTCATACATACTTAAAAATCATCTTTCTCTATGAGTCCCCTAGAATAAAATAAAGAAGAACGTCTTATAGTTCGGGTCCCTGGTCACCGTTTTCCATACTTCGTATCTACCCTGACTTAATTTACATAGGGGTCCATGGATTATCTATGTTGGGTTTGTAAAGAGTAGAAGAACTGCTAACACATAAGTAGTGAGGGGTCAAGGAACGTGTACAAATAATTATCCTTTTTGACATACCCTCAAAACGAAATTTAACCACATTTTATATCGTCCAATGTAACAACTACGACTTTTATTTCGTACCTTTCGAAAGAATGTCGAAACTTTTAGAGAGACGTCGGACTTATACCCCTGTCACCTCCTGCCACCCGACTGGTCCCGAACACAGATCGACCCGTGACCCAACTGAGGGTTGAACGGTGAGAGGCAACACACTACAACGTAGTGGAAATCACGAGACCACCTTAAAGAGTCGACTCAGTAACGAGACCGAAAGTTACTTCTTTGCCCTTTTTATGGACCGGGAATTTAAGTCACCGATACTCACTAGTACTGTGGAGGAAAATAAAAGAGATCCGAGAAAAAGACGAGTAACCCAGACTGGTCGAACCGTTTTCATTATGCGTCTGAACTCTGAGTGCATCACCCAAAACCGTCTTACACCTTCACTAATTAATTTACGGTGGGGGAGTACCCGGTATAATTTTCGACTTACTTTTATCTTTGACACATTATAGACTATTGTAAACCACCTCTTCTGTCTCTGTTTTCCTTTCTTCCTAATCTCTCTTTCCCTGTGTATTTTTCGATTAAAATCTCGTAAGACTTGCGTTTCATACTAAAAGATCGGAACTTCACAGTCGTACCGACGGACTCAGAGACTTTAATAACCGAATGATTAACGAGGACGGAGAAGGAGTGAACCCGGTAAGTCTGCTTCGGTACGAGAATTTTTAAGTCATCGGTTTAGACTAACGAACCCTACATTCGTATTTGAGAAATACACATAGACTACCATGAATTAACCTGTCACGGTTTAGTACCTCCTTTTAAATAACCACTGGAACAGAGGAAGTTTTGAAAGTCCCATAAACATTTACTCGGATTATAAGTCTAAACCCCCTAGGACTGCGGAACCTAACTGTCCTGTCCTAAGTATGAAATATAACACACACAAAAATAAAAGAGAGTAACGCATCAAAGGGAAAAAGAATAAATAATTACCAGAACTTTTACAATAAACCTTCAACTTTACGTTACTCGTATTTATAAAATTGATAGAACCGCCTGACGAATTCATCGGCACCCGTAGGAACAAAATCAACAAGTCAACACAGACTGAGACACTGGGGTCCCTGACATCGGTGGTCCGAGGAGGCAGGCACCCTAAGAGGTCCGTCCTGACGACCTCGCCCACGGCAGAGGAAGAGGTCCCGAGAAGGGTGGGCGTCTTGACTTGCACACAGAGGACGTATACCGTTCACCTGCAAAACGGCGACGCGGTGGACCCTTCGGGTACGATGAATGATCAGTCCCCCTTTCGACTGAATGCCTTGCCCTCAAACGACCTGGTAGAAACCACTAGAGGATGAGAAGGAAAAACCCGAAGGGTCTACCGAGTCGCCATCTCTTCGACGGACGTGACGTCCTCTGTGTCCTCTGGGTCCAAACTAGGCACCCAACCCTTGTAGGGGACGTCCCCCGGTACCGTTGGGGGAAGTCACAAAAACGAACCTCATAGGGTGCCTATCTCCTCGGAGTGCCCGACGTCAGGTACCCCAGAGTTTCTCAGTCTATTCTGACTTCGCTGACTCGTATCGTGCAAAATAAATTGGAGGAAAAGGAAAAGAAATTGTACCTCTACACAAGACCCCCCTTCTTGAGACTTAAAAAAACAATCGAGTTCCTCTTCCACCAAGATTTATACAGATGAAAATTTCAGAACATGTCGAGACCCTCAACCACTACCTGTCCCTTCGGACCACACGACGTCAGGTACCCCAACGTCTCAGCCTGTGCTGACTCGTCGACTTGACTTGACCATAGTGAACTTGTGGTTTTACTTTTACTTTTCTTTCGTCGGAACGAGTCTCAGAAAATTTCCGTAAAATTATCAATTACTCTAAAACGGGGTATGGGAGTACTCAAAGTAAATCAAGACTTTATTTTTAAATACCGACAAGAGAGTCGACTCGACTATGATCAAATTCCCACCTTAACTCAAGTGTGGACGAGATCGTATTTTTCGTCGGAACTACACTGAAGAGCTTTTACAAGCGTCTCGTCTTACTCTCTTGGGTCGTGGGGATGTTAAGATTCGCGGCTGACCACGAGAAACGTTTGCGATTCCTTCGACGAAGTAGTTAGCCGAGATTAAACGACTCTAACAGGTAAAGATCGGGAGGGAGTCAATGGGTGAAAGGAGTTCTAGCCTACACCGACACCTTTGTGTCAACCAAACGTATCCGTCACCTAGGTGTAGTTGTGACATTTCATATGCATACCCTTTTAGAAATGTAAACGATCCGGTAAATCGACAAGTTCTATACCAGGCAATTAGTCCGTTTCATGTTACCGAAAAGACTCACGAGATCAATTCCCCGTCCTACACATTTCGTCACATGTGAATCCACCTATTAATTATTAATCACATCCGAACATTCCGACATTATATTATATATTTAAAGTCGTGGACAATTTCGAAATAGTCTCACCTAGTGGAAAGGAATGATTCTCCCTCATAAGGAGGGATCCCTTTTTTCTTTCACGGGGGTCACGTACGTTTCTAGAATCAATTCCCTCCCGACCAAAAATATAGTTCCCGCTAAAAGGTTCCAGTAACACTAATCCGTTGGATCAAGTCACCAGTGTAAATTTATCGTAAGGACATGTCAAAATACACACAAACTGATGTCTACTGTTTTGTGCCAAATCTTTTGTACAAACCCGAGTAAGATTATAAACCCCTGACACCTAAACGGTCTCTTCGATACACAGACTGTGAAACACTGAGAAACTTGTCATCGGACGGTCCGAGGAGGCAGGTACTCTAAGAGGTCCGTTCCTATGACCTCACCCAACGGTAAGGGAAACGGTCCCCTAGAAGGGTTGGGTCCCTAGTTTGGGCGCAGAGGTCACAGACGACACAACGTCCGCCTCAGAAGTGGGTCACTCGGTAGTCCTTTCGGGAGATAAACCTCTGACAACTAAACGGTCTCTTCGAGGGGTGAGAGTGGGACAGTAGTAGGGGAGACGTTTTGTTACTCCCGACAAGTAAAGTATTAAAGGACCGTTCATTTATAAGTCTCTCTCACGAAAAAGACCTCCGATTCAACCTACCTCGTCTCTCCTATTTCGAAGCTAGGGTGCAAGACAAAAACCGAACCAACACAGCGTTCGCCAAAACTGTGGAGTATAGAATCGAGAGACCTAAAAATCTACCTCTTCTTCAAGAGGGAATGTCGTCCCTCCCTTTCCCGTTCAGTGTATAAGCACTTTCGTTTCGTCTTATAGAATGACGAAATTTTCAACTAGTAGAAGAACTATTTATTATAAGTACACAATAGTCATACAGACGTTAGTATACCAGGAGTCACATACGTAGAAAAATTGGTGGGTATATCTAAAATAAATATGAGTTTCGGTCACCGTACTATTTGACGTCGTGAGTTTAATCGGAAGCCAAGTAAGTAAGTAAATAAGTAGCTTTTTCGTACACACCTTTTAGACACAGGACGTCTGAGGACATTCGATGGACTCTCACTGTACGATGAAAGAACGAAGGTCGCACCGGGTGTTAGATTCATTCCTAAGTCTACCCACAGTCCGGTGTCTTAATCCCTCGACAAGTCATACACGACAACCTAATATATAAACCCTATGGTCTGTAGTCGATGGAGCATTATTAACGACTCTACAAGACAACGAATGGTATACGGTCCGTAGGTGGATATTAAATGTAAATATTAGAACAAAGAAAGAATCCGTAACAGTAACGGAAAAAACCCCCCCACCACGTCAACTCCTATCCCCTCTATATTCATGGATGGGACACAACACGTAATTCACCGTCTCGGGTCTAAGTTTCGAAAATAGACGGCTCGAGATTTCGGGAACAAGACTTGGTGGGACGTGACGGAGGGAACATCTCTTGTACCGGTCTTAAGGGACTCCACGTTATCGTCAATTCGCACACAAGTCGACGTTGATTACCTTATGGACTATTATCATCCAATCAGTTTGTTTCTACTGAAAAAGGTAGTGAATTTCCCTACAGACCTCCATCCTCAACGGACACACCTAAGTCGTCGTAGTCACAGCCGTAGAAAGGAAAGACGGGAGGAGTTGTGCGAGTACAATTAGGAAGTAGAGAAAGAGAGTAGAACGTAAAGAGTGTTCTACAGACGACTCGGGGTCTGTGGTACAGTCGCAAGTGTCATCCTTGAACCTCTCCGTCTCTAATCTCATCGTAGGTAAGGATTAACATAGAGTAAGGAAGTCCTCCTCCCCCTTTCGTAGGGGTCTTTGTGCACCAGAAATCGTTCTAAAACGATTGTTGAATAACAAGTTTAGAGATTATGTGTAAATGAGTATCGACGTTCTCTTCGACCCTTTCACTTGAAAATGTAACAATCAACCGTGACCCTAAGTCCGTCCGTTCTCTCTTCCCGTGACCCGTACCAGTAACCTACTTAGTTATACTTAAAATAACATAATATTCATTATTACGGACTCGACTACCCCGGTAGCACCTACTCAGCCTTGGTAGGTCCATATTTCATTTAACAGTCCACTCTCTTTCCGTCCGCACATCCTCGATCTTCTACAGCACCCTTTTGACCTTACTTCTCCGAAGGTTTCTGACTCTGTATTAAGGTATTCCAGGTGTCTCCTTCGTTACGGTCCCTTTGACCCAATCTTAGGAGTGAAGTTTTGTTTTTCTTCCCAGAAAAAACTTACCATTCCCTTCCTTGGACCTAATAGTAACTTTGTACATCACTTGATAATTTCCCAACGAAAAGTCATCACCTTATTGACTAACTAAATACCAAAACCTATTAGTGGATCAGTGTCATACTTATCCTTCGTTGTCCTGTCTGTCCCTCTAATGAGTCCTCCACTAATTTCGTTAAGGTCCTCCTTTACTACTCTTTTACCTGACTTAGTCCTTGTTACCCCTACTTCTCCTCCTATACTTAAACTCGTTATAATTTACCTTCCTTTACCGACCTGAACCATTGACTACCTATTCCCTCCTCAGTAGGAACCGAACTACAGACCGAACCCCGTCGACCCCCTACCACCATAGTAAGTAACTCTACACCTAATACTCTCCTCTTCATCCAATAACCCCTAATTCTACCATTCAAGTCAAACCCTCCATTACTTAAAAACTCTATAGACACCCACTTGACTGAACACCAAGACCCACCCCTAGTGGCTAAACCGGATGTCAAAAGGTATAAACCATCAACTTCAGTACCCTTCCCTAGGTAATGGTCTCTCTCCCCTTTCCCTTGGATAAAAGAATAATTAGTAAAACGAAAGATCTCTTGAATTCAACTTCCCCTGTCACGTAGGCGGAGTAGAAATTCAAGTCAAGTCAAGTCAACGAGTCAACACAGACTGAGGAACACTGGGGTACTTAGCGTCGTGCGGTCCGGAGGGACAGGTAGAGGGCCTCAAGTGAGTCTGAGTACAGGTAACTCAGTCACTACGGTAGGTCGGTAGAGTAGGACCCAGCAGGGGAAGAGGAGGACGGGGGTTAGGGAGGGTCGTAGTCTCAGAAAAGGTTACTCAGTTGAGAAGCGTACTCCACCGGTTTCATGACCTCAAAGTCGAAGTCGTAGTAAGGAAGGTTTCTTTAGGGTCCCAACTAGAGGAAGTCTTACCTGACCAACCTAGAGGAACGTCAGGTTCCCTGAGAGTTCTCAGAAGAGGTTGTGGTGTCAAGTTTGCGTAGTTAAGAAGTCACGAGTCGGAAGAAGTGTCAGGTTGAGAGTGTAGGTATGTACTGGTGTCCTTTTTGGTATCGGAACATCCAGGGGATTTTTGAACTATAGAAATTCTTTTGACCCAGTAAGAACTAAACTAGTGTGTCAGTAAAATCACAATATAAATTAGTGAGTAGAGATTGTGTGCCAAGCATTTAAGAAACAAAGAAGAAGGGAGGGTAGGAGAGAGGGCGGAGAAGAAGAAGGAAAGAGGGAGGGAGGGAAGGAAGGAAGAGAGGGAGGGAAAGGAGAAGGAAAGCAGGTACTTCTGTCCAACCTAACTTGGAACAAAGTCTTGTAAGTAAATAGGTGGTAAACCCTTCTGTAGTATCTAAGAATCTTCACCACACCTTGAATCTCGAAAGGAACACACGAAAGTCTAAAGGTAGTCGAAGGAAGTGTTATATCCTTAGAAAGATCTACTTCGGGATCCTTGCGACAACCGTGTCACTGTCCGACTCATCACGTATTTACCTACCTGGGGTCGTCCGCGAGGAAGGCGACGGAGTCGCGAGTGTCGAGGAACGCAACCCCTTCGGTGAGGACTGTCATCGTCAAGTAACGTGACACTGTCGACACTGAGAGTCTTTCAAGAGTCAAAACATCGACAGTCGGACCTTATGATCAAAAGAGAAGACTTCGAGGGACCCTAACACAGAAAAGAGAGAAAGGGGTGTAAAGGGTACTACTATTCAGAACGAAGGAGGGTCTCACAGTGACCCTTTGTCCATCGTAATAGTGTCTCGGACCAGATTGGTGTGGAACATAAGAACCAGCGACAGGAGACACAAAGTGAACCAGAGAAAGGGGGAAAGGTCGTGAAGCGAGTCATAAGGGCCAGATCCAAGCAGTCGTCGCTCAGACTAAAGTAAAGAGCACAATGACGTCGGACTCGAAAGTGAATGTGTGAGTGCAAAACCGTAACTAACCTTTAACTCGAGGGTTAGGTGAGTTTAATACTTTATAAAAATTGTAGTTAACGAAATGTTGTCCAAAAGATGAAGGAACACAACTTACCCTGAAACATAATTAGGAGTGAGTAATCTAAGAACAACCAAAACCAGATGGTCGCAGGGTAGACGGGTGTAAAAGTGAGAAAGGTCGGTTCTCGGACCTAACACACTACACTTCGTCGCAAGTGCGAACCCGAATTAGGAGTGAGATGGATTAGAAGGTGTCTCAAGGGAGTGAATGCACAACCTCTATTAATTACTCTCGGTAAAGACATTAACACCTAGGAACAGAAACGACAGTTATAAGACGGGAGACCTCTCTTCCGAATTCTGTTTATCAAGAAGACACTGACGACCTTCTTCGTTTACGTCAAGAAGTCAACACCCTAGATGGTTTAAGAGGTCCACTATTTATCCTATATTTCAACGTCAACCGACTAGTAATAATTGACCGATGGAATAACCCGATTGTTTATTGTTTTTAGAATTCTAAGGGACTTGTTTTCAGGATTCGCAGGTAGTGGATGTAGACCATAATTCTACTTTTTACCGTTCTACTCGATTTACAACTACCGTCTACGTCTTCCAATTTACTTATAAACCCAATTGTTACTTCTATTTAACTCTCCATAATAAAGGAAATGTCCCTCAAAAGGTCTCCTACGGAAATTTAACTCTGATACTTTTAATCTGAGTACTGTTGAAAAGTCTTTGTCAAGGACACTGTTTGTTCTAGGGACCTCTCGGGATACACGTGAGGGTCCCACGACTTCTTGTCTTAGGATGACGTCCTATTATTAGACTATCGACCTATATGAGTCTCTCTCCCCTACCTAAGTCAAGTCAAGTCAAGTCAACGAGTCAGCACAGGTTGAGAAACGTTGGGGAACTTGGTGTCGTACGGTCCGGAGGGACAGGTAGTGGTTGAGGGTCTTAAATGGGTTTGGGTACAGGTAAGTCAGTCACTACGGTAGTTCGGTAGAGTAGGAGACAGTAGGGGAAGAGGAGGACGGGAGTTAGAAAGGGTCGTAGTCCCAGAAAATTTTACTCAGTCGAGAAACGTAGTCCACCGGTTTTAAAACCTCAAAGTCGAAGTCATAGTCAGGAAGGTTACTTGTGGGTCCTGACCAGAGGAAGTCTTACCTAACCAACCTAGAGGAACGTCAGGTTCCCTGTGGGTTCTTAGAAGAGGTTGTGGTGTCAAGTTTTCGTAGTTAAGAAAACACGAGTCGAAAGAAATATCAGGTTGAGAATGTAGGCATGTATTGATGACCTTTTGGTATCGAAACTGATCTACCTGGAAACAACTGTTTCATTACAGAGACGAAAAATTATACGACAGATCCAACCAATATTGAGGAAGGTTCCTCATTCACAGAAAATTAAAGTACCGACGTTGTGGTAGACGTCACTAAAACCTAATCGTAGGTCGTTAAACAAAATATTTACTCGTCACCTTGACATATGTTCCAGATCCAACTGGACTTGGATCCAGTCCAATCCAGTTGGACTGAACTAAAGTATTATTTACAACATTACCACTGTTCAGAAGTCCCTGTAATCATGTGACAAACGTTAACACCTGTAGAAACACCTACTTGGTAAGAAACCGAAGGAAAACCAGTACAGACACTCTTCATACTTACAAAGTAGTGGTTCTCAGTTGGGTAGAACCAAGTAGTGTGGTCACACATCCTGAAGAAATCGAAATTTTGGAGTTTCAGGAAGACACATGGACCGAAGACAAAACCAGTGAAGGAACACACACCTAAAAGTAGATCACGGTAACCTTCCCCGAAGGGACCACCACAATCCCCATTTCTTGGGTCGACGGTTACATCGTCCCCTACATTGTCTGTGTCCAAACTAGGGACCCGACCCTTCAAGGGGACGTCCTCCCGTCCCGTTGCGTGAGGTCATAAGAACGGACCTCTTAGGGTGTCTGTCTCCTTGGATCGACCGATGTCAGGTATCCTAGCGGTTCTCAACCTGTGCTGACTTCGTTGAATCGTGTGTGTGTGGTGACCTTCAGACCGGTAAAACTCTCACTTTGAAACTCGAAAGTAACACAGACTAATGAACATGTTGGACTCTCCAAGAAGATAATCGATCCTTTGTGAGTTTAAAAGAGACAGTGAAAATTTTCAGTAGAACTGGAGGACGCATCATAAATACGAAACCGTTGGTAACGGTTACGACACAAAGTTTTCTCAGTTCTGAACCTCGATAACGAAGAGTCTTCGACTACCCCGATATCTTAAATAAGTCAATGATGAGAAAAGACTTGGTTTCATTCCAATATAAAAAGCGAAAGTATCTGTCTGTTTAATTCCAGAATTTTTTTTTTTGGAAGGGGAAAAGAAAGAAGAAGTTTATTAGACCTCGTTTTTGGAATAACCAAAAGACATGTTGACGGAGCAAAATTTTTATTTTAACTTCTGGTTGAACTAAGACGGACGTCTCGTCTCGATAGACGGAAAAATCTTTTAGACCTACCAATTTAACCTTCGTGTAAGACGTGTACCAAATCGTCAATCATCGGACCTTTTACTGGGTTATCGGTTCTATCATAAAAAAAAAATTTAAAAGTAACATTCACGAACAAATTTCAAATTCGGACATTAACTGATAAAACGTGTAACAAGTGACAATTAAGAAAAGTCCGACAATATCAAACATTTATGTAACGGACGATTCAACACAGTCACGTCCTTGTAATCACGATATTCTTTTAGGTCAATTTACACCATGAATTTTTGTAATGGTTAATCTGACCAAGTCGCACGAAAGAATCACTTGGATCCTTTCAGTGAAATATAAACATGTCTAAAGATGAATAAATTTTACCCATGCTGATGTGTGTGTGTGTGTGTGTGTGTGTGTGTGTGTGAAATTTAATTTCCCCTCGTAACTTCAAGTTTGATACATTGATACAACATCGAACGACTTCTCAAAGATGACAAACCGCCGATGTAATGAGTCACAAAAAGAAACCGAGGGAGTTAGACAAGGTACAACCTCCCCGTTTTTAGAAAGATAAAACGTCAAAATGATATAACCAGTCGACCATAGAGGTCCATCGAGTCTGACAAAAGAAAACGTATCAAATATAACTCTTTACTAAAAATTATGTGTATAGCGAACTTCAAATAAGGGAAATCTACCTATACGATTCGTTTAGTCCCTAAAGGACCATAAGAAACTCATTAAAAAATCAAATCTTCTTGATCTACAGTGAACTTTAATGTCCATGTTCGATTATGACCGACTATTAACTTCCAATGCTTTTAACGTCACCTTTTCCTCAATTTAACACGGATAATCCACAGTTCCTGGTGATCTGATACCTGTACCACTTTTTATTGCCCCACCTATTTTACGCTAAATAGAGCTATACCATATCTTTCTTTTTAACACCACCCCATACATGATCTACATCGAATTCGACAAATAGTAATACATGTTCACCCTTGAATGTACTTTGAGGAGAACTAATTCAAAATACACTTTGTTTCCCACACTAACCTTCACATCTTAATTTCTCATAAAAGTCTCGTACCACTATTAGGACGGCTCCGAAGTCGTTTGGGCACCAGTTTGATCTCTTCTCTTTCTTTTTCACTCCTTCGCAGTAAACCACACTACGTCCAAACACTGTCTTCCTCACCAAACCTGGATTACCTAACAACGTGATCTAAACCAGTAGTCTGCTACAAAAAGTGTCGTTTATAATAGACTTGGCAACTGAATTTGTGACTTTATGGGTCCTCCACACATCCGTCTTGACATCGGAAAGACAGGGAACTTTGTGTCAAATTGTCAGTCGGAACTTGAAATCTACGATATCTTCGTCTTACTCTTTTTCTCCCCCCATTCATCACTTTCTTTCTCAGTCTTTTCCGTACGTATAAGTCTCTATGCTAAGCCATTCATCTACGAGGTTTCAATTATGATACATTTTTATTTCTGTGAGATTATTATAAGGATGATAGTTCGATTGTCCTAGTCTTTGATTTCTCGTGTTTCGTTAATAAATAATTCTTTCTCCGTCTCTACTGTAACTCACAACGTCTCTTCCTCTGACGGTACTAATGTCCTTCTACAATTCTTATATCTTTTTATAAGGGTTTAATTCTCACCTTTTTCCTTCTCTCTAATGGATACTCTACTACTATTTATTATTACTCAATGAAAACTCTCGCGGGTGTCTTGTCCTCCAGACTTTTCACCAAACAGTTCGGAGCTTCTCTATCTTTCCCATTAAATAACTGTCCGTCACCTCTGTGACGATTTTTTATTTACTTAAAAAGTGGAGTGACAAGTGTTTCCTTCTACCCCCTGTCTACGGTCTTTGTCTGTATTTAAAGGGTCCCCTCTTACTTCTTTTTGTTTTTTTTCGTCCTAGGACGGTTTTGGTCACTAGTTCCCAACTCTTCCCTTTGATTATTTTGGGAATTTCGAATCGTCGTCAGTGGAGTTTTAGATCTTTTTCAATATCTTACCTCTTCTTCGACTAATTGAGACAAAGAACCTTACCAACCTCCATTAAAACTTCCAAACATAATGGGTCAATTAGGTAATCTGATCGGGGAAACTTTAAATGGGAAGTTCCTTTATTCGATCAACCGACATGTTTTAAATAGAATTCAGAACCTTATTGGTTCTGTAGAAAAAACAGGGAATTCAGGAGTCAACAAAAAAAAAAAAAAATCAATGGGACGAAACGGGACAAAAATTATAATTTCACAAACAGTTCACAAATAACTTGGAATAATAACAGAGATCTCTTAAGAGACTCGGTAACTAACCCGGTCCCAAATAACCTATGAGGAATCACGGTCCGTCACTATCGAGGACCTTGTGCCATGACTTTTTCTGTCCGTACGAGAATCCCAGAAACTTCAGTGACGTAAGAGTGAGGATATTTCACCTTTCCATTTCTTTCCAAGAACTAAAGTGCAACGACACTAAGGACCAGAAGGACAACTGACCTGAGAACTACCTCTTTCAGACTTCTTGTCGGACAGAGAACCGGTCAGACTACCGGCACGACCAAACAGGGATCACGCCCGTGGGTGAAGGAAAGGATCTAGAGTCTCCACCTAGAAAGGGTTTCGAGTGAGTAGAGGGACCACGAGGTTTGCTTTGTGAAACCAAACCGAGGGACGGTCGTCGGACTCGTGTTTAATCCTTAGGAACTGGAGGGGACGGCAAAACCCTAAGTCTTACAAGAACGGAACCCGTCCACTCTCCGACATGAAAGTTTACATGAAAAAGGGGGAAAGAGGTAAAAGGGGACGGAGACGTAAAGCGGGAATGCCACATGAGTGAAAGGTAGGGGCGACTGTCAGCAGGGGGACCTGGTGGAGAAAGGAACGAGAAACGGAAGTATTCAGTTCTGGAAGGGTAAAAGGAAGGGTCTTAAATAGAAAGAAGCGAAGCACAAGTCTCATGAACTTCGGTGAGTAAGTCGTTCATGACACCACTCCTCCCGAAGCGTCAGCACTAAATAAGGGCGGAAAACCATAACGAAATCACCGATGGATTCTTGCCCTATCCTCTCTACAAAGTCTCTGCACCAAAGACTCGGACACCCTCTCGCTGTTTCTTTGAAAGTAGATGACATGTCGAAACGGGATGTCCAGGAACAAGGGTACCGGTTTTAGAAGGTCCATCTTCAGTAGAGCGTACGGTGGGAAAGTTAGTCCTGACACCCATCACCTGTAACCAAACTTGTCGAAGAGACTCGAGAACTAAGAGTACACATTAAACTCACAGAGATTTTCGATCATCTGAACTCAAGTAGGGACTTGAGTGAGTTGACGACGACGATGACGACGACGATTCAGTGAAGTCAGTACAGGCTGAGACACGCTGGGGTATCTACCGTCGGGTACTCGGAGGGGGCAGGGACCCTAAGAGGTCCGTTCTTGTGACCTCACCCAACGGTAAAGGAAGAGGTTACGTACTTCCACTTTTCACTTTCACTTCAACGAGTCAGCACAGGCTGAGAATCGCTGGGGTACCTGACGCCGGGTGGTCCGAGGAGACAGGTACCCTAAAAGGTCCGTTCTCACGACCTCACCCCACGCAAAGAAAACCACATACAAGTAGAAAATCCATCTCGGTCAAGCCAAATCAACCAAGAAAGGGACCCTTGTCGAGTAAGAGACCCCTACAATCGTAACCCACTTAGACGGCAGAACAACTCGTCCACTGACTGTACGTGCGTTGTTACCATACGTATCGTTCGGTTGGGGCGGACGTTCATGAGATAAGGATTACTCTCTCGTCTTCGTTCTCGTCCCGTCTCTTACGGTCCTTCTTCGAAGCCATGGAGAACCGGATATAAATGTAACTTATAATAAAATAGGGTGACAAAGAAGTACAGGAACACATGGACTATGTTTTCATATAGAACCCGAAGGGACCACCGAGTCACCATTACACAGACGGACGGTCTCGACCTCTGTGTCCAAGTCAGGGACTAGGTCCTTCTAGGGTGTACTGGGTCTCGTCGATTCGGGTACTCGGTGTTGATGACTCGGGTGCGAGATCTCGGGTCCTCGACGTCGATGACTTCGGGTGTGAGATCTCGGGTCCTCGACGTCGATGCTTCGGGTACGAGATCTCGGGCCCTCGACGTCGATGACTCGGGCACACGAGACCTCGGGCCCTCGACGTCGATGACTTCGGGCACGAGATCTCGGGCCCTCGACGTCGATGACTCGGGCACACGAGACCTCGGGCCCTCGACGTCGATGACTTCGGGTGTGAGATCTCGGGCCCTCGACGTCGAAGACTTCGGGTGTGAGATCTCGGGCCCTCGACGTCGATGACTCGGGCACGCGAGACCTCGGGTACGAGGTGTTACTCTCTTTGGGACGTTGTTCTTCGGGAGTGTGGTGTTTATCTCTCATTGGGGGGAACGTCTTTGATTTCCTTTCGGACTCGTCGTCGTTTCTGGGTTGTGTCGGTTTTTTTTTTTCAAATGCAATTTTTTTTCAAAATGGCATTCGGACAAAAGAAAGAAACGTTTAATATTGGAAGTAACCTTGGTTTCGACGTTTCCTCGAGTCTACCTTCGGGACGTCAGAACTCTTCTCGAACACCTTATTACCTGATCCGAACCCCAGTGGCACCCCGGTAATTACCGGGCACCGTGGGCTTGAGGTATTCCTTTATCCTGGCACAGAACATCTAGAAGTAGGAACGGTTTGTAGACTTGTAGACCCGGTCAGTGTATTATATCTACGGACCCGACGCAGATGTCTGCAAGACATAAACCTCCAGACCCGACCCGAGGTTTGTAGATTAAAGTTACACGTAAACCACTGAGACGACAGGACGGTCCAACTCCTTAGAGACTGGATGTGTAGCGAAGTTTCTTGACAGTGAAAGTAAAAGCTTTGACAAGTAAAAGGAACTTGGCTCATGAATAAAAATTTAGGAAGATAAAGAAAAAGTGAGTCATTTTCACTCAGTAGTGGATGAATCGTGGATAAATGGTAGTTCTATAAAAATACGGGATTTAATTATTGAAAAAGTCCAGTTTCTGCTACCTATTAAAAACTACACAATTTTAACACGTATGAAGGTCTTTCCCGGTTTTACTTGAGGAAAAAAAAAATTTAAAATCAACAGGAAGTTTAGCTATCCTAAAGAGACTCCCGGAATTTCCAAACGGAGACACTATTACTAAATTTACTGTCTGTAAGTAATACATCTAAGTGTTAATTTGTAATACATATACGTCACCGTCACTAAAAGGAACGTCCTTTTTACAATTGCCTAAAATTGATTGAATCTCCTTTCTGTTCGGTTTAATCTTCTTTCAGCCGTGATATTTATAAAGTTTTTCTTGTAGGTAAATAATAAAAAATATTATATGTCGTTTCTGATTTACTGTGACTTCTTCCTTCGAAACGGAATACGTCTTGTTAATCCCTTTATCGGTTCTTACACTACTTTAATCGGAGTCTTAACCAACTTTATACAAGAAGAGTTCATGAACCCACTAAAACAATATGAAACATTATAATAGAGACGGTAGAACATACTGAATACCACATATTATAAAAAAATTCCGATGAACAGGTTATTTTCTTTGTGTGGGTTCAACGACATCAAACTATTCAATGACAACCAAAAAGGAGGTCTTAGAGACTTTACCACACCACCGATTGTCCCTACAAAACAACAGAGAAGACAGAGAAAACTTACTATCTCGACAAAAACAAACTAAACCCAAAAACTATGTGTACACCTCGAAACCAAGATGATACCCTACCTCTAGACTGGGGACTGACGAATCGCGATATCTGAGTTTCGGACATGGATACGCTGAGAGGGTCGATTGTGCAATCGGTGACAACATGTATGCGAAAACACGAAGGCAGCTTAAGACACATAAAAGAAATTATTTTAATTTTACGTCTCCCTTTCGGTCAATTTCTGAAGATGTAAAATATTATGTACCGAGTTTCAATTCCTTTTACATACCTTAAAACCATAAACAAAGATGTGTATAGTATCATATATAAGGGAAAGTGGTAGTTTTAATAATTACGGATGAAACAAATCTTATAAACTGTTCAACTTTTATATTGGAAAGCTCTCTTAATTTCAAGAATATAAACTTACTTATTTCATCAATTCAGTAATTAGTACAATTTAATAAAGAGTCCTATAATTATTAGTAACGAAATGGACACTTGAAGAAAAGATTAGTGTCTTAGAATTAACCACTTCGAAATAAACCTCCGTATAGGGTGACAATTATCCGGGCTTTATGGATATTGGATACCTTTCTCAGTTGTTTATGTAACTCACTGACCTAAAATTTAATGAATCGAACAGTTGAACAAACTAAACAGAGTATATATGACTAAATATACGTAGTCAACGAGACCAATCTCTCCACGAAGATACCGAGAAAGTATAACAATCACAAGTCAGAAGATCAGTAAGTAATTAAGTGAGTAGTGTAAATAACTCGTACTCAAAACACCGTTTATGAACCGTATACAACCCTGGCATCTATATGGGAACGTGTGCGTACGAACCTCAATAAGGTATATCACCTTTTGGGTCCTTAATTTGTCTGGTTCTCTTTATATCCCAGGATATCCTCGAGGTTCGTCCCTCCCTGTCTCGGATCTCCTTCGTCTGTAGGTTCAAGTGGACAAGTCCAGTCCTCCTCTGTAAACCCGTCTCTTTTACTACACCTTTGTTCTCCCTCCGAACAACCGCCGGAGACCTTACTGTGGACGTCTTCCAGTCTTCCCTCTGTCAACCTGGAGAGAGAGAGCTGGTACCTTCTCCCTCCCTTACTCCATTTCAAAGACACACAGGTCGAAGACTTCCCGGAAGGTTTGGTACAAGTCGTACACAGTAAGAAAGTCGTTTATCCACGGTCCGTGAACACTATGTCGACCTTTGTTTCATCTTTGATGGGAGACGGGAGCACCTCGAAAATAAGTTCACCTCTCTCTGTTTCCGATCTGCGTATCGACCACCAAAACTCTTACCCGGTCTTCGTAAACGGTCACAGTAACTCGGTTTAGGTTCCGATAAACTATTTTTATTGAAACGTCAGTAGAGGTCCAGACCAGACTACTGACGTTTCTCTATATAACAATTGAGGCTCCTAAATGTCCCTTTCAACTTCCACTAAATATTAGATATAAATACTAGTGAGAGGGGAACCCCTCTCACCCGATTCGTCTCTCGTATGGTAAGAACTCCCGTGCAGGACTTCAAGTAACACTAATGACAAAGATCATGTAGTCGAGCTACAAGGACTTCTGATGTCCTGAAAGGACCTTACAGTCTACTCTTATAAACTCCTGACTAGTCTTGGGTAATGGTCTCGGTCTTAAGAACCTCGTAAAGTGTCATAGTGATTTATTTTTAACGAACTAAAAAAAAAAAAAATGATGCCTTTGGTTTTTTTTAAGACGTATTACTAACTTTGACCTGTAAACGATCAGTGAGTTCTAATTCATAATTTATATTCATTCAAAATAATACTACTTGTGATAAAACCACTTTAAATTGTCTTTCCGTCTTTCTATTGTCTTCAGTCACACATCGGTCTCTTTATTTCAATTCGTCTTACTTACTTCTTTCTGACCAAACTTAAACGACATGTCAACTTACTTACTTTGACAAGTTACACACTCTCCATAAACTTTTTTTAATCACATCAGACCGTCAGAATCGGATTAAATAAAGAAAATCTTATTTTCAATATTCACCCATCCTTTTTACAAAACTTTACAACCGAATATTTCTTGACCTTTTGATGAGTTCCCATTGTAAAGGACTTCTCCTTTGCTGAGACAGTCGTAGCACGTGAAGCTACTGGTCCGTGCATTCCCTGTGTTCGTGTCGTTCTCCACTTCTCCCTTCTCCAATATTTTGCTCCTCAGAACGAACTTTATATTCTCGTTTTTTTGGAACCCTTGGTTGTTCCACTATGTAAAAAGGAGAATCGTATTGGGTCTATACGCGTCAACTTTTACACACCAAGAAGGGCGTATTTACAACAGTAGTCGTCGTGTGTGGCACCCTACATGAGCCTCTTTGTAACTTAGAGTGCGAAGAAGTAAGAAACGGGTACGGTGGTTTCCGCACGCAAAAGTCTTGTCAGGTCTAAGTCCAGGGCGGAAACATGGACACCATGTCGTACGTCGAAGGAACTGTGTATTATCGTTCAATTTAGGTACGAGGTAGTCGTGATTTAAGATTTATTACTGGCACTGGAAAAAGGTTGTTATAGGTGTTGCGAATAAACGATTACAGGTATTTGCAAGTAGTCATAGGATTACACCGGTGTCATCGGCGAGCAATAACACGGGAATGACACGTTGTCTGAGACACGTCAACAAATGTCTATAATAGAATGTCACAGGGAAACACTTTTCATGAATAGCAGGAGTGAAATGTTTCCTCCTTTCACTTCTTATCTCTCAAACTTTACTAGGTCTATTTCCGGGGTAGGATCAACCAATCACCATACTGGCACTAAACGTGTGGTAGGACGGTCCGAGACTTCGTGCGTAAGATTGGTCATCTGGGTTAACGAAGGGACCCGTCACGTCCACCTACACTGGTCCAGTTTTCATAAGGTTCATCCTTGAAGGGACCACCGGGTCACCAACTCTTAGGTAAAAGATCACACCCCCCTGCACCCAAGTTAGGGACCGTCCCCTTGTGCCTAGGGTGTACGGAACCACGGAGATTCACGCACACGGCGTTGTTCTCTTTTTTTGGACACGCGGTATTTCTTCTGAGTCGTGCCAGTTTTGTTTTTCATAAGGTTCATGTACACTCTATGGGTTTCGGTCCTTGGTACTTTTACTCACGACATGGAAAAATTTTTGTAAAGTCGTGTTACAACTTGGTATTATTCTTTCTTTGGTTGGAATGTTCTTGTTAATTCCCAGCGTTTTCAGTTCCCTTTTCTCGTAGTAAAAAATTATTCCCTACTCACTCTGACTACTCACATCATGGACAACGAAATACTCATAGTCGCGGACGTAGACCATTCCTGAACCCAAACGGTTCACGTGCCGACCGGACCTTAATCTGAGGGGACACCTTAAGTCCAGTCGCAAATGTGGGTTCATCAAATGCTTAAATTCGTTTTTATCATACTTTCGTGAATCCTTGGTACATCTCTTTGTCTTGGGTTCGTCTTAGTCTCATTGCTTTCAAGAGTTCCCCCTCCGTCCTCCCCTTATCACCACCTCGGGAACTTAAAAACCTTCTATCACCGGATTCTTTACTCAACAAACTAAACTCCATCAACTCGTATCTTATGGACGGTGAGGTGAACATGACTGACGACGAAGAGGAGTGCATATTCTTCTTTTGCACCGGGAAGAAGTAAGACAACTATTGGGAGTTGCAAGCGTAGAAAGTCGAATAAAATTGAACGAATAGGACCTTAGAACAAGGTCTTTATAAAGAACAAGACAGAAGAAAGTAGAAGAGAAAGGAAGGACTGAGGAAAAGGAAGAAACATATTTTCACGTTCACCTAGAAAGCAAGAGACCGTCGTCAACAGTTTCCCCGCAAGCATCTGGTGTATGGGGTTCAGAGTCTAACCCTGGGTGAAGGCAGACACTTAGTCGTGGAGTCATCACACTTCAACTTCTCGAAAAAACTTTGACAGATTAGAGTTTCCATCAAACTGTAGATTCTATCGTGTCGAAGTTTAAGGCATAAAAAGGGGATCGTAGTAGAAAAAAACAGAAAACTTTGAGTGGAGGGACCTGTAGGTGTTATAGTTTTAAGTACTTGAGAGAGAAAAAGAGTAATAGAAAAAGGAAATACTCGACAAAGGGAGAAAATAGACATATTCGTACCCTTCTCGAACTTTAAACCCGAATCTTACCCCGAACTAAAGGTCGAAGTACCGAATCACTGATGCACTCTAACATGGGGAGTTAAAGAGAGACAGAACCTCCAACAATACCGGTCGTCAACCGCTAAAAATAAACAAAAACGAAATTCTCCGACGGAGAGGGTCACGGGACCACCTCTTGAACCCTTAATATGGGAATCGACCCAGACACTGGCGACGCGCCCTCGATGCGTCATTTGACGGAAGGGGTGTGTGGTACTAGGACAGGTCGTTGTTTAGTACCCGTTCAAACCGTACCGTTCAGGATCTTCTCTCTTTAGGGGAGACCACTCGGTCTTTTACGTTGTCCTAGACAGACTCTAACGATCTCTATCCACACGCTAGGTGAAATGGGAAACGGTCTTCTTCTAAAAAGGAACTGTCGACCTTTCTAGTTTCCCGACTTTGGTACCGATACCCCTCTACTTACCACATTATAATTATAATACACTTAATATATCGGACACTGTCAGTTCCAGTTGCACAGATTAAAGGAGACAGACCCTTGGGGGTCGGTCGGTGCGTATCTCTCCTTAAGATCAGTGTCCTCAGAAATTGAGGTTCCCCTACCCAGCGGTAATGGACGGACACGTGTCGACTCTGTAAGTTCGGAATTATGAGACATTACCTCGTACAGTTTTTGTCCCCTTAGACGTCCGAAACCCTGACCCTCGAGTTAGTGGACCTAACTCCTCCTGATTGACTACTTGGTCCGTCCATCTACCCAAAAAGTTCTTAGTAGAACCTTCTCTGCCTACAGAGGAGAACTCACCCTCGTTACACTCCCAGACCATATAGTCGGAGTGGTTCTTTCTCAGGGTAGAAATCAGGATTCGTTCCCACACCGCATGTCAGTAGGTACAACATGTCTTTATAGTATCCTCAACGTCGAAACCCTGAAGGTTTCCTTCCTACCTCTTCTGAGGTCACTCTACACAGACTGACCGTAACACACACCAAGTGTAAAACCCAGTTTCTCGAAGTCGGGGGTACACTCGAACAAAGTACACCCTGTTGGAACCGTTCCTAAGTAAAGTAATATACGAAAGACACCCGGAAAACCCAAGAACAAAAGAATAAAACTGATACTTATATAAATGACTAAAAATTTTAATTTTTTTTTAATAAAACCCCCCACGTGACCTAGAATCGACACCGTGAAGCCTAGAAGTAACAGTACGTGCTCGAGGGATAAACACCGTGTGTCTGAAACAACGAGACGTCGTACACCCTAGAATCAAGGGGTTGGTCCCTAGTTTGGGTTCAGGGGATGTAACGTTCAACTTAAGGATTAGTGACCTGGTGATCCCTTCCGGGATAAATGACTAAAAATTTTAGAGGTGGAAACATCGAAAAGTAACTACTTTATACAAATTATAGGAATAAAAAAAATGTCAATGAAATTTTAATCGAAAATTGAAACAGGTACTTGTAAAGAAAAGGTACATAAAAGATGAAAAAATAACAGACAAAAACTAATTCCACAACGAGGGACGTAAGGTAAGAAGGAGACCCAACTGGAGAGTAACTAAATGGTTTTATCAAGAGGTCATACTTAGTCCTCCGAGTGTCCCATATTAGACACTCCAATATTCCGAGTTTGATTCCCTTGTTCTAACAAAGAACTGTGGTTTGTAATAAGTAGGAGAATTAAACCTCGGAACATCGAACTTTAGGTACCAGACACTACTTTACTTCCGTTAAAGAGACTCGGAATGATGAGAGTAGTGTTTTTACTTCTACTATAGATGGAGTCTCGGAACATTACTTCTAATTTACTCTACGTACGTAGGTCGTGTCCTCGTTCTTTATCCGCTAAGAATTATTTACATTAAAGTAAAGAAGACGTTCAGGACATTTTGAGGTCCCTTGTACTCATTTACAGATCCACATTTTTAATTTTTTTTTTTTCTAGGACTCAAACCAATTTAAACTCTATGAAAATTCGGTAAGGTCACTTCCATAACTCATCCGTCAACCTCAATACCTACATTTTGAGTCTTCTCAGACTCGTCCTTCAGAAGTCTAGTTCCCCAGAAGTTGTACGTCCACGTTCAATTTCTCTCTTCCAACACGTCTCAGAGTTCCTTGATCCTTTGGATCCCGCAGTGATGACTTCCTAACCGTTGTAAATTTCAGAAACCCCTCTCTTACTTTATTTTGGGGGTCCTCGTCCTCTTTTCCCTTTCCACAAAACCTTCGGTACGCACAAAAATTCTTCTACCCCTATTCTCAGAGAGAAAAACTGGAAATTCCTTCTACTTTTGACCTGTAGCAGACAACCCAAATTGACGAAACACCAATACCAAATGTCGACGGTTCTCAAAAGAACCTTCTTAGTATCCCAGTTCTCTGAGGTGAGTGATAAGGGTGTCTTGATTCAATAGAAAGGAGACTGGACCGGTTCATAAGTAAAAAATATGAAGATTACACTAAAAAAAGAAATACCAAATATTACTATCAGTAAACATGAATCGGAGTAAGGGTATTACCTAATAGTCAAAGGACTTTTACCTCCAGTACATGTCGTGGTATATTTAATGTACATCATTGTGTATTACAATGTATTTATGTACATTCATAAATTAGCAAGTCGGAGTCTTAGTGCCCAAGACGGTCTTGTTCAGTACAAGTAGGTAGGTAAGTAAGTAAGTGACTTCTCACGAAATAAATGGTTGAGGTATGGTGTACGGTCCGTGACAAAATCCGATACACTTATATTACCACTTGTTTTTCATAAGGAACATACGTACTTTGAATGTAACACCGCTGTGTTATTTCTTATTTATTTATGTGCAAGACTCACGGAACTTGTAGAATAAACAGGGAGCGTTGTTCTGTACTGTAGCTATAATATGAGCAAAATAATAAAAAAAAATTACTCTTTTACCTCCGTGGGTCTATGAGTCATTGAACGGTCCCAGTAAACAAGTAATCTCCACCTAGACCCCAAATTTGTCCGTAAAACTGAGGGTTTAAGTATGACAATTAGTGAGATGACGTGACGTTTTACAAACCGCGTCTCGTTTGATAATAATAACAATAAGTGTGATTACAATAATTATTATTAATAAGGAGTCGGATCCCTAGAAAATAGGATCAAGTCTATTCCTTTTGTCTAGGGTGGATAAATGACCGTTTTGATTTGTCTCTTCGGTGCAGAGGTACCAGAGTTAGACTACAAAAGGGGAGTATGTTATGGAGAAGAAATTCCCTCCCTCAGATCTCCCACTTCTCCACCTTCCTAGCGTCCTACCTCACCCGTTTCTCTTTCCTCCTACATACCCTCTCTACCTCCTTCCTTAATTGAGACAAACTAAACCCTAAAAACTACGATTGTTTGACACAGATTAAAAAGTTGTAAAGGGGGATATAAGAGTTCTCCCATATAGAAATTTGATTCGTATAAAGGTACGTTTTATTAGCATAAGGTAAAGTATCTGACTTTTTTGTTTTATAACCTCGATTCTCTGGGATGGATGAATTTTCTGATATAAAACCTTTTCTAGAACAATCACGGTAAATATAACACTTCCGCAACTAACCTTCCATGTGACCTTCGAGGTCGGTCCAGAAACTCCTCACACACATTCACGCACACACACACGTGCACACGTACTACATACAGCCTCATGTATGAATAAAATATTTTAGGACCATCACAACTTAAATGAAACACATACACAAAACCCCCTCTCCTAAGACTTCGTAAACCCCCCTACCCTTTCAAAGACATGAATGTACGTTCCGACGACATGATAGTTCGTGGTATAAATTCGTAGTGTTTATATGTGATTCGTTCCTGTCTACGTGTTCCTTAAATTCGTCTCAAAAAGATTTACCGTTTATTAATCTCCCCTTGTCTACGGATACCCGTCGTTTCCTACTTTACTCCATGGTCCTTAAAATTTTCCCTCTACCTTTATGTATGCATCTTACGTCAACCAGAGTTCCTACAAATTCGGATCTCCGGAAAGAAAGGATTTCAAGAGACAAAAACACCCAAAACTGTACTTTAAAACAAGAGAGAAATGGATATAAGGGGCTTCTTTATCTAGTACGATTAGTAAGGTTTCACCTTGTCTAAAAGAAAGCTTGGAGTCAAAACCTACTGAAACGCCCAACGTCGAGAAAGAAGAGAGAGGGGTCCCGGCACAGGAAAGTGTCCTGACGGTCCTATACTGTAAAGAGTGTCACAGTGAGGAGTAATAAATAATAAATATGGGGTAGGTGAAGGTTTTCCCAAAAAATCGATCGCATGGTTACTTTCTACGGATACTTCCACTAAAAAAAAAAAGAACTACTCGGATATTCTTACCCGTACGGGAGAAAACCTTGTCGGCCCGGCACGCCACCCAACGCAGGTAGACTCTTGAGAAGACGTATCAGACCTCCAACTTTTCCTTTGTCTAGAAGTTCTTATTTCATCTCTTCTTGTACTCTGTAAAGGGTGGAAGGACGTCTCACCACCAAATTTTGTCGTCCCTGCGGCTCGTCTCGGTAAGTCGCTGGTTCGTTTCGACTCGGAATCGTGGACTAGTAATAGGAAGTCCAACCTCTAAATGGACAACACGAGTAACATTGTTTTCTTTACTTTAGAGACATTAATATAACCTTCCCCCTCCTCTAGTACAAAATCAAGGAAACTAGAGGTCGATCTTATCTGAGCCGAAACCCTTTAAATTAAACTTTCTTAGGTTGCATGTGTAGACGAAAAACATGACGTTAAAGACAACTCGAACTTTTATCTTTAAATAATTACGTTTACACATCTCAGACAAGGAACTCTTTTTTTTTATGTGTAAGTTTTATGTTCCACTAGGAAAGACGTCTCGACACCTTCTAAAATTATTTCTGCAAGAGACACAAAGAAGATCTCAAGTCCCCAATTCAAGAAACAATTGTTCCTGATTCGTGACCTTAATGTCCTACTTAACCCCTTGTCTTTCTAAGTACTAATGAAGTTATAAATTTTCAAAGGTTTCCTGTTTACTCTACCAATTCTCTACTCTTCATCTGACTTAGGATTTTTTGTTTGTTTGTTTGTTTTTTGGTTTCGTTCACGTAGTGGTTTGGCAAAACTCTTGTACAAACTTAACTACCATCCCGGGTACGATTCTCTGTTTCGAAAGTAAAGTTGCTTAGGTTAGACGGATCACAAGACCTTTTAACGGAAACGGACATTTGTCTTACCGTACGTCTAAAATCCATCCTGTGAAAGAGTGGGTTGAATCGGGAATGAGAGAGAAAATAAAAACATAGCAATGTACTTCGTCGTGTATTTACTGTGAACCGAATTAGGAATTCTCACCGACCTAACGTAGCAAATAAAACTAATTGAAAAAGAACAAGAGTCACATTTAAAAGGTATTTCGGATTTTACAGTATTCGTAAAACCCTGTATTTAGGGAATTCGACAAAACGTCAGTATAACAACAGGAAACATCCCAAACTCATGAAGGGATTTGAGGAAGAGTAGAGGTTTACCCGTTTTATTTAATATTTGACAACTCTTGTAAGTTAGTGACCTACTCGTCAGTAGAGTCTTTTGACTCGTTTCACACAGGAAAAAGTCAAGAAACTCATTTACCTCGACTAAGGAATATTATAAACACGAGATAGTTGTATAGAGTTTTTGAACCCACATTTAATAGATCCAAATTCTTCCTCAAGTACTAATTTCTGACAGAACTTAATTATTCTGGTTAGAAAGAAAAAGACCCCACTACATCACTCTAAAAAAAAGTTTCCACCCGGAGTTAGGTAAGAGAACCAATAAACAATAGAAGAAGGGGTACCTCAAACACACACACACACACACACACACACACACACACACACACACACACACATACACACACACTTCCTTACCTTTCGACTTTCGGTGTATTTCAATCCGTTCCTTAATTCTTAAGACTCAAATTTTGTCCCTCGTATAGGAGTTGAACAAGTATAGACTCAACCAAAAAGTCAACACAACGGTCCTATCGGGTACTAGGAACGTTTACATGTCAAATTAAACCCAAGTCACTAAGGACCCACTCAGACACTGTATCCTGAGGGTTCCAGTGCTGTCACTAAATTCTGTGTTGTACAATCCTGTGTCAACCGAGGGACCTTCGAAGAGTCACTGTTCCTAAAATGGACTTGGGTAAAACCCCCTCCCATGGTACCTTTCATGTCGAGTGGTGAAGGTTACTTAATTAAAGATTGTAAAGGTAGCTCACCACTGAGACTCGTCGATGGGTGTAGAAGGAAGGAGTCTCCGTTCTTTGAGGGTTTGTCTTAAAGACACAGATTACCGTCTGTCAACCCCACGACGTTGGTTCGTCAGTGGGAATTTTTAATTACTCGAATTACTACCAAACTTCTTCACTACCACTACCACCAGCCCCTCCCTCCCCGGCGTCCCTACCGTCTTCCTCCGTCCGACCTGAGCAGTGTTCACTGTTATAGCCCTCGGGGACGGGAAGGAGGAGGAGGGGTAGGGGGTAGTGTGGGGGTCGCGGGGGGGGTCAGCGGTCGGGAAGGTAGGAGGAGAGAAGTGTCCTCGGCTTCGTCTATCTTTCTGTCCCGCTAATACTTCTGCAGTCAACCTCGCCTCCGTCCGCTCTCCCCGCGTCGCGAGGTCTACTCCAGGCCCCCCTCGACTCCTCCCAGTGAGTACCTGCTGGCACACACACACAGACTGTCTGACACTTTACCACGCAACAACGTGCCGACGCGACGTGGACCCGGGAAGTAGACACTAACTAACCAAACCAGTACACATTACCAGGGTAGACGAGACACAACAAAAAGAAAAAAATGAATATTTGTGGCAAGGGTCGCCGACTCTCTCCTACTCGATACAAAACAGTAGAAGTGAATGTGAAATCGAGTTTTTTCACCAGTTCATCCATTCGAGATTTCAGACAGGTTCATAGCATCGTCGTTCAGGCCTAAAGGGGGAAACGAACCCCTCCCCACACACACACACGCCACACACACACACACACACAACGTACGTACGCGTACACACACGCGGGAGGACGCGTGCGCACACACGGACCTCAAACGTATGACGGACAATTATAGACTTATCAAGTACTTGGTGCTTTCTGGTTTTTTAGCGTCTTTACTAAACGTGTTCAGACACTGAGAATAACGTTGCTCAAAAAAAAAAAAAAGGGCAAAGGAAAAAAAAAAAAAAAAAAAAAAAAATTGCCTCGGTTATGAATTAATTTTGGCGACTGTAGTACCACAATATTAATTCGCACCGTAATTAATTCGACCTTATTGCTAAAAAAAAAAATAATTCTCGACGAAGATAACATATTCTGACAATGGCGATTTTGGTTTTTTTAAATTTCGTTTTTACTTAAGAGAGATTTACTCGGGAAAAGTTGAAGGGGTTTCAGGCCGGAATCCTGACAGCAGTAGTCTCGACACACACGTACACACACAGAGACACACACAGACACACAACCCACCACAACCCTACCCCCCTCTCACCTTCACTTTAAACAAAAAAAAGTGGGTTTTTACGACTAGCCGAGGACCGTAAGACTACCGATTAATACGTAGCCTCTCGAAGCTGTCGACGTAAGTAGTAGTATTTTACATTATTAATTACTGTAAGGTTGTTTCTTTTTATACGTTTACTCCTGAGTAATCGTAAAAGTATAAGTCGAAACTATTACGAAAACGACTGTTCCAACATTAATTACTTTTAAGTACAGCGTCAGTCCTCTAACCTAGCCAAAGTAAGGCGAGTGTTAAGGGTTTACGAACGTAATACCTTTTAGCAGTCGAGACGGTTGAAAAGTCCCTTCTTTTTTTGTGTGTGTGTGTGATTTTCGTGGTCTACGTTTAATTACCATCCCTCAGAAATTGAGAAATTTCGTGGGGGATTTAAAGGTAGTATCCTTCGTATCCTACTCAAAATCGGATTCTTGACCTAAGAAAAAAAAAAAAAAAAAAACTATTGTCGGTACTTTCATGAAGAAAACCCTGGGTTCATACTCTTAAAGACCGTTTGAAAAAAAAAATTATAATTTCTATTTTAGGGGAGATGGAAAGGGAAGAAAAGAGAAAGTTCTGATAAATTTAAATGTATCATTTTGTACAATCCTGTCGGTTCGGGGTCGTACGACACAAGACAGGAGACCGACCGTTTAAATGCGGTACTGTCAAATAAGTAGGAGAACCAAAGACCTCTGTGGAGCAGTACATAAACACGAAGCTAGAAGACCACGGAGGAAGGCACATTCGATGGGTATTCCATCTTTCTTTTCGTTCATAAGATAAAGAGATAAGTCCCATTCAACAAAGAACAAACAAAAGAAAAAGGAAAAAACCTACTACACAAAGGGGGGTGGAGACACTAAAAAGAAAAATTAGATGAGGTAAACACCAAATTACATTCTCAACCCCTTACGCGGGTATTAAGAGAGTGAGTTGTGAAGACCAAATCACAACCCGGAGTCTGCATTAAAATTCTCTGTGACATGTTAGGTTTACCTATGGGTCTTTGGGGTCCTGTCTCTATAGCTGTCCGTAAGTCATGTCTCTCGATAATTAAATATTTGGGAGACGCACGACGAAACTTTTACACACTGACCTCCAACCGTTTATTGGTAAACCACGGTCGGATCATGGTACAAAACAGTCTGGTCGGATTTGAATTTGGTTTTCAAGAGAGAGTGGGAATTGTAATCTTTCTTTTTTGGATCTTGAGAACTGTCCTACAGTTCTAAACTAGAAGGCCAATTTTTTACTAGTAACGATTCAACTTAGAAAGACGACTCCGTCTACAAATAATTTTTTTTTTTCTTTTGTTTCCAAACATATTCCTAATTCTCATCTCCCCTTACTTTTGCATACGGAAATTTTTAACAGTTTATATATTCGCGAAACTGAGAGTTTACTACATTGAGGTCCGTCAAAGATTCTACATCAAAGGACAAACAAATTTCAATTCAACATTAAGGGGTTGAACGATCGGGTCGCATTTTTTTCTTATATTTATACGGAACAATCCTCTTCTATCTTTGAAACTATACGATCCAAAATAAAAAACCTAACAAAGTCACTTTACCTTTCATAGTCCTCAATAAATTACTCTTAAAATTACATTAAAGAAAGGATACTAAATTAATTCTCTCCGATCTAAAAATCAGGAATAAATAGAAAATCTCTAGGTTCTTTGTCTTAAAATAACGTGAGAACGAAAAAGGTTGAAAACAAAACAGTGTCGAACATGTGCTTACACACACATATGTGTGTACAACACATTTGCACGCACAGTCATCGACCTCTAATACCACTCACAGGAAAAAGAAACCTTTAGATAACACAATTTTATTTTATCGTCCGTCTTCTTCCCAAAAAAGGAAAATCAAATGAAGAAAAAACACACCCGTTTGACGGGTAGGTCTACCATCTTAAAGTGGACATTCGTTAGACTTTGCTATCCAATTAAGACTGTAATATATCTCGAAAAAATAAAAGAAAAGTATGTCATGTTGACTCACGTCTCATTGATGAGTCTTACTACGGAGGAAAGGGGGGTGAAAAAGAAAATTTCACGAAGGACGACACTAACCAAGAAAAAGAGGGGGTCTTGACATAAACCCCGAGTTAATTTTAGACACCGAAAACCGTGAAACATCGATAACAGCTTGGGTGTAGTCTACTTTAGAAACTGATGAAGATCATAGACATTACCTCTTCCTTTACCGTTGGGTGAGGTCACAAGAACGGACCTCTTAGGGTCCCTGCCGCCTCGGACCACCCGACGGCAGATACCCCAGCGTGTTTCACCCTGTGCTGGCTTCGCTGAATCGTCGTCACCGTCATCGTCACAGACATTTACTCCTTCACTACCCTCTTCACTTCCTTGTTCACACCTGGTCGTCCAATCACCACCTCTTCGTCTAGGGAAAATAACATCTTTGAGTCGCAAGGTGACCGAAACTATTTAAGTGACAATCCAAAGAGGAGGGTGGTTTAAATGTTGAAGACGGAAGGAGTCATTACGGGTCGGACCACAATCGTTGGCCTTAGGACTCTAAACCAAGACAAAAGTCACACCGATCGGAGACCACCAAGACACAGACTCGTCTGACCTCTACGAAACTTTACTAAACAACTGGACAATAGTTCCTTAGGGTAATAAAGAGTTTCGACCAAACCCCCCAACAAATGCGTCACCTCGTACTTTCCCTTTCCCTCATAACCTCTAACAAAAGTGACTATCATTAACATTAGCATGACATAAATGTTCAATCAAAACTTACGACAAGAAAACAAAAATAAAGATCTTTTTAGAAAGTAAACGTATTCATCAAAGAGCTCAATAAATATATTATTTCTCCCGAGATCCCTGTAGAAGAAGGGACCGAATAAGGGATCTCTCTTATGAAGACTTCCATCGTTGTGAGGGGATTTTAACATGGACAAGTCTGCATCCTGGGATCAGTGCCGTGAGGACGAAACGAGAGACAAAGGACAAAACGTCTACAATTAAGGAAACCCATAAAAAAAAAAAAAGTTCACTACTCTAAAAGTGACAGGTACACGTTTCGGTGTAAAGGACCTCAATAACTTGAGACTTTATCCTCTGGACACCCTCTAGCCAAAACGGGAGGGGTCTTCGATAACGAAGTTAGTTCCTCTTACTGACGGGGTACTGACTCTTAAAAGTTCCTCAACAAAGTGATTTTGTCGGTGTCCATAACGTTGTTTTAGGTGTAAACAAACACCGGTCACTTCGGTCCCAAGGACCGTCCCAAGAATAGGTCAACGAAGAGCGGAAAGGGAACGTTTGAAAGGGTAACCAACCCCAGACACCTCTTTAAAGTCACCGACCGACCACCTTTACAAACCCTCTTGTAAACGCATAGTTTCGTCGGATCTATAAACGTTTTTTTTTTTTTTTTCTCTCTCTCTCTCTCTTTCTTTTACAAACTCCCTTTTTACTTAGGTGAATCCTAATCCTTCATTCACGAAATTTATAAAATTTTCGTAAACACTAAAGGTCCTCATGCAATAAGTACTCGGTTCCGGATTGGACTGAAAATCCCCAGTACGGGTTTAAGTATAAAAATTTTTCGAACATTATATTACTGTAAAACGAAACCCTATATCTAGACATGGAGGCACACCATATTTTTAAGGGGGGTTTAATTTTCCGTGTTTTTTGGGGTTTTAAACAAATACTAAATCACTTGGATATTCTGTTTCCTACTTCCCTTTCTCGGAGCAAGAAAAGGAGGAAATATATAAAGGGGGGTATTTTCTGTTGACTTAACCGCACCACACTACACGTCAAGACGACCTCAGGTATCGAAAGAGAATTACCACTACTAAACTTATAGTCCAGAAAGAGAAAAAAAGAACCATTTCCTAAATTACACCTGTATGACCACAAGTCTAATAATTTCAAATTGAGGTAATGTGACTATTCAACCTTTGTCATGTATATTTTGAGTCACATCGGTTAAAAGGGTAAACAATTGTTACATCCTCAACTCGCAACTGTTAATGACATGAATTTTCGGGGGACCTAGTCCACAATAAAATGGTAGACCTGTAAAATTAATCATTATTTTTACACCTAGACCTCTGTGTCTTTATCCTAGATGTCATGTGCGACCGGGTCACGTGAAGTAACCACAACGCCACACACTCCGACGTAAAACACATACACACACACGAGCAAACATTCACATCAACACAAACTCATCCACAAGTAAGGAGGATCCTTTGGGTTCGTACCTCTAAGACCACAGAAAAAGTATGACCATGATAGTGTTATGGTTTTTTTAACCGGTGAAAAGAACTTATTCTTCATTTTTACATATCATTTATATGAATTTAAGGATTCATTATGAACGGACATAGAAAAATTGTTACCAGTATGAAGGAGTGCATACCCCTTCATGTGCGGTCATGTGACACTGTAATCTCCATCCGAATCCGTTTTCTACACCAAGGAGGTAGTACATCGACACACGGGATTCTGTTTATTTCATTGGAGAGAGTCAAACGGAAAAAAGAGTGTCTACCTTACTTTTATAATACTATTATCAATACTATGAATTAATACTGCTTCGAATATTCTCGTACTTACACTTTCGTGAACCATTTTATTTTTCTCGACATTGTTAACTAAAAATTATGTCTAACGGTCAGTATTGGGTGTATTGGTAGAAGTACTAAATTATTTAACAAAGTACAACTTTATATTTACTCTATGTTTATATTCTCATGGCATTGTTTATTATTTAAATCCTGGTGGTCTATTACACAAATATTAAAATTTGTACTTCGTTTCACTGGGTCAAAATATTTCAAAGACCTATACGAGAAACTTTATTACAATAAGAATTAATTCCGGCTTCACCCATGTAAACTCTCTTTATCACTGGGAGACCTCTTTACCACTCACTTTTATCAAATCCCTTTACTCAGAATCACAGAAGAAGTCTTTCGACGTAGGTACAAAGAGAATTAGTAATACTTAAAGTACAAACGTTTGGTCACACTTATGCATTTGCTATCAGTACTAACAAATCTTTTTTGGGTGGGTAATGTCAAATATGTGTGTGTGTCTTTGTGTATGTTTGTGTGTGGTATAATATACATTTAAACGAGCTCTTCAACAATCGGGGTCCTTCACTCCCACAACTATTTTAAGGACAAACTGTGACCTGGTCTACTCAAACCTGTAAATACATCTTTCGAAAAGGACAAAAATAGTGTCCAAGTCAAGAGAAGGACTCTTAAGAAGTCTTTCCTAAACAAAAGAAATGACTTTACTTATAATATTACTGTATGACACCAGATTACTACGATAAAACCAGTAAAGTAATTAAAGTAGAAGAAGAGGGAATTACGTATGGAACTAATATTATGTTTAATATAAATGTAATGTAACAAAGATTGTTGTTTACAAATAAAAATATCTGTTGGACTAAAATTAGTTGTAGAATCTTTCGTAGATTCTGAACGGAGACCTTGTACCTCAATCGTCTTCATCCGGCTAAAGGAAAGAGCCCGTCACAATCCTCCTCGAGTCAAATCACCTCCGTCAGAATCAAGTAATCAGACCATTTATAATTCATTTGGTCTCTTCTTTGGCTTTGCACGAACACCTCAATACTGAGATGTCGAAGAGTCTAAAAAACCTGAATTTTTACCTTTGGCCAAAGGAAATTACAAAAGAGTCTAAGCACATTTACAGGGTAAAGTTACTGGTCAAAACAACTGTAGATTGACTCACTTGTCTCGCCGAGATGTATAATAAACAGACCTTTCAAAACTTTGCTTAGATGTCCAGAAGGAGACACTTTGAAGGACACTACCTTTACCGGGGCACACGGAAAGTCTCAAGTCGTGGCTGTCAGTCCTCTCCTCTTGTTTTAGTACCCTGGGGAAATTTTTACTAGGGTCCTTACCCTAGGTCGATGCGTAACCCCCCTGTCGTAAATTTTAAATAATTTTTTTATTTCATTAAGTTTCATTCCAGACATCGGTTTGAGGAATTAACACTACGTAAACGACTCAAGGGGAGAAGGTAGCGGCCCGGACGAGACTACGGTATACCGGATGGTACCTTGTAAATTGAACAGTCTATATTACCTAACAGGACCTTCGTCTAAAAACGAAACTCGTAAGCCGAGGAAAGAACGTAAAGTGAGAGTCGAGGTCCGACGTCCTACTTCCTAACACCACCTTTACGTTTCTTCTCTGTGTGTCAACTAAGGGGAATTCTCTCACTGGATATACGGTGCTTTAAAATGGGTGCATTTCTCCGTAATAGGGGCAGTGACCGGAATCGTCCGACGTACAGTCTTAGTAAATTTAAACGGACCTGAATTGTCTAACACATTTGTAAAGTCTTAACTCACGAATCCTTATTATTTGGTAGTAGTAAAATTGAATACGTTTTTGCCACGTCGGTATAGTCGGTTTCCTATTCATAATAAATGGTACTGGATGTACATTGGATTTGGTGGACCAACCATCTCCCACATTTAATTCAAGTTGAGAGTTAAGATGGTTCTTACGAACTTTTTTTTTTAGTTGGACTACCGCTGCAATACACCTAAGTAACAAAAACAAACGACTCACTCCACTCCAACTTTACTAGAAAATCCACCTACCTGTTCATCGTCAATTAATAGGATGATTCGAAAGGTAGAACTTTGAATTCACGTTTGGAAGACAAACAAGATTACACGAACTTTACTCTCTAACCTGTAGGACTAATAAATTGAAAATAAACATTTATAATTTTTACGTCATAGACTACAACCAAAATTAAAAAACGAAAGTACTCCATTAAGTATAATAAAAAGTCAAACACTATTGACGACGACTTTAGTTTTCACGCTTTTCTAAATCCTTCTCAAACACTGAAATTCCTTATTTGGCTCACGAGAAAGATGTACATATGCACAAGTATGTATCGACGCTCCATGAGAAGACCACATTAGAGGACATTGAGGTTCCGATCATAATATTATGTCTCTGGGTCTTACTGTTGAATTTTTATTAGTTCGTGTTTGGTCACCCTTTTATTCATGGAATACACAGAGTTAAATTGATATTTTACCATGTATAAACTAACGAGATCCCAATGTTTTTAGTTATCTAAACATATACTGTGCACCTTAATGAGACTTTCTTTGACAACCGTCTCATTAAATTATATGAATGGTTTTGGATACACAAATACATAATTTTTAAGTTATAAATTAAATGAGGATGATTAAGTACAAAAGATCTATTAAGAAGTATATGTGGATATTTGTGATGTCACCGGAACTTTTGACTATTTTGAATTGAACATATGTTTCTTCTTAATAAACAAAAATTACTTGTGGAAAGGTACTTCGACAATTCTTTACAACTACAGTCATAACTTATTATTTCATATAAACACACATAAAGAATGACTAGGATTTGACTCGTGTAATCAAAATCGTTAAAGTACTATCCTACTACAGGGAGGAAGGACATAAGTTTAAAACCAGTCTAAATCAGACTCTACTCAAACCCACCATGGACCGGTCTCGGTCGAGAACAAGCCCGAACACGCGGGAGACGACCGATGAATCTAACCGTGACTGACCATACTACCCAAGAATTAAAGAAAATGAAAAGTTCCAACCAAAAAACAACAAAAAACAAAACAAAACCATAAAAAATATGTTAGTCTATAAACATCACTAATATTTCAACATCCAATTATGACTCATACCGTCAATTAGTAATTCTTTACTTCCCTAAAAAAAACAAACAAACAAACGAACCCCAAAACCCCCATCAAAGGAAAACGATTTATACTCTGAGAACCGTCGAGTTTATTGTACACTTCATATGTGGTGAGAACTCAATAATTCACCAACAAAAGTCTACTGGTAATTAGTAAAAGGACAACGAAAGGATTGAAGAGGAACGGACTAAGGCAAGTTCTTCTTAAGAACAAATGATTCAACCCGTACCTGAAATTTTCCTATCTAGTAACTTTAAAACTTTGTGTTGAGAAATATATATCGATTACGGACCATCTCTTGGGGAACTATCCGAATTGACAAAAATGAACGAAACACTTCCTTTTACTCAGACATAAATGTAGGATTACAAAATACTTCCGTAAAAACCACAGGAACGTCTGGTTTAATTCGACAAGAGGGACCGTCTGTAACTCTTCTTAGTCTCAAACTCACCTTGGAAAAAACAAAACAAACCGACGAAAACCAACAACAAAGATCTCACATCCTACGCTTTCCTCGTCCAATGACTGTTACAGTCCAACGTCCTCACTGCATATGCTCCCGTCCATGTCTCCCCTGGAGAGTGGAGACGCGGTACTGAACCCACCTCTGAACCATCATTTCTGGTTTCGAGACACATTACTTATCCAGAAATTTTATCGTCGTTAATAACAACTATTCAAAGGTAGTTGAAGAAATATTTTTAATTGATACACATTCACCAAAGATGGAATAGAGACTTTACGGAACTCAGGTAATGCACTACTAAAACACCGCCCTTAAAAAATCGAGAGAGGTTAAGGAAACAGAAACGTTTAAAGAGATTAAGTATTATTCGTTTAAGGTAGTTTTGAGGGGTTGGTCGAGGGATCGTATACCTTACTAACGTCTTGATCTCGATCTCTTCACCCCTTTACAGAAGATTCAATAAAGGTCAAAAGGTCGAAAGGTTAAAATCGGTAGTCAATGGAATTTTGAATAATACCCATTTAATATTTCCACATTCAATAATCAACAAAACTAAATGAATTGTAACAGTTTATCGACGTCTGTCGTAAGAGCGTTTATGGGTAAAGGGTGATTTACACAAGATTACCTCATGGGACGACAACGGACAAGGGTGCGACTCCAACGCAAACCACGAGAGACACGAAGAGTCGTAGGACAACATGGAGACTGTTACATGTATGACCCCAAGGAGGGACCGTAAAGTAGATAGATGAGGGAAAACATTTATTTGTAAATAAAATTTTTTTTATTAAAAATAACTTCATATCAACCAAATGTGACAACACAATCAAAGTGGACCCGTCGTTCCATTTCGTCAACGTGTCTCTGGACGTAGGTCGGAAAATCTAAGACAAGGGTATATCCGGCAATTTGTTAAACTCAGCTCAAGGACTCTTGTCACAGGTAGCAATTGTATGGTAGTCGGTTGTACACGATCAATATGCGTCCGTGGGTTGTTATAAATAAGGGCTTAGAATACAAAAAACCCGGAGAAAGTCCAAGTCTCCTGGTAAAAACGTTCGAAGTCTCAACTTTTAACGACAGACATTTGTAGACAAGGTGCACCACCTAAAATATAAGAACGTACAAAACGGTCCTACGCCAGTGACAACACTGACGCGGGGAAGAGAGAGGAAGGGGGTAAGGAGGAAGAGGGAGTAGTAGGGAAGGAGACGGAGAGGGGAAGGAAGGACACCGGGGGCGGAAGGAGAGAACTAAATCAGTACGAGTGTATAAGTCATTAACCCTCCCAAAGGAATTTACGATATCACACCCCGAGTCACCGAACACATTAAAACAAACACTTGGTAGTGGAAGGAAATTGTTCCCTCGACCCGAGAACTCATCAAACTAGGATAAAGGGAGGGTCGAACAAACATTACCCCGGTAAGAAAATTTCAACTAGAACTTCCCGTCGAGTCACCAATCGTCAGAAGGAGTAGAAACAGACGAGACACTTACGGGACTTAACATAAAACTTAATACCCGATAAAGTGGCGTTGAAAAGTCGTCACATATAAATCCCTTATACTTGAGACATTCAGAATTCTGATCTCTTTACAGTAGATTATATAATATCCACGTAGATACGTACTGTGAGTCTAAGAGAAGATAAACTCCAATTTTTACGATGAATATATGTATATATACGTATGTATATATATATGTACATTCATATTATGAATAAAATAACGTGCTTACATTTCGACATAAATTTTAAAAGTACTTGGGGGGGTGGATGAAATAAAAACACGTAAGAACTCAAAGTATAGTTTACACAGAACGAAGAAAACTCCCTACTATCACCAACATAAGATTAACAATCAACACTCGAGTCGAAGTTTTCACTCCGGTAGGGGATGTCCTCTACCACGAGTTTACACACTAAAGGGACCTATGTACGATATATTACTTGTATTATGATGCAGAAAGAAGACAAAAGACACGACTGCACGGATTAAGTCTCAAACCAGGAATAATAAAACTTGTCAACTATAATCACTTTGAAGAGACTACTGAGTCTACCATTTCTCAGAAGGACGCTATGTCCTCTGGGTCCAAGTTAGGGACGCAGTCCTTCTAGGGGACCTCTTCCTTTACCGTTGGGTGAGGTCATAAGAACGGACTTTTTTAGGGTACCTGTCTCTTCGGACCGTCCGACGTCAGGAACCCTAGTGTTTCTCAACCTGTACTGACTCGCTGATTGTGTGTGTGTTTGCACACTCTGAGAAAATCTTGTAGTCAAATGACCCGCCATGTATTACATAGCGATTTTCGCCTAACGTTCCATTTTACATTGATGACTAAAAGAATTTTAAACGACTATTTAAGGTTTATTAACTCGCCCCGTTGTTTCAGAATGAAATATCCTACAACAGAGACGACGTAAACCAGTCTTTACAGTAGTCAGAGGAGGTCTCCTTAGTCTTCTGGTCTAAGAGAGGGTGTCGTTCCTGAGGTACGAAGGCATCTCGTACTTGTACGGCTTAAGTACCCACCCTCGCAGGAAAATCCAATTCTTTAGTTCAGCCCAAGGGACTCAACTAGGAGCGTCAGATTTCCACTGAAGAAGGAATCCCGTCCTTCCCCCATGAAAGCCTCGTCGCCGGGGACCCCGACCGACTTCTCCTTACAGGAAAATGGAGGTCCTATGAACACAGAACCCTAGGACAACACAAACTCTCGATAGATGCACCATTACACTCTATGCAAAGAAATTTTGTTGATTAGAAGTACTCACCTCTACTTGTTTGAATCTCCGGATTATGCGACAGTCTTTTTACAAAGAGGTCAAACGTCTTACATTGACTTTCTCAGAACCGTTAGTTGAGAACAACTAGTTGAGAACAAAGTTTTGGGTCAATTTGTCCAATCTAATCTATCAGTAACTAAAAAAAAAAAAAAAAAAAAAAAAAAGAGGACCGTTACCGTTGGGTGAGGTCATGAGAACGGACCTCTTAGGGTCCCTGTCTCCTCGGATCACCCGACGGCAGATACCCCAGCGTGTCTCAGCCTGTGCTGACTTCGCTGAATCGTCGTCGTCGTCGTCGTCGTAGATTATATTGGAATTTCTAGCTTAGTCAAGTGAATTTAACCAATAAGAATGGGGACCGGACAATCTGATTGGTCACTTTCAATAACAAAAAAATTTTGTTTTATCTATAAGACCTGAGACAAGGTGACTAACGTTCAGGGCACCCCACCTCTTAGGTCCATAGACAAAATTCTTTTCTGGAGGCTGTCAAGAGTACTGACCGTCCCCACAGACTCGGTATCTTGACTAAACTCCCCGAACTAAAGGAGGTGGGGCTAGGACAGAAGAAAGGAAGATTCTACTGTTGTCTTTGTAAAACAAAGACGCACGAAGACTACGGCAGTCACATATAACGTTCGAACTGGAACACAAAGTAAAAAGATACGTTTTACTAATGTAAAACAGTTTATTTTCGTTTTGAAGCCTGCATATACTACAAAGAAGTCTTCGGAAGTAACTGAACCAATACGGGTCTGTGGCATCTGTGAATTGACGTTATTTTTATATTTTATCCCGCCCGTCTTGGTAACTCTAGAATAAGTGTAGTTCGGTCACCATTCAATGAGCAATCTTCATTCAACTCACTAAAGTCCCAATCGCAATCAGGAAGTCCGGGGATCCCCTGGGAACATGTTTAACGACTAAGTCTTTTAGTAATGAGACCACTGAGTTCACCGTGAAATCACCGGAATTTCTCAATAAGCTGTGTGGAGGGGTTTGTCGATTCAATAGGGGTACTAATGCAACTAATTAACGTGTGAGCCACCTTAATCACAATAAAAGTTATTTTCTAAAAGGACGTAACCCTTCTCTTTCCTATTTCGAGTGTGCGAAAGTCAACTATTACACCCGTGAAGACGATTCGCGCTCCCTCCCCTACTAGGGTTGACAACAGGCCCCACCCGGCTTATTAGATTCTGGCATGAAAAGTAAAACGTAGCTTTTCCCCTAAAAACCACAGGGTTTCCTACCAGTGAGTTTTACACTGGACAAGATTGTAAAAGTAAGTAGTTTCCTGACCTCTTACGAAGAAGATGGATGATGTTTAACTCCTCTCCCGACACGATGTATCACTCTTTTTCCGCTCACCTTAGTAGAAACAATGGTGTTATCGATACCCATTATTTCCACCGTATAACATTTTTGTCTAAAACCATGTCCTTAACCAATAAATCCAAGATCGAAACAGAGTTATAGACATGTTGGAGAAAATAAACAATCTTCAACCAACGGGGGGGGGGAAAAAAAAAAAAAAAACGGCGCCCCGAACACTCTAGAATCAAGGGGTTGGTCTCTTACTTGGTCGCGGGAACCGTCACTTTCGTGTCTCAAGATTGGTGACCTAGCAGTCCTTTAAGGGGTGGAAAAGACTTAAAATCACTGAAGACGATATTTATATCCCGAAGGGTCAACTCAGTCACCATTTCCTAGATGGGCGGTTACGTCCTCTGTCTCTACACCCAAACTAGGGACCGAGTCCTTCTAGGGGACCTCCTACTTTATCGTTGGGTGAGGACATAAAAACGGACCCTTTAGGGTACCTGTCTCCTCGGACCGCCTGACGTCAGGTACCCCAACGTTTATCAACTTGAGCTGACTCACGTGCGTACACGACATTTGTACCCCCATTTTACCGGTAGATTCCTTGAGAACCCCAGAACAACAGAAACGAAATGTATGATATATTACGAAATGTTTACACTCCCGAAGTTCCTCTTAACTTACATCTAAGAGTTGGTACAAATCTTAGGGGGGTTTCCTTCTCAGAACCACCATGGAGTTCTATGAGAATTCATATAGACCTTAAAACCATGTGGGTGACAAAACTTCCGTGATAGATCTGCTCTACTCCACTTAGTTACTGTCTTTCGTCGATTTTTGAGTATTAAAAGGTTCCAGTCTCGAGATCAATGATGGTTCACAAGATAAAACTACTAAATTCTTGTAGTCAATTTCCTTCCTGACTTCAATCAGAAGGACCGTTTTACTAAACCAGGGGCACAGAGTAGTAAGAAACGACGTTTGATACACGGAGCAGTGAAAAGGAGACTCAAAAGAAAGACAAGAGTTAAATCCTACTTCACCTCCTTCTCTTAAAAGATTTGACACCTTACTGATAAAATAGGGGACTTTAACTCAACATTGAGAAAATCGTACTTTAAATAATTTAAACCTAAAATTTTCATATCATCCTAAGATGTCCTTTCTTGGTCACCAGAAGAGACATAAAATCTTTATTCCTTTTATTGCAGTCAAAGACCAAAGAATATTTGGGTCTGACAGTGGAGGTTCGAACCTAGTCCCTTTTAATTCTAACTGACCGATCAGTCTTGGTGTTTCCACATATAAGCACCTTTGTAGTGTTGTTTTGTGTTCATAAAAATCCAGTTAATTTTATTTTAAGTTTAAAATTGGAATAAATAAACTATCTTTTAACGTTTATGTCATTGGGTCCCGTAAGAAAATTTACAATTCAAAAATTTCTCACCAAAGAGTCTAAGGAGTCCTAAACACAGTCATCCGTTTTTCTGTTCCCGTCCATACACATAAGTTTACCTAAATCCTTTCTAACGTACAGTTTTACCATTATCAAACCTACATAACTTAATATATTTTACAAACTAATTTTAAATTTCCACTTCAATTTTTTCTATAATTGACTTTAATTCACAGAAGTAATGTCCTGAAAAAGTCTCCTAAAGTGTACGATTCTAGGTCACATTTAAAGACCCCCAGTTCTCTCTATATATCCGTCGAACATTGTAAAGGACCCGAAAAATTAAACGGAGGAAAAACAAAAAGCCTCGGACAACACCCGGACAATGAGGTGTCTTCTGTGATCTCACGACAGAACAGAAGAGGATTTGACACTGATAAAAATGAAAGTGAGAAGAAAAGAAGTAACCAAACTTGAGTGCAAGAAGTGTTCACTGCACACAGCTCTGCACCAAACGCCGGTGCAAAAACAGTCAATCGACGAAGGTCAACACCTCTACCAACGTCTAAAAAAGCACTTCAGTGTCCAAGACCACATGTAATAAACGTGTCGATAATTCATGGATCTCTGGAAAATCCTTATTTTGTGGTACATTTACATTTAATAGTGGTGGAGATTCTGTGAAAGTAATTAAAGTATAGTTTAAGTACTCACAAAACTCGAGACCCTAAATCAGAAGTCTTAACCCGAAGAGTACACAAACATCAAAAAACCAAACAAAAAAAAAAAAGACGGGCTCAAATTTAAGGTCGTCGCGTCTCATCATGCTTCTCAGGTCGGAACCCTTAGGTCGACGGTCCCAAACTTAGGACGTAGATTGTCCACGACGGAAACACTCGGACCCGTCAAAAGGCAAGGAGTTAAAAGAGTAGACATTTTACCACAAATATAATACACGGAGTGTCCCAACAAAGAACACATCTAACTTACTTACAGATGTATTGGAGAAACACATCACCCCTATGCACTGTTCTTGAGCCCATAGCACACCTGTTCTCTCTCTTTCCATCCGTACCTTTTCTACTCTCTTGACATTTAATATTTATTGGAGTACATATAAAAACCTTGGTGAGAAGGTCAATAACAAATTACTTTATGAGAAAAGTCATACGGAGGGTGGGGGTCTACTATCCTATTGGTTCCTACCCGACTCCCGTCCCTGTCTCTAAATTGAGTTTGTCCCAACACTACTCGAGGAATCAGACCACTATCTCTTGTTTCCCGACCAAGAAGTCAAGGGTCTTACTCCTAATCGTTACCTTATTGGAACGACCCATAACAGGATGTTGTAGTCCAGTGAAAAAAAACAAAAACAAAAAAATTTAGTTCCGAAAAGTGTCCTCCTACAAAAGGTCACATATCACGTAGAACAAACCAACAACCACTTTATGAATGGTAAATATACATTATAATTTTCACCGGAACATGCTTACTTTTCGATCTTTGGGTTTGTGTTGGATAACAATAGGATACCCAGTTGGTGGGCTCCCGAGTAGACACAGAGCCGAATAGAGGTTTTTAGTATAATACCTATTCAACAAGAACGGACAGAGAGTGAGGGAGGTTTACCTAATTTTGACAAATCCACATCGTCAGACGGTCGCCCCTATGAAGAATCTACACAGGAACACTTAATTACTTAAATACTATGGTCAAAAAGGGAAGTACATTGTGAAATTAAGAGTCAGTAAAGGATACCGTAAGGGAACGTTACCCTATGGCACTTATTTAACATTCCGTTTAATCCTCAGTTTACCTTTTAATACATTCTTATATTTTCATAATCTAAAACTTAATATCTATAAACAAGTAGTATTGAGGGGGGTGGGGGTGTAATTTAAAGAAAAGAAATAGAAAGTACTCCGTCGTTCTATTTCTTGTCAACTTATTTAGTCGTTTTCCTAACCAGAAATTTTTATTTACCCTTGTCGAATATAAAAGACGAATCGAAACTCAAAAAGTTCCCGTTGTCTTTTTCGTTCACTGAGGAAATAACTAACGGGTAACCACAGTAAAAATTATTAATTTAAATTTATATCCAAAAATTGTCGACTACCCAAGTTAAACCTGTTTTGTGCACAACTGAAAGGCCTAACAAACGAGTGACATCTACGGCTGAACAAGATCTCTTCCCCGACGCTCAACTCGAGGAAACAGAAATCTTCCTAACTAACTGCCTACAACACAGACGAGTAAATGTCGCAAAAAGAACGAATTAAATTTTTTAACACTGTATCGTAATGTACAAGGAACATATGTAGTAAAAACGTCTTCTTTCAACAAATCGGTTATAAAGCTGAAGCAAATACTTTAGGAGAGAACATCGAAAGTAAGTCGGAAGTCACATCGGATAATCCAGTATAATAAACAAAGTACGTGCCGTTTAGCAGTGGTCGTCGTTTTAAATTGTAAACCAGGAAAATCCATATTTTTACTTAGTTTACGAACTGTTCTAAACAAAGACCACATATAAAGTCTCAGGGGGGGCTGGTGGGGGAACCACCCGTCTGCTGTTTACAATGATTGCCCATGAAAATCAAAAATTTTATACCTGTTGTCATGAGGTACGTCATTTTCTGAACTCGCTAATTACGACGGGAATACGGAGAAAACTCATGAAAATCGGTACCCCGAACCGTGACGGTGGGAACAGAACCACGGTTTTTTATAGGCGTCGCCGACAGCGTAAGATCATGACCTCCCAACAGAGCTTTTAAGGCGTCACTTGCGCGGCCCAAACAAGTAGTGACGATAGAGAAAATTTATAACCTTTTTATCTTAGAACTCGAGAAAGTTTCGAGGCAACACTAGCACCCCTACTCCCCCCTCCAGCCACCGCTTCTTACCTCCTTTCTTCGACAGGCGCGGTCGGTGACCCATATTCACTGTTTTTAGGTACCGACCGTATCTCATTTGTGTGTATAAATCCTCGAAAACACAAGTGCTCGTGTCTATCAATGAATTCCTAGGATGAGTTTGTACAATAGTCACGAGAACTCTTAAAATAATAGACTTTGTTTACAAGGACTCGTAAAATTCGTCTTCTGACTGTAGTTCTAGTATCGATTAAAAACCACCTGTCAAATATGTTTTCTACACATATAAAAAAGGAGGGACCTTCACTCCACGGTAACATTTTACCGACGAAAAACAGTAATCCTTTAATCATCTCATCTATTCTATCCGAACTCTTCCACGAACCCAAATGGGTGTCAGGTACAGGGACTAACAAAACGAGGGTTTGTCCCTAAACTCGAGCTTCCTGTCTAAATATCAACTAAAACCCTTGTTTTTCTACATTATTTCAATTTCCAAATGTGATAGTCTTACTGTACACAAACGAGTCCTAGAGACCTCGCTAGATAAACTACCATTTTCACCTACAGTGTCTACTTTAGAAATGTTCCTTATATTAGGATTTTTTTCCCCCGCCCCCTCTTCACGTGGAGGGTCGGAGGACGACCGACGCGACGGAGAAGCCATGGAGTGTCTGAAGCTGTCCCAGGACCTGCCCACGGGTGACTACAGTACCTTTGTGAGCTTAATGACTCTTACTAAGTACAGATACGACCAGAGAACAGGAGGGGGTGTGTCTGTCATCTAAAAATTGGGACTGTTGAACATTAAACGTCACCCAAATAAAAACATAGACCTATTTATAAAAAATTGTTCGTTTTAATTCTAATTCGTCAGACATAGACTATACTATCATTTCTTACAACCCAGGCACATCGGTTCTCGTGAAACCCCTGAGACGCGGCGGACGTAGGGACGAGCCGAGAAGGGGAGGAGACGAGAGACGGGTGGGGACACGAAAGGTCAGGCGAGAGGAGGGAAGTAAAAGGAGAAAAGGAGAGAGAAGAGAGGGGACAAATAAATAAGTGTAAGAGAAAGAGAGAGTGTAGGAATGATAAACGTACCTGGGGGAGAGATGGAAATTTTCTTACTTTCTTTACCTGGATTGAAATATATACACACACATACACATACACACACACATATATACATATATGTATGTATGTATGTATATATATATATATATATATACTTAACTCTGTTCAAGACCATCCGTTTAAGTAGAGAGGTCCAGAAATACGTCCTCAGTCCAACCCTTTATTACGGTCCACCACTTTAAGACATCCTCTATCGAAGTCATTGAGGAAGATCTCTTTCTTTATCTAGCGGAAAAAAGGAAGGGTAAAGACCTTCAGTGGTCTTGTCCTGTGATCTATGAGTCAAAGGAGCCTTCAGTCTCATTTAAGAAGGAATAGACACAGAGAAAGACAGAGAGACGAACAGACGTACAGATGGATAGAGAGATGAACAGAAAGATCAACGATTTGTTCACCTATAACACAGTTTCCCTTAGTACAGGACCAACATAATTTCGAAACATCTACACTCTCGAATTCCTTCCTGTCTGTAGTAAACTATTGAGTATTTCTAGCTCAACCATAAAAAAGACAATCATTATACACATTTCTCTTCAATTTGTGATATTCATCGAAGGTAGACTGTGTCTTCTTATTTATCCAGAAATACTGGTAAATATGAAGATTTTACCCGTTTACTTAGAGAAGAAGTTACATTTTAGGAGTATGTCACTTTCAATAAGAGAATCTGGAGGGTCCTAACTTATACACTCAACCACAGGACAAAGTAACCTGACTTTGACTATACCAGTAACTAAAAGACGAAACATGACTTATGACACGGTCTTCAACCCACCGCCCTCACACAGGGGTTCAAACTCTATGACTACCCCTTCTCCCAACTACAATTCTGAGTCCAAACTGAAGGAAGTTTTTAGTAGAAGACAAAATACAGATATCACTGAGTGTATGTTCCACTCGAAAACTGATCAAAATTCTAAATAGTTTCCGTTTAAGGAACACACCACAGTCTTTCCGTATGGGAGTATCGTAACAGTAACTTGAGTTTCTAATGTCAACTTGTGACGACGAACATTGCAAATACAATTGAACTCAGTTCCCCCTTTTTGAACCCACAACACTTGAGGCTTCCTAGGTAGGTCGGAGAGTTTTATGATCAAAACTTAAAAGGGTAACCTTCTTTCTTATCATATCAGGACCCATTTCTCCTGTTACATGGAATTCGAGATCAGACTTCCCTTCTTGTGTAGGAAGACAGAACCTGTCCCACCCCAAACACAACACCCGCCCTGCTCGGGAAAAATAACAGGACGACACCTGACAAGAGACATTGTTAAGAAATACACAGCGATCCATACAAGATGACCAACCTAGAGAACATTCCACAAAAGTAACAAAAGGAGGACTGTTAATTCCGAGTTGTATGAAAAATTTTCTTTGTTTACTCGACGGAACTAAAAATGGGAATCTATACCGAGACATGTAGAGACATCTCCTCTGATGTCTATTTTTTGGTCTCACAATCTTAGTCTTGTTCTGTGACTACAAGGCAATAGGGCATAAGACGACTCAGATGACCATCTTGGACTTCAACCGGAGTCTCACCCGTCAAAAAGTTGTCAGGAGAAAGGGTTTACATTTAAGGTAGTAGTAGAACTAGTACTACCAGAAATGAGGACCCTTTCCCTCAAATTTATTCTCTCTCTCTCTCTCTCTTTCTCTCTCTCTCCCCTTCTCTCTGGGTCTTAACACTTATCAAAGAAACGAAATAAGTGGTAGACCTCTCAGGACTAACTAATCGAAACCGGAGTGGTAATTCACAGTTACATTAGTTACCCTTACTGATCCGATCCCAGTAATGTATCTATTACACGGACGACACATTTATTTTTACTTTAACAAATTTAAAACACTCGCTCTTTCTTTCACTTTTATTCCTTACTGTTAAACAAACAATCTCTTTCACCTCCGGTAACCTTACTGTCAAAAACCTTCACACCTCGTCAAACCGATTCTTATCCTTACTTCCTATAAAAAAAAGGTCAAATCGTATCGGTCGCACCCCTTCACAATAAGAGACGGAACGAACGTATGTAACGGTCATCACGGATGAAAAGCATACATTTGTAGCCCCTTCTCTTCACCTACAGACAATGGACTTCCTCTAAAAAAACAAAAATTCCTTTTTGTGTTAAATGTGAAAAAACAACAACAACAAAGAGAACCGTCCATTTTGTCTTTCCCCGAGGATGAGTAGAATACCCTCTCTTAGCTTAAATGTCCCAACGGTGGTCCATTCACTCTCAGAGAGAAACCCCTTCCCAACTCTCTTACTCGGACCACTTAGTCACACAAAACATTTAATCCACTACGTAAACTCCGACCCCGTGACTCCGTGGCTTTTAGAAGACTACGGACTGAGAGAATGTTTCATTACTTTATTGTGGCTCGCGCCTTCAGTATTTGTGGAGTAGCATAGTCGTGACATAAGTGACCGAACAACAATAAAAAAAAGTAGGTAGTCGGCCATGGTCACCGTGACAAACGTTTGGTCGCTACAGCCCCTTTCACCAAGATAGTTTTCTCAAATAAACGTTAATTCTTGAACTCTTAAAGAATGTGACCTTTACGAAGCACGTCGGTACACAGTCTAGGATCCAAAACCCACCGATGACGGGATTTAATATCAAAAGTATCCCCGACATCCTACAACACACTTGTGTCCCAACATGACTCCCTATTTTTACAGACACTTTTATACTAAACAACAGGGAAAAACAAAGACTTAACAAAAACCGACTTTCAGTTCCGGTCGTCCGATTGTCGTTTCGGCAGAGTTCCCTCCGTACGCACTCGATCTTTTTATTCTCATGAAATTAATTTATTATTTTACGGTCACAGTACGTTTCCATATCGCACACACAGAGACCCGAAACACGTAAACGTATGCAAGTTGAGAGGTCTCTTTCGGGTCAAGATTTTTATGATAGGTATCGGTTTTCACATTCGAAACAAAGTTCTGTTAACTCAAAAATATCTGCGAAAGAAAAATTAAAGTCATAGCCATGATTAGTGCAAAGTATAGAAAGAGAAAAAAAAGAACTTTCTAAATCTGAAAGAAAAAGATTCCCGTAACGAAAGAATGAAACCTTTTGAACTATCTTAAATTACCAAGAGAAAGTCTAAGTTTCGAAAGATCGCAATGTAATAAGTAGGTTTGTGTTTACATCAAGAAAAACACGACCCTCCCCTTACGAACAAGAGGACGTGGGAGAGTGGGAGGGCAAAAGAAATTACTACCCCCTTCTTTTTTAAGGTAAAACGAAAAAAAAAAAAAAAATTTGTTGGACAAAGTACCTAGGACCTTTTACATTCGTCTGTCAAAATCAGTAATTTATCTCGGACGAACTCCTCCACCGGAAATCCATAGGCAGTATCCAAGGCTTTCCACCTTAAGACCACCTCAGGACACACCACAAAAAAAAAAAAGGGAAGACCTCTCTAAACGTAAAAATTTCAAATGAAGAGACCGGGTCGGTGGGCAAGTCAGTATGAGCCGTAGACTCTCCAAACGACACTACTCCACTTGCCACGACCAAATTCTGGAGGGACGACGTGTGCGACGTTTCATGTCAACTGCCGTCAAACAAACCTTTCTTAAGACGTCCTTTCTTTAAATGTCGGTAAGGTCGCGCTGCCTTTGTAGAAACCTTACACTCACGTTTACACGGCCCCATCTATCGAGCCCGTCTCTCGGAGCCTCGCGGCTCAGAGACCACATTTCGAGAGTTAAGGACGTCTTCTCGGACAAGGACACGTAGACCAAAGACTCCCAGTTTCGTCTCCAGCAAACTCAAAACCCCGCTTCTTTCAACTGTTGTAGGAAGGAAAAGCGTCTACCAGTACCGTCTCCAGAGACAAAAGCGGGCCGGAGAAAAAGACCAGTTGCTCTCTTATCTGAAGGAGCGGGGACATAGGAAAGAAGGATTATCCTTAACCGCACTAAGGAGGGTCTGTGTTTCTAAAGGAGACGACTCATTCGCGCTCCGGGGAATTGAACACTTTCGCAGTGAGTCGGGCGCACTCAGACAGTCACACACACACGGCCCTGTGTCTGGGAGGGAGCCAAACACCCGTTATGACGGGAGCCCACGCTGACTTCAAGCAAAAAAACCCGTTTGCGTTCCACTCTTCACCTTTCCCCGTCTCCCACCTAGTCTCCACCTGTCTGACCGCACACTACCGACTTACAGACCGGACCCCTTACGGAGGAAAACTCTGCAAGCACAGGTCCTCTTAGGACAACATATATCCTCGCGCCGACGTAGGCGAAGAGGATTTTTTTCAGAAGTATTAGATCGGTACCTCACACCTCTAAAGACAGTAAGACTAAAGACGAAGGACCAACACTCAGAGCGTTCCTGGCTGAGACGAGTCGAACCCGAGTCGTCACCGGTATTTGTCACCACTAGTGAATTCCTCTTTCGTTTCTCGTGTTAAAACCTTTAAGGGGTCAACTCCTTTAGCCCCAACCTCTCCCTCTCCCCCCGTATAAATACTTAAAGACGAAAGCCACTTTAAACTCTTATCTTGTCTGGGATCACACAGAAGGCCACTTTTACTCAAAGAGAACTCGGCTTAACGAAAAACTTAAGGACAAGAGGTTGTGGTCGATACGTTTGGGGTTTCTTTCCGTCTGAGAGGCACACAACCCGAAGTTCAGATTTATCGTCTAGTGTCGACTTTGCTAAGGGGTGACACACCGTTCCACTCACTGAGCACCTCTCCCTCGAACAACAAAAGAGGACGAATGACGGAATCTCTCCACGACCTACCTTTAGGAAATTGACTATACGGGGCTCCTCGAGGGGTTTGACGAGACAGCACAACATTGGGACGTGGGACACCTGAATGACCTTATTCGTGACAATATCTACTTGTAGGAAGAAGCCAAGACCATCGGAAAACAAAACACGTCTCTTTATCGTCACCATTCGTTGTCCATCGGTTGATGACAGAACCTCTTTATTTAGTACTAATAAAACTCCACACACAACAGAGTCTTACGTAGTCCAATTATATATGTATACAAATACATACATATATACATATATAGGCAATACACAGAGAACTCCCATATGGTGACTGTCACTATCTGTACCCTGAAAATTTTTCACCCACAAAATCGGCTCTGTGTTTTCGACCGTCCAAGAAATAATCGCTAATTTAACAAAAGTAATTTTTATCATCACCCTATTATATTTAAGTACTTATGTAAAAGTGACTTTTACTAGTCTTTACTTCAGCCATTGAAGAGTCGGAAAACTTTAACATGTCTTGTATTTGGGTATCTTTGGTTTCGCCGGTTTACCTGAAAAAAATCAAGAGTGATTTATACCGTTTTGATTAAAGTTAGTTTAACCCCATGCCTTTAATGTGGGTCCGAATTTTACGAAAACGGTTTAACGTTGGAGTATGATGAAAAAAAACTTGACTTTCTCTTTTACATTAAATATTACCTTTCAGACTGTCTTTGCTTTACTCTCCTTCATTTCAACAAACGTCCTATCAGACTAGAAGTACGCTATCGGATATCGATCATGGATTACCTGTAGTGACACGTACTGCTTTCCTTTTTTTACAGTAAACGAAAACCGAAGAGAACGACGAAACTTATCCTACAAACCACTAACGTTTGGTATTTTTTTTTTTTTAGAAGGACTTTAGAAAAAAAAATCACTCCACCACTACAGTTGTGTTTATGAACATTAATTCCGTCTCCAATAGGGGAATTTACCTTCACCTCGTAACTAATAGTCCTTCACAAACAAAACAGAAAGATCCTCTATCGGGTTCAGATTTCGCTACCAAAATAATAATTATAGAAGACCCGTCACCGTACACACACACACACACACACACACACGTACGTACACACACACATACGTACGTACGTACGCACACACACACACACACACACACACACACACACACACACACATTATACTTCTTTCGACCCGGGATAGACTCTGGTTAATTTGAGTGTAGAAGACTCGACCCGGAAACGCAAAGACTGTTGAGGGGTCCACTAACATTACACGTTGATTGAAACAACTAAAGGATCTTACAAGACATCCTTAGATGACACAAATTTTCTAAACACAAGTTTTAGATCAGATCGAGGCCTGGGATTGTTTCGAAAATCTAAAGAACGGAATTAAACTAATAAGTTCTGTACCCTGACATAACGTATACATGAATTAAATTTTCCGTCACTTTTACTCCCCATAAGACTTGCACTCAGTCTACGGAACTTTAGAAGTATGTTTTAGGATGTTGACTTATACGCTCGGGGATAGAACAAAAGAGATCACTTCAGGTTCCGAGATTGGAATAGGTGTAAGAAAAAGAAAGAGTCGTCCATTAGTTTATCGTGATACGACTATTTCAATAAACTACAAATCAAGAATTTTGCCTACCCTAAATTCTTAATCCGGATTAGAGTCTAGGAAAACAACTCAAGGTCTTTGAAACGTCGACATCTTCTGTACCCAGACGAGACATACGCTAAATCGAACGAGCATTTCTCAGCAAATCTAAGTGACTTTAATTTGCATATATAATGTGTAAATTCTTACCTAAAAGAGTAACGTTAAGAAAAATAAAAACTATGTCTTTCTTAGTGTCATTTTTATCTTTCCTATATGTGTCTTTTCTGTACTCTAGGAAACAGAGAAGAATACTTTTACCGACAATCCAGAACACGTTCGTCTTTATGTAGAACCAAAAATTGAAGTGTAATACCAATTTACAAACTATATCGTATGGGAGTAGACATGGACCGAGAGACGTGGGAAGGATCCTTAGAGGAGGTAGGTACGTGACAGAACCGCGAGTTGAAACGGAAGTACCACGAAAAGCTCACACGGTAATAACTACAAACACCTTACCACCAAAGGTGGTCTAAGACATTTGAGGACTTCAGTCCCCGGTCCAACCGAGGTAGACCGGGGCACACTTGAGACATAGACCGTGCCACCCCTAACAATACCGGACCCCGAATAAAGGGGCCGTAGTGAAAACCCTAGTAAAACTCTCCCACTTCAGACTTATCAGGACACACTCTTGGTATATCACTCGTCGCAAAAGGACGAAGCCTTTTGGTCTTTTAGTATGGGAGAGTTTCTTCTATACCCCGAGAAAACCCTTGGGAAGGAAGCTGGCACGACACGTCTGAGACCTTACTGTATCTCCCAGTCTAGGACGTCTCAGTGAACAGTGAGTAAAAGGACCGGACTCAGGATCGGCCCACCGGAGCAGTAAGGTCCAGACTTCCAAGGGGTCCCTCCCTTAACCTCTACAAGAGACAAAGGCCACATCCACAACAACCTTGGTTTCCAGTCTGAGGTCCGGGTAGGAAAAACTTACACGGTCACACCCACCACCCTATCTTGTGACTTCGAGTGGTGCCACAGTCTGCAGAGCCCACGGTCCAGACGTCCCACCACGGTAGAGGTGACACACGGATCGTGACCAAAAGCCCGACGCAAAGGAAACAGACCCCCCGTGACGACACCCCTATGGGGAGAGGGTTGGCGGCAGGTCGTACGTGGTCTTCCCTCTTACCTCGATAAAAAAGTAACGTAACCAATTGTTTATAAATAACCGGAAGTTCACTTCACCAGCCATGTTTCCTCTTTTTGGTTCCCTTCGAGAAGATATGGGATGGAAGTTGGGGGTGGTCGTCGAAAGACCTATACTTCCCCTTCTTAGTTTGTGGTAAGTAACTTAAATGTTTTAAAAGAAATTAGGATGTATCACATTTAAAAGTTTAAGAGTCTTCTTAACCTTTTTAGTTTGTTACTTTTCATAGACAAAACAAACGAAACACGCGCATACATATATACGTACATAAAAAGTCACGTGGCAAAAGTTCACCGTCTAGAGTATTCTAAAGTGGGAATCCAAAAAGTAGTACACACAGACTTTTAATTCTTGTGAGTTTATCACAATAGTGGAGATTTCTATGATTGGTCTCAAAGGATTAGATTAAGGGTTAGGACTAAGTTTAAAGAAAGTAACAGGGGTACTTTTATAGAAATAATAGAGAAAAGGGGAGGTCGGGCGGGGGCTGTGACACAAATACGTACTATAAAACAAAAACACAGAGAAATCTTAAAGAATATTTGATCTCGTCAAGGACATTAAAACTCTTTTCACTATAAATGGAATTTCTGTCGTCCGACCACCTGAACTTTTTATACAGGGGAAGAACTTGACAACCCAATAAAGAAACACTACGACAAACAATGAGATAATGAGCAGAACGAACGTCTAACTTTTAATCCGACTTTCCGACAAAGTCTACCTTTAATTTGTAAAACCGGACCTTATAGAGTATCTAATACACGAAATATGACACAAAATAGACCTCCGTACATTACAGTTCTACACAACCACAACAACTGTGATTGTAATGGTTGAACCATCTTAATCTCTGGGGGTCTAGACAGGTAACATTTCTTTGGAAAGGGGGAGACATTAATCATTTGTTAGAAACACAACTAAAAAAATCGTGACCCGTATCTAGGGGTACGGGCACAAGGGATTGTCAGAAACTGGACTACCAAAATCGTACATATTTCCTATGAACGGACTTAGTCTCCCAAAACTTGATCACTAAAATTTTTTTTTTTTTCGAGGTAGTAGGGAAGACTAAACTATCGGCTGTCACTTTCTCTAAAGAAGTAACAACCACGTCACGACAGGCGAAGTCACAAGTACGTATACGTTTATATTACAATTATTAGGAACATAATTTATACCAAGGAATGGACCTCCTCTGACCGTCATAATTTCGTAGGAAGTTTAAAGAATTCTATAAAACTATTCTTTTTATCCAATACGAAATTCGATTACCAGTCTTTACGAAGTTAACGTCTTCCCTTCTGTATTAATATCCGACGTAAAGGAATGTGTATTTGAGATCATATGAAAACGATATTAAACCTTGGATCACTGTTAGAGACATGGGGGTCGACAATTAGAACGGTATTTGTGGTAACAAAGAGACTTTAAGAGTCTAACGAGGAGATGTAACACCATTAACAGGAATTTCGAGAGTGTCCCAGCTGGTAGTCACCGACTGGTTGACTCAGTCCACCCAATGACACTACGGTCAATTCAACGAGACAGTTCCTAGTGACTCTATCACTTAGGCACATAGGTAAGTGTTGGGTCTGAACCGACTACTTACTTTCAGTTTCACTCACTTAAAGATTTACAATCAAACCCGCGTAAGATCTCCTTCGACCGTCCTGATTATAATCCACGGTCATATTCAAGGGTCCGACTAAATTATCAACTATTAATTCTTTTACCACGAGTCTCTCGATTTCGTTCGTCTGGTTTCTCAGGGGGGTCGATTCACACTCTCGGTCCGAAACCTGGGACTTTACGGACCAAAGGTTCAATCACGAAAAGATTCAACCCAAGGGACGATGGCTTGAGTACCACTCCAAAAATCTGAGTCATTACCCAGACATGCTCTCGGGTGACCGTTTGGTGAAAGTCATCTCTCACCTCTTAGACGTAGATTATACGACGGGTCTTACCTCCCAGAAGAGTCCCACTCGACCTCGGTATCACCCCCCCCTTCGTCTCTCCTTCCGTCCCGAGGAGCGCCGGGTTGGAAATTTTTTTTTTTCTTTTTATATGGTGTACACTGACATATCTATTAGATAAGACACTTTCACTTTCACTTCAACGAGTCACAGACTGAGAAAAGCTGGGCACCTGACATCGGGTGGTTCGAGGAGGTAGGTACCCTAAGAGGTCCGTTCTTATGACCTCACCCAACGGTAAAGGAAGAGGTCAGATAAGACATTACAGGAGTTTTAATCGTACACGTTAAAGTAACTTTGGTCACTTCTAAAGGACACTGTTCCGACCCCATCTTATACGGTTAAGTGTAAAATCGTTGTCGCACTTGTGAAAGAATTTTTACATACCTAATAGAAACCCGGAAGGAAAGACACGTCACGTCCGTCTTATACCAAACGATAAAGTGTTTAAACCTAAGAAGTATCTAGTTCAATAAGAAGGGGGTTATGCTCTTGATATATCTCACTTTAGACCCTCGTTTTGGAAAAAGTCCGAGGATTTACACTGGATCATTAAAAAAAAAAAAACTAACACCGTAAGTTGAGTGAACACGTTATATATTTTACTGTTTATACACAATCTTTATGTGTGTTCAACATATCTGTCAAGTCCTGTTGATCACGTACTTTTGGTAACTTTAACGAAGCTCCACCAAATATTCTGTGGTTTTTGTACTTCAGGAAGATAGGATTTACTTTGAAGTGGTCTACTTGAAGAGAAGAGAGTACTTTTCATAAACCCCCCAAAATTATTGGAGATCATTCATCCTGATATTAAGTAGATTGTAAACTATGTATTTTTTCTCTCCCCTATAGTTAATTACTGATTTGTTAACTGAATTAACAAAAATTTATTAACCATTTTAAACAACAACTTTATAGAAGGGACCACCGAGTCTACCATTTCGCAGACGGATGTTACTCCCTCTGGGTTCAAGTTAGGGACCCAACCCTTCTAGGAGAGGTCTTCCTTTACCGTTGGGTGAGGTCATGAGAACGGACCTTTTAGGGTACCTGCTTCCTTGCACAACTTTATATGGACGGGTAGGATATCTTCAGTGACATCGGGAGACCGAAGAAAGGTATTTTTTCTGTCATCTGAGTGTTAAGTCGTAGTCTCCTTAAAAAGTTATACCTTGTCCTCTTGGTAAATAAGAAAAGACACACTATAAAGAACTTTACCAAAGTAGTGATCCTTTAAAAGGACTTTGAGAATTTTGATTTTGGGGTTCAATTTTATCACTCTTGTGACATTCAATGGTCGTTTTGGGGTATTAGAAAAATCTTCATTAATAAATTCTTTCTTTGTCCATTACTCAGACGACGACACGGACTACCACCACTGAGCGAATCTTAACTTCTTGGGGCAAGAAACTTTTTAACACACACACACACAAAAGAAACAAGCAACAAATCAGCGATTCAGCACAGGCTGAGAGACGTTGGGGTACCTGAACCCGATGTCGGGTCGGTCCGAGACTACAGGTACCTTAAACGTCCGTTCTTATGACCCCACCCAATGGTAAAGGAAGAAAAACAAATACACCCAAAGAAATGTCTGTGAAAGTGAGTGTCTATTTGTTTTGACTTGAAGGATTTCGTTTATGGATATTACAATTGACACAATAAAAATAGATTGTCTTCATCAAAGAAAGCTCTTCTTTTGACTGTACCCATGTATCAACATAAACTAAATCGTAAGGACTATGTGTTTATAAAAAAATGTCAATTTTAGACCACCCTATCGTAGAAATCTGACCGGGAAGAGATCTAAAACAACCGATCTTATATAATAGTGACAATATAACAATACCATGAATTCCTTTAGAGATATTGGGAACTAAGGTAATTGGACAGAAAAACTTTCTGGAGAAACCATTTCCGAAAGATACTACGAAATTTTTTTATGGTTGATACAGAATAAAAATTGGGTGGAGTTTCAGTACAAATGTACTTAAACCCTACTGTTAAGTCACTATACTTTCACTAATTCCTTCTTGTAGGGATTCTAAAAAGCTCGTCACTAGTAAGACGTCTCGAGATCTACACCCCCAGAGACACCCAGCCCCAAAATGGGCACGTACGTGTGTTTTATTAGGCTCGAGTAAACATGGTGCCATTACTTGTCGTCCCGTGACTTAGAAAAGGCAAAATAACCATAATATATGTCATTCAATAATTTAAAGTAGAGCCATCATGTGGACGTCACTTTATTGTTTTGTAGCGACGTGAATTCCTTGTACACACACCATGTCACGGGAGGGGGTAGCAAAGTGACGGGGGGGGGTTTTGTCGACGAATGTCTAAAGTTCTAGGTAACATATATAAGGGAACTCGGGTGGAGATTATTAGCTCTGTGTAGACGGTAACGTCATAATATCCGTATACATCAAAATAACTTTTGATATGGACATTTTTTTAATTTATTGAGGACGGAGTTAATTTAACCGTTCTATGGAAAACGTTTCTAGTATAACGTCTGGAGAACTCTGGGTCACTCAAGTAAAATAAGAATATAACGTTTAGTGATTTATACAATAAAAATAAAGCGATTCATCGATTGAAAAGAGTATGAGACAACCATTCAGTGAAAGTAAAAAAGAATCAAAACAAAGGGAAGAGGGGAGTAGAAATGTGTGTGTGTGTGTGTGTGTGTGTGTGTGTGTGTGTGTATATATATTTTCGATGTCCTTCCTTTGTAACTCAGACCGATGGTGGTTGTGTCCTATTTATTCAGTTTTCCTTTCCTGGGATTTTATATGGAGATTAAGACTTCACTAATAGTTTATCTTTATTTCCAATATTTTAGTCCTATTTTAAGAATTCAGTAGAATACGAAACTATCTCAAAATATTCGGAGAGACTATAGGTAAACTAATAGGATTATCTTATCCTTTATTACACTTCTCCCTTAGTCAATCATCCACTATGTTTCGAATATATCCACCTAAGGATAACCTAATTTAGCGAATGGAATCGTAATTATAAAACAACTTCTAACGTAGTCATACCTACGGATATTTTATTAAAAATAAGTTTGTCTTCATAATCATTTAATAAGTCACTTTGGTTGATTCGTATTGAAAGAAGAGTGAACTCCACATACCCCCAGTTACATATATATAACATACCAAGGTATTATCACTTATACTTATCAATAAGTAATACTCAATTAATACGGTGAAAATGTCGGTACATTCTAATCGGTTCTTCTTCGCAAACATTAAACAAAGTATAATATTACCTTTTCAGATTTCTATTCTACGGTCGATATATTTATCTTTCTTTTGATATATGGAAAAACTCTATTGTACTTCCACTGAACTGTATCACAGTATCTTTCTTATAAAACACAAGAAGTCTTCCTGACATATACTTTACCTGTCTCCCTCATTCTCTACCCAGGGACTGGGTTTCACTCACATCTGAATCTCTCAACCTTCCACCTACAAAAGTGTCCTCCTTCAGTGTTTATTTACAGTCACTGTCAACGGTATCTCTTCTATCCTTTACTCTAGCGTAATGACTAGTGGTCAAACCAAATTTTTATCAACCTACAAAGTTACTACTTAAAAGAAAAAAACTACTCTTATAACCAATTCTGGAATACCAGTAAACCAAAGTGAACCCCAACGGACCTAGACACTCTAAAACGAGACAGACACTAGTTGGTCCTCTAAAGGACGGGGAGAATACCAAGTGCAAGTTTCTGAGAACCGCCATGGTCGGACTCAGGATCTCAGTAACGGGTCTCAATTCTAGATTTTGATGTCCTCTTAGTCTTAAGTTCTAGAATGTTCATAAAGTCGAGAGTTCACAAAAATCATCTTTTAAGCAATATTTTAAGATTCGTTTAAAAAACGGGTTTCGAGTACGTACTCAACCTCTTGTGTCGAAGTGAGTCCGATATGGTGAAGAAACTTCAGGGGCAGTCGACTTGAAAGGAGGAACCTACACTAAGCGAGGACTCCTTTCTAGGTAATGGCCATGAAAATTGACACGTCAGACAGACAGTGAGACTCGAGACGTTGAGTCTTGACAGTACACATCTCACTGACCATGTTGTGCTGTAGTCGTCCCCATTTTCTAAGCGACACCTGCCACTGTACACCGTTTCTCGTCACAGCTGTCGGCGATGAGGACACTGTGGCAGGGCGTTCCTCAGCCAGACGTAGAGACGGTAAATGGACAGGGTCGGGTTGTCCTCCGTGATTATGTCTGGTCAAAGAGAGTCCGGATGAGGGTGAAATGATGGTTCATTCCAAACGAACTTACACAAAAGTCTCACGTTTGGAACCCACGGTAAAACAGTTACTTTACTCATAAAATTACAACCGTAAAACCTACACTCCCTTCCCCAATGGGAAACTAAATAAAGATCCTCTTGAAGGGAAAAACAAGAGAAAACGTCTTTTGTGTAGGCAGAATAGTAAGAGTCTGAACTGTGACAGAGGTAAAGTATCGATATCAATCAGTAAGCCAGCATAGGTTGAGAAACACTGGGGTACTTGACATACATCGGGCGGGCCAAGGAGACAGGTACCCTAAAAGGTCCGTTCCTATGACCTCACCCAACGGTAGAGGAAGAGGTCCCCTAGAAGGGTTGGGTCCCTACCTTGGGTCCAGGGGACGTAACGTCCGTCTAAGAAATGACAAGATCGGTCATCCCTTCGGTAAAGTATGAACTAATGTTTCGTATAAATATAAAGTAATATAGGATCCATCGACATGATGGGGGAGTACAAAGTATCACACTGAAGTCTCGATGAGTGTGTGTGGTCCTAACCTCCGAGGACACCTTAAAGTAGGTTTTACAGAGGGAATCAATGGACCAACGTTTATTAAAATAGTCACGAGATCTAATAAACATGTATGACAAGATCTTTATCTTGTGTCTGTAGGATCCAGTTGAGACCTGTTAGTCGGTCGTTCACCTCGTGTGCTCTTGTAGGTTGTTATCAATGAGGGGGTGGGGAAGTAAACCCACAAATTATTTATAAAACACATTATCGTGGTACAGGGGACGGGGGGGGCGGGGTTCTAGTACAATAGTGACATGAACCATCTCCCAAACTTGATTTTTGTCAAATCAATGGATTGCACTCCGAGACTGAATGCAAAAACGCAACTATAAGAGTGTGGACAACTCTATATAAAAAGTTCCCCGATCTCATTTTAAACCGGTAATGACTACTCTATTAAGTGGAGTCCATAACATGAAAACTGGCACCTAAAATAACCAACTGGAAGAAGAGCCCCAATCAGAAAGGTAGACACAGACAACCGAACCGCTGACTGACGAGGGGTCAGTGGGAGGATCTGACGGAGGAAGTAGGGGTATTTGGGAGGCAAGAGTCTACACTAGCTAAGACGAAGGATATGTGACTCGGGCGTAGGGTCCGTGGTGGGGAGGTAAAGGGAGGTAGGGGTGGCAGAGGAAGAGTGTTCTGCCGACCTCACCAACAGAGGCTTTCAGGGGCTCCGTCAGTGTGGGACCGGGTCGTGGGCGGCACGAAGCCCCTCGGTTGGAATCGTGCCACGTACCCGAGACCTCTCGGACCGGGCCCGGAGCCGGAAGTCGAAACAGCAGGGGAGAGGGGTGACGACGGACCACAGGGTCGGTGCGACTCGACGAGGCCCAAGGGAACTCCCGAGCAGTCACCAAGGGGGACAGAAGTGTCCCCGGAAAGGTAACCGGACCCTGTAGAAGTAGAACGGGGAGGAAGGGGAAAGGAATATGAGGAAGTGGCCTACTGAGAGAGAGACAGGTTCCGGGGCGAATAAGTGACAAGGGAGGCCCCGGGAGCACAATCTGAGTCCGGCCTTGCTCCACCGAGAGAGACCCGGGTCCCTCGAAGACTGTGTGACGTGAGACGGTTCGGTCTCAACAGTGCGAGAGACGTCGGCCTCTGCTGGCTCCTGACCCGGACAGTGGGAGGGGTCACGGATTGTCCCCTGTGCTCACTCACGAGGCCCCAGTCACCTGCCTACCCAGTCACCCATTTGCTTGGTCGACGTTATTGCTCAATACATTGAACACTACGGTCACTCCCTTCTAGACAAAAATTAGGGGTAAAATAACTATTACTTCGTCTCTGAGTGTCGGAAAGACAGTGATACTTGTCATTCACCGTCTCTCCCCTGATCCCTGTACCAGGAAACTGAAGTCTGAACGGTAAAAGGGATGACGAAGGAGTAGGCCAACAACTTCGAAAAACACTATCGGTAATCAGGTCAGAGGAGCATCGATCAAGACCGCGAGAAGAGTGACAATTGAATGCATAGCAAATCGAATGACGTGACCCTGGTGTCAATCATCCCTTCTGACGTAATTTTTTTTTTAGAAAACTGGTACGACATGCTGTATGCCCTACAATCACGGACACCGAGTCAGTCATTTCTTAGACGGACGTTACGCCCTGTGGACTCAAACTAGGGACCCAACTCTTCTAGGGGACTTCCTCCCGTACCCTTGGGTGAGGTCATAAGAACAGACCTCTTAGGGTACCTGTCTCCTCGGACCGCTCGACGTCAGACACCCCAGCGTTTCACAGTCTGCGCTGACTCACTGATTCGTGTCGTCAGTCATTCCTTCCGTCAAGGGACTGGTCCCTAACTTGGACACTGACAACGTAACCGTCGCACCTCAGAATTGGTGACCTGACGGTCCCTTTGGGGTTCTGACGTAAAGATTTCTGCCATACTACCTCGGACACTCGACGTACTAGCTCTAACGACAGAAATCTCCCAGTTCCTTCTCATAGAACTGACGCTTAAAGGACGTAGCAGGCAACGGACGGTCGTCGACGCGAAGAGGAGGTGACGGCTCTCCTGGTACCGGTGCAACATTTCTTGGCACCAGACCGACTCTGGTCTGTCCGGGACTTCGAGTCCCCACTTACACTATGGTCGACACAAAGACAGCCAGTCCAAAGGAGGAGGAAGTGCGAAGGACCAGGTAGAACGAACTGCCCCACCCCCACCCCCACAGCCTTGTCTCTTCTACCCTGACTCAACTCGTCAGTACTGACCGACGAGACGAAGGACGTACCCTAAGACAAGGAGTATTTGAGTCATGTCCTGTACTTTTTTTACTGCTATACTCAAAATAGAGACACAGATTAAAACTTTACGTCTTCTTACCTTACAATTTCATTCGTCTACAGTGGACCAACGGGTCACGGCGAATCATCCTGTACTCTTTGATTTCGAGTGTCTACAAATCTCTGAACAGTCCTAGTATGTCGTCGGGGACAGGCACACTCGGAGACGTGTCGTCAATTGTACGGCCGCCACACACTGTGACTGTAAAAGAATTATGAACTACAGAAACATCGGAGAAAGAAGGTTTCCGGTGTCCCGACGGGACCTGGGACTACATTATCGGTCCTCATCGGCCTTTATATAGGACTTCTTTAAAGATCTCCTCACAGGGAAACAAGTCGATGGTGACTTAGCGTAGCAGTGCCTCGGTCTCCCACAGTAAACGAACATTTATGACTCAAAAACTTTACAGTGACATTGTGACCCTTTTACAACAGAGTCTTCCAACGGTCTCACTGTCTCAGGGCTGTAACATTTATGGTCGGTTGTGTTCACGAACATTTACTGTCCTTACTTTATATGAACTGATTTAGGTATTATTAGTGACTATTGTGACAAATGGGAGTCACTGGTCCTCGACACTTGAACCTATTTTTCGTGTACACCCGTCTATAGTAAGTACACAGTCTCGGAGATCGGTAAGGTCGTACAAAACTACCTTTTCGAGGGATTTATACATTTTCGAAACGTCATTGATTCTTCGTTCACACGTTCTATCCCGCAGACCGTCGGGATTACATTGCCCTCTCTCCGAAAGGATAGAAGTCGTTGGGTCCCCCAACTATTCTGCCGGCAACAAGACCAGTCTTGGTTTGGCACTCGGGCCGACTCACCCTGTCAGTGCCGAGGATAAAAGTTACCTACACCAAGGACCTTCCAGGTAGACGGTATTCGTTCTCGAATGCATGTGTGGCACAAGAGAGCTCTCTTCCTTCTACGTCTTACTTGAATCTCTAATTTTCGGAGTCTCGTCGTGTCCGTCCTAAGGTCCTTTCGGACTTGACCTGAACCGCGAACTCTCCCTGTCACTCCGACAGGTTGGAGGAACGGCAGGATTATGGAGATCTCGGACCCGAGCAGGAATTATTATTGAAGGGAACCCCCTTTACTTACGGAAGAAGGGAGAAGACGACATCGTATTTTTACCACGGACCTATAGTCTCCGAGGTCCTCCTCTACAGATTCCACCGTTCGGACACAAGGAGACCCTCCACCGACGAAAACGACAAGGCCCGTAGGGGTGACCAGGGGTAGAGGGGTCCCTTGTCACCTCTGACGTGCTGCCTCCCGACCTGGGAGGGTCATAAAGTTGACCGCTTTCTCGAGATCGACCACTTTCTCTGTCCCCGCACCGCACCAGGGTCTCCGGGGAGGGTAGTGACGAGAGTACCCGTGGTCCTTCTCGCCGCAAACGGCCCTTACTGACGGAACCAAAAGTATACATACGTTTATGAAAAAGATGAGGATGTAACATCCTAAGGAAAAAGTGTCATTCGTAGTGTAAGAATTGATTTCTATTTTCCGACTTAAGTCATAATCTTTATGAGTCACGACTACTTTCAACCCGTTTTGACGTTGTAATATATAGTGTTTAACTGTAAACTGGGTCTGCGACATCACCAAAACGAAGAACTGATAAATACGAATAAATACTTTCCCTTTCCGAAAGATAGCCTTCCACGGTCATAACCATAATCGACCTTATCGCCACTTCTCAAATATTCACTAGACGTACAAATTCGGACACACTACAACCCCGTAAAACCACGGGAACTCAGTCCAGACACACCTATTCTGTCGAAGGTTTCTCGTACCCGTCACCTTCCTCGACCTCACAGGGTACGGGAACCTTGAGTCACAGACCGACTGTAGGACCACTGTACCAGGGAATTGGGACGGTACCCCTAGGGGACCCACCCCCTTGGGTGACACGAAGAAGTCGATGCACCGTCGACCGCCCTCCGTCCCGGACGACCAAACCGACTATTTGGCATCCACAACCACACCCTCTCTACCACCGGTCAGAGTCTGAGACAGGACCGAGACAAGGACGAACAACCAGTGCTAACGTCTACCTCCAACTTATCGAAGAGTGTAGAGAGAGTTTCTTTCTGACGAAACAGAAGGTCTCTACTCCGTCACCGGTACTCCTATAAGGCGTCACCTCGGCGGGACACCACTACCTCACTATCAACAGTAGGACAGGTCCGAAACTGTTGACATCCCTGGGAGGGCTCGAGAGTCTCGACCTCGTCTGGACCCTGTCGGAACTCGAGCCTGAAAAGAGACTAAGAGTTTTCTGTTTCCTGTGCACAGGGGTCATAGAGGAGAGTGGTGAAGAGGAAAAGTGAGAAGTTACTAGAGAATTTTTACTAGAATATTTTTGGAAACCCCAACATAAAAGCCGGGTCGTCCACCTAGTCAGAGAACCAACCCCCTCGACTTATTCTCAGTCTTACTTTCAACAGTCCCGTCTCTCACTGACACCTTCTCGAGACGACGGACTCACCGGTGAAGTCACTCAAACATAAAACAATTTGAGCGGAAAGGGATTCGGTCTGAAGACGACAAAGCTGAAGCCACGACGTCCACCTGTCGGTGTCTAAACTGCGGCATAGGCGAAACCGACAGAGGGGAACAAAAAGAAGGACTAAGCGACGAAGGTTTGTCGACAAGAAAATCTTTGCTTTCTCTTCACTTTCTCCACCCCTCGCCCTCTCCTTCTACCTCTCTCTACCTTTCTCTCTCCCTCTTACCCTCTCCGCCAAAGGGGCAACTACCAAATTTTATAGACGGTCCGGGTAGTCCTTCGAGGAAGCACTTAAATCGTAAACAAATACTCAAATCTCCCTGACCGAACAACAACAAATCAGCGAGTCAGTACAGGCAGAGAATATACTGGAGTACCTGACATCGGGCGGTCCAAGGAGACAGGTACTCTAAAGGGGCCGTCCTTAGGACCTCACCCAACGGCAAAGGAAGAGGTCCCCTTAGAAGAGTTGAGTCCCCGCCTTAGGTGTAGAGGACGTGACCTTGGTGGTCCCTTTCGGTAGAAACTCGAATCCTCAAGTGATTAATTCTTTTAGTCACCTTCGAAACTCCTCGAGTGAAAGGGTGAGACGCCCAGGGGACTCAGAGAGGGAAGTCGCGACGAAAGGGGTCCGTGAGGTGGGGATAAGGGTGAAGATTATAAATTCATAAACATTTTCGAGTCTTAAGCTCGGAGGAGATGGTCCTAGATCGGGGTTTAACGGGGGACCACCGACCTCCCCGTTTGCTGTTCTACCTCGCACCCCTTCTCCGGTGCGCCTAGGAGAACAGAGAACGGACCAATGGACGCTACCATAGAGACATAGGCACAGCTATACTCGGACTGGACTGATCTGTTCAGAGAGAGACGAAATAAAACCCAGTAAGACGACGTCCCGAGGGAAAAGGATAAGAACAAAGGGTGAAAGAAAACCAGACTAAACACAAAGATGTGTACAACATAACTGGTCTCGGAAAGGCTGACATGAGTCGTGTGGGCTCACCCTCTCACTCTCTCTGTGTGTGCCTCTCTGACTCTTGTCCTATCAACTTCCACCACGTACGACAGTGGAGTACCGACTAGGCCCTAAAATATCCGTTCGACCAATCGGTTCGCGCACAGTGGATGCACGGTGAGTAGCCGGTCGACTCTCGTTCGTACAGTGGAGTAACTGTCGACAGACAACAGTCTCCCGGTAGAACAGAGGAAAAGTAAAACTGGCTTGTGTCGTCTCTGTAGACGTCTCCCGACGTCGAGACCGCCCCGCGGGACGGACGGTCGGGAGTCTGAGTCCTTCGTCGTATTACCTTCTCGAGTCTTTCCTTGTAATTGGATAGCCGGTAGAACCAAACCCTATAAAACCGGTTTATACAGAGAACAACTCCTATCATGAGGTAGATTCCCACTCTCTTTGTACTCTGGGTTACAGAACTACTTGACCCGACCATAACATAGGTTACAGAACCATCACTAACCGGGTACCCTAAAGTCAACTAGACTCAAATATCCTATCCCACCTTTTGAGTAATAGTCTCAATTTGGGACACAAAGTACCACTCCAATCTGTCTTCGTCTTCGTATAGAATTAGGATCCTAGTGTCGTCATCACAGAAGAAACTTCCAGTATCACCCTGTAAACGGGACACATTGTTGTCGTTACGGACCTTGTACACACCAAACCCTCCTCCACCACAAGAACAAGAAAAGGTCTGTTTGGACTGCGACGGCACAAACCACCTCTAAGACCTTAGTGGGACTCTAGTATCGGAGAGATAAAGTACCTTATATCTGACGGAGAACTCCCGTAAAGGATGTTTTGAATCGCTATAGTTCGACCTGAAAACTCTATCCCTTTCTAAAATTCAATAATATGTGTCAAGTCGTGTCCTCAATCTTACCAAATAAGAAACGGAACCCTTCACAGAAGGGTACTTCGAGAAAAAAACCGACTCAGTCCGTCGTATACCCTAGAAGCGAGGTACTGGTCCCTAACTTGGTCACAGGGGACGAAACCTTCGCACCTCATGATTGGCGACCTGGTGGTCCCTTCAGGGGCACTTCGAAATGAACAACCTCGTAGAGAGTCCTGACCATGGTGTATGTCCCGAACCATCCCGAACTCAGTGGGACCCTACGAAGGACGTAAGTCCTTACTAAATCATCACAGAATACAATTTGTTCTCCTTGTATAAAGTGACGTGAGTAAATTTTTTAAATAACTCTTTCCCTGTCATACTCCTTTATAGCTTATGTAACGAAAATGAGAAAAAGGAAAAAAAAAAAAAAACGAAATGTTTCAAGGGGAGTAAGTAATATACGTTGTATTGCTTGGAAACAGTGACTTAGACTGACTCTTCCTTCTAGAGTCTTTGGAACTCTTTAAACAAAGTCTGAGAGAGACAGAGTAAACTTCCCGTCATAATTTCTTTCCACCGGAGTAATTTAATCAACCTCCTTTAAGTCTGTTCATCTGTTTTTTTCTGAGGAGAAACCTCGACGGGAAGTATTTGGTTCCATCCTTATTAACTTGTCTTACAAATCTTAGATCGTCGATCATCTGACCTCCAGTTTAGTATCTCAAGAATAGGGCGGAGGTTACATAAAATTCCGAGTCAAAGATGGAGAACTTTTACTTCCGAGTCGAATCCACCAAAGACTCTGGGGGAAGACCGAGGACCATAGACACCGACAGCCTTATTCCTTACTCCCTCCCCTCACGTGTGGTCATCGGAAATCTGTAAAGTCTTCACAAACTGTGTAAGGGGCTTGTCGCACACCTTCCGTCGTTGGGAAACGGGAATTTTTCTTATTCTTTGTGTCTTTTAGGAAATTTCTCTATATAAATCGGAGGTAATTGATCAAAGAAGGATTAAACAAACCATGCTTACTATTTACTAAAAGGAATTTTTTTTCAAATTACTTATACTGCGCTCACCTCTCTCTTCCAACTCAGTTACCCTGAGTACTGGGTGGACGTGACAATGCTAAGAAGAACTTCTACCAAAACAGGTTTAAGACCCAGTTTTCGGAATGCGCTGTTGTCAGTTAACTAAGGTTTTGTGAAAAAGAAAAAAGTGTAAAATTGTAGAGGTTTTAAATACCGTATGGTTAAATTGACAGTCGAGAAAAAAAAAAAAAAAAAAACCACCACTACTATCACCCCATAGAACCATGTAGTAACCATGGTTCTACTACATAGAACCATAGAACCATCCATTACTACATAGAATTTGGAAGTGTCCGTACAAACTACTTTATTGTCAAGATTCTCTTTGTTTGAAAAAAAAAAAATTGATTTTTACCGAGTCACCGAAGAAATGAAGTAACAACTGATTACGAAAGCTAGTGACTTCTTAGGTCTAACAGAATCCTTCCGTTAATTACCTGTTTCAAATGGGAGGGTCCTGGGACGTGAATTACGTGTACACTCCTTCTTTCTTTACGTACGATCATTCATCAAGAACCCCGAGGGGAACAACGAGTCGAGCATTTCTTAGGCAGACGTTACACCCTCTCGACCCAAGTTAGGGACCCAACCCTGTTAGGGGACCTCTTCCCTTTCCGATGGGTGAGGTTATAAGACCGGACCTCTTAAGGTACCTGGCATATCAGGTACCTCAGCGTTTCTGAGTCTGTGCTGACTCGCTGAAAGTGAAAAGTTCATCGCATCTTCGTCATAAGATTTTGACTATATGGTTGAAATTAAGTAGTCGGAAACAATATAAAAGGGGGTCTTTAAGGATCTTAAAAGAAAGATCTTAACAAGGTCAATTGAAATCAGTCTCTACGGTTTATAGAAGAAGTTTCTTTCCAATTCCCAGAAACAAGTAAAGTCCGACTTTAATACTCAGTTTCAACCAGACATTTAGGGAATCTGAAACCGAAAGTAAGTGTATGAAAATCACAAACAACTATGAAATCTCTCCTAAACAAGGTTGAGGAGTAAAGCGATTACTCACTTACTTCCATTTAGTGAAATAGGTTTCTAAGGAGTCCATCTCGGACCGACCGGGTACGAGTAAATACCGTAAGAACGGCGACTCTAGAGATGTCACATTCGTCTTACCCTAACTGACGTTTTACGTAAGACGCGTTAAAACAACCACAAAAAACTCACAATGTGAAGTAAATAGGTCCGCTTATATGGACCCAAGGAAACCGAACACAGAGACCTAGAGACCAACAAAAAGACGTACGATATACAAATTTAAGTATCCACTAAAGTATTCCCTGTCCTCACTTTGAACAGTATATGTTGACATATATGTGGTGGGACCAACAACATCATGACAGTAAAGCATCACTTGAGACACTACCAAATCTCTCGACTTCGTCTCCGAGTCTCCGACGTTCGAATAACATTTTTGACAGTTTACGTCGAATAGAATATCATTGAATTGACTCCGGAACCGGATCAAAACAAAAAAGAGGTCTGGACTCATAAAAGTGGAAACTTTATTGTTAGACCTAAATCAAAAGGGATTTTTGTTTTGGTTTTTAGACACTCAAGAAATTTAAACTTGTGTTAACATTATGTAAGGTGGAATTATAGTATGTATAAGTGTTTGTCATTCACTGTAAGAATTTATTTTATTACTAAAGGTTCTGGGGAGTGGAATAAATGAAGGTTTGATTACCTTACTCTTTTCACAATATAGAATTCCTAAAATCAGTTAATTATACACTAAACAAAAATTTTTTTTACCTATATAAAACAAGTTTAAGGAGAGTCTCTATAGTTTTCATTATATTACGATTACTAAAATTAAAAATTTTAAGAAAGTGTTGAAATAAAAAAGGTCAAAATCACTACATATTAATTACTTATTTTAACATACATAAATTTCATGTGTCGTACTAATAAACTATTTGTATCTCAAACACTTTATAAATAGTGTTGATTCAATTAATTTACGTCGATACTAGAGTGTCTCAATGGAAAGACACCACTCTTACGAATTCTAGTTAAGAATCGTTTAAAGGAAAAATTTTTTTAAAATTAAAATATAGTCTTAAATCAACTAAAAGTCACTGTATATATACATATACAAGAAGAAGTCTTAGAAAAGGGTATATCAAATATTGTCCAAAGTTTATATGTTATGTCATAATAATCGAGATCCGTGGTACGACATGTAATCTAAGAGACTTGGATAAGTAAAGTTTTGGCTATCAAACATGGGAAACTAGTCGTAGGGGGTTAAAGTGAACAGGGGAGTCGGGTAGTCGTTGATAAGAGAAGAAACAAGGACACTTAAAACGAAAACAAAAAATTCTAAAACATATACTCACTATAGTATGTGACGAACAGAAAGAAACAGATCGAATAAAGAGAACCGTACCACTGAAGGTATAAATAGGTGTAACAGTGTTTACCGTCCTAAAGGAGGAAAAATACCGACTTACTATGAGGCAACATCTGTATACGGTGTCAACGAAACAGACAACTACCCGTGAATCAAACAGAACCGATAACAATTATTACGACAATACTTGTACTTTCATGTTCATAGAGAAACTCTATGATTAAAATGAAACTTAGAGACGGGTCTTCACCGTAACGACCTAGTATACCATTTAAGCAAAAACCATTAAGATAAAAATTTAACAACTCCTTGGAAGTAGAAGGAAAGTCCTTACCGACGTGGGTAAACACAAGGGCGGTTGTCACGTACTCCCACCGGAGAAGAGGTATAGAAACGGTTGTAAACAATAGAGGACAGAAGAACTATTATCGGTAGAATCGTCCACCCTCCACTATAACGTAACAGTAAAACTAAACGTAAACAGACCACCAATGACCCGAAGGGTCCACCGCGACTACCATTTTTTGAGCGAACGGTGACGTCCTCTGTAATCTCTGGGTCCAAGCTAGGGACCCAGACCTTCTAGGGGAACTCCTCCCTTACCGTTACTACGACTCGTAGAAAAGTATCCTTTTACCGACAAGTCCACGAGGTGGGTAAAAAATTAGTCTACGCAAAACTAAAACAAAAAACGACAACTGAACATACTCAGTTTGTATGACTGAGTATGTATATACTCCGTTTATATGAGGTATTTCAAACCGAAATACCTCATTATTCTTACAACTTTAACTGGGATTTCGACTCATTTACTTCATAACGTGTTTACGTTATGTCGTGAGCATGTTCAGTCATACAAAACCTGGGACACATAAACCAACTGAAAAGTAACACAACTACAAAAGGAAACGACACGTCTGTCAAAAATCAAACTACAACAGGGTGAACGACTAACATCGAAAACAAAGGACACGAAAACCACAGTATAGGTTTTTTTAGTAATGATTCTGGCCCCAGTTTTTCGGAAAGGGGACACAAAGCTCCTCAAAATACCAAAATCCAGCATGGAAATTCAGATTAGACAAAGTTCAGTCACTCACGACATCCTACCTCAGGTCAAAAGGAGAAAACATACACCCACAGATCAAAGGGGGTACAATAAATAACTTCTCTGACAGGAAAGGGGTAATACCCAAGAACCACGGGAACAGTTTTATAATAAACTGACATATACCCAAATAAAGACATATTTAGTAAACTGACATATACCCAAAGAAAGAAATATTTAATAAACTGACATATACCCAAATAAAGACCCGAGAATTAAGATAAGGTAACAAGACACACAGACAAAATTACGGTCGTGGTACGACAAAACTAATGATATTGAAAACATTATGTAAAACTTCACTCCTTTATCGAAACAAGAAATAATATGGTATGTTTAAAATCCTAATTACGGTTAAAGACATAACTATTTACTCCCATTTTACTAAAATTTAGTAGGACCTCTAGTGTAGTTTTTGGTCCTAATTATAAGTTTACTCATCGACGTAGTAAAATTTAAAGGGTACATCAAGGAATTTATTAAAACAGAAATTCTCGATTTTCACTGAATGTTCGTAGTACACTTCTTCCTCTCGATCATTATGTACAAGTCCTTTAAACATCCGATCGATTATTTGGTAGATCTCGAACTTTACTTGGTGTCACTCGCATAAATGTGATACCTTTATATGGAGGGAGGGTTCTCCGACATAGTCGTATGGTGACGTTCCAATCTCTTGATTATGTTATGGACACTATATGAACTGGATAAAGATAATGACAACAATAATAAGTGAGAAAAAGAATTTGTAATTCAAAGTCGAAATACCTTATTATTGGTACCACTTTAACTGGGATTTCGACTCATTTACTTCATAACGCGTTTCTTTAGACGCGACGAGAACCGAGAAACCCTTACTGAGACGAAGACTCCTGATCAGGATGGGAGAACAGGACTAACCAAGGGACCGAGAAGAGTTCGTCCGAAAGTCTGTACAGAATACGAAGGGTCCCTACCTTGATGAGGACAAGGACCTCGAGAAAAGTGAAGGAGGTAGGGACGAGGGTCAACGCTACAAGAATGACAGGTACTCAACCTGAGAAGGAGGTGCGACGGCTCTGGGGTCAAAGAATGAGGAAACATGTCTATGTGGCACATTACGTCACCAGGGGTTGGAGAAACCCGGGTCTCTAGACAAAGCACCTTTTGTTAAAAAGGTTCCTAACCTCACCCCTTCGGCTGCCTAAGTCCTGTTAACTTCGCACAATGTAAAAGACACGTGAAAAAAGACAATAATAATGTAGTCGAGGTCGAGTCTGGTAGTCCACAATCTACGGTTACCAACCTCTGGGGACCACATTTCACGGTGGACCAGTCGTCGGAACGACTTAACCATTTGTCAAGAACGGGTGAGGTGTAACACTCTTAACCTACGAAACGGAGGAAAGGATGAGAGAGAGAGGGGTGACTAGAAGGGGATGCCGGTGGGAGGGTTCTACGATGGAGAATTCTTTTTCTCTTGACGGAGTGTGAAAAGATATGAATACAAAACTATATTTATTGGCAATGGCCATTTAAGTCACTCTTAATCTGATTTATACAATAAACTTTCTCCCTCCTAGTAGGTCACTTATCTTTACTTCATCTAGTCCTTAACAACAATGTGTTAACTCTTGAACTGTAGGAAACACTTATCTTGTAACTCGATTCAAATCACGATCGATCAAAACATTCTCTGTAGAATAAAATTCACAAGTAAATCTCCTTGAGGAACCAAGAGTTTGAGTTGAAATAAGTCTTAAGGTCAAAGGAACGTAGTAGAGAGACTTTACAAGGAAGGACGTACAATCGGACAAGAACGAGTATGTGAACACACCTATTGATTCTAAATGTAACTTGGAAGAAGGGTCGTCCTTCTGTAACGATCAACAATGACAACAAGTCAACGAGTCAGCACAGGTTGAGAAACTCTGAGGTACCTGTCGTCGTGCGGTTCGAAGGGACAGGAAGTGACAGAGGTCCTCGAATATTAGTTTGGGTGTAGGTAGCTCAGCCACTACGGTAGGTTGGTAGAGTAGGAGACAACAGGGGAAGAGGAGGACAAAAGTCAGAAAGGGTCGTAGTCCCAGAAAAGATTACTCAACCGAGAAACGTAGTCTATCGGTTCAATAAGTTCGAAGTCGAAGTCGTAACCATGAAGTCACCGATAAGTCCCAACTAAAAGAAATCCTAACTGACCAAACCAGAGGAACTTCAGGTTCCCTGAGAGTTCGCAGAAGAGGTCGGCTTACCTATTATTTATATCAAAAGTACAAATTCTCGTCTGGTCAAACTGACCAGATGAGATGATGGACCTCCAGTCACAGTACCAGTTCCCTAAATTACCTATCCAACATTTCAACAAGTCAGGTAGAAGGTAATCGGTTTACAGAACAAACCCGTCCAATAAATTTGAAAGAGGGACAGACACTTTACCGTAATTATAATCGTGAAGCAAATATCCTAAAACACTCCTAAACTTATTAAATTACCTATATTCTATGAAATTTTTCAAACCGGGTACCTTACGTGAGTTATTTAGAACAGACAATACTAACATTGTGACTTCCAGTAAGCAGTTCGACGTCGAAAAGAAATTGAAAAGTATCTATTCTCACTTGTCATAGAAACTTATTCAGTAACAAAAATTTTAGATACCGAGTCCAAAAGAATACTTCGAAATAAAACCAGACTGAGTATTGAAACCATTGTAATTCATGAGAAACGTCAAAGGACACCTCTTCCATCTGTTAAGAAAGAGGGAGAGAGAAAATTTAAGGTTTTGGACTAAAGTATCGTCTTCTTTTATTACATCGTTTATTCATAAATTATTCATAAACCTACTAAAAATAAAGAGTAGATATTCATTTTATTTCTTTATTAGAAACCTCTCGATGTTTCCTCGATTACCACCGGTCGTAAACCGAGAAACGGGAGAACCTCCACTACATAATTATAGAAAAAGGTGTTTGATCATGGTCCAAGTTGTGTCATACCCTAAAGGGAACTGATGTTTACAATCGTCGTAGATACCCTAGTAAAAACAGGTGTCAGCCACGGGGTTCTCGTGCGTCTAAAGGAGACTTTTCCTACTCTCTACACCGCCTGTGTAACAACTCAGGATGAGTAACCTGCCACTATTGTGTTACCACAAATTTCAGGAACTTTATCAGCACAACCGGACTAGTCTCCGACGTCCCGAAGTCGTCGGAGAAACTGTTGAAATACCCTATATGGGGTCACCGGCGAGGATAGTCAATGTACATTCGTATCGGCAAATTTTATCTCAAACAAGGACGAACACGAACTGAGACTAAGTATAAAAAGAACTACTATTATTCTAATTCACTGAGTAAAATAAGGGATAAGGCTCTTTTCGTACGGGTAATCCATCTCCCTCCGAAATCCCTAATTGGGGAACTCACCGAACAAAATATCAATAGAAGTACGAGTCAGCGATACAGTACGGACTGAGAAACGTTCTAGGGCACCTGACATCGGGAGGTCCGAGGAGACAGGTACCCTAAAGGGTCCGTTTTTATGACCTCACCCTACGGTAAAGGGAGAGGTTGTCCATAGGATAGTATTTCATTCCCAAAAACCGGTAGATAGGAGTTTGTTTCTTCCACGAATTAGAAAGAATGGAGGGTAACCCGTGGGGAAAGATGTAAAAATATTACAGTTCGAGTGGTTTACCTAGTCTCCGAGCCTTAGTTAGTATCGTACAACCACCTCTTAGTGAATTAACTTTTCATACCCACCATTCTACTCTAGATTTCTGGCCTCCATCCGTCAATTGAGACGTCCCCCTCGTCGAGAGGTAGACTTTAAATGACTGTGGGTCTCAGACGGACCGGACAGAATAAGTCGAAACAAGTACCTTCCCGTCTCCATCGCTCAGGAACGATTTTAAGAGTGCCTTTTCGACTTGAGAATTTGTCACCAAAAGGATCGTAGGTAATTTTTTTTTTTTTTCCGAACTGCCTGATAAAACTCCACTTTGGAGGTACGGTACAGATTACAATCTACAGTCCCCACACAATGACTCCGCGGGGCCGCATCAAAGGGGTGTCCGAAGTCTCTACAGAGACGTATCCAACTCACCTGACCGATACTCTACCCTTACCCGCTGCCGTTCACTTCAGTCCCTTCCTCCCGACCCGACACTGTGCCCTTCACCTTTTCCCCCGCGGGGTTGACTTCTCGGTACACCTTTTCGAGACTTTGACTCACCAACTCTTTACCGCGGAGAAACCCAGGAATCGGACCTCGTCCTTTATTCACTGACCGAAGGACAAACCCCTCTTCTTCAGTCAGAGACCTAAGACCCGGACGAAGAGGAGAGTGATTGTGAAATATAGGACCAATGTTGTAGGGTTGTCAGTACGGAAGAACGTTTTACGTCACTATTTTGAAGTATCGTAAAAGAAAGTATAGAAATTTTCTATAATATTTTTATTGTATGCTCACGAAAGAATTTTTAAGAGTATGTTCTCATAACTCATTTTATCTTTTTCCTATTCACGTAATGTAAATATCTAATTAAACCTGTCTTAATTACATCAATATGACAACAAGTCAACGATTCAACACAGGACGGGAAAGAACTGGGACACCTGGGGTCCGAGGAGGCAGGTACCCTAAGAGGTCCGGTCTTATGACCTCACCCAACGGTAAAGGAGGAGGTCCCCTAGAAGGTCTGGGTTTCTAGGTTGGGCACGAGGATGTAACCGTCCGCCTAAGACTCGGTGGTCCCTCCAGGTCAATATTATGTCTCTGAACGATAAATCTTTCGCTGTGACAGAGGGTGGTCGGTTAATATTTCTAAATGAACACACCGAAACCGTCTCAAATTATTAAAGTTTTTTACAGGAACAATTAAAATAATCAAAAAATTTGTCCTAAGAAAAAGGTAATGTCAAAAATTAACCAATTGACAACATATCCTTTCAACAGAAAAAAAAAAAAAAAAAGCCATACAACTAGAATATTGGGTATAATGTCTTGAAAAAGTGATCGGAGACTAAAAAATAAAAGGACAAACAAACGAAAATAAAACAAAACAACTAATTCTAAAAGACCCTTCGTTTAGTAACCGTTTATAACTGTCGTAACAGAAAATCAAATAAAGGGAACACGATAATATGACCGTTTCTGGGGGCCATTTAACAATTTTCTTATTACCCGTAGTCCATGTGGAACGGAAAAGACTGAGTTCGTCTCTTTGAAGGTCACTAAGTAAGTAATGATTTATCTGAAGATCGTCTAATTCTTTTGAAATAATATTAGGTACTGAAAAATTCTATTTATACGGACACACACAAATTTGATTTCGGTATATTTTAAAGTTCAGTCTGATTTTCTTAAGGACTACTTGGGACGAAAAGTTCAAATATTTTCTTAACATACAATATATGTAAATACAAGATAAATTTAAAAAATTATTTAACCATTTCGTCCCAAATTATATTTTACCTTTTGTCCTAAACAAGGTCTTTAAAACACTGATTTAAGTCACAATAGGTCCCTAAAACAAACAAAGGACAAGGTGGACCTCCCATCGGACAGTAAAAGAAACACAATGAAACAGACCAACCATTCAACCGTAGAGTGGAAATACTACGTGTACACCTCCTGTAGCCCTTTAAAAAGCTGAAGAAAAACATGGAATTTTATTCGAATACATTCCGTCTTGAAAAATGTAAACCCTCTTTAACGGATCTCGACCAAGAAACCTTCACTTAAAAACCTTAAGTGATTCACTTAATCACCCTTGATTAAAAAGTCAAAGATTGAGACACACAGTTACCCCTAATAAAAATAATAGGATCCTTCGTAGACAAAAGGTCTTAAGTATTAAATAACGTATTTCGATATGTATCGATAAAAATCTAACTTTTCGTGGAATAGTCATAGGTTCTAAATACAGGTCTATACCAAACATTAGAACAATTAAACACAAAAGAGAAAAAGAAAGAGATAAAGGAAGAGAGTCTAAATGGGCTCCAAACAGTAAAGTGACTAGAAAAGTTTCTTGAAAGAAAACCAAAATAACTATTAGATGTAACATAAAGTAAAAGTAAAGTATGTATAAAATTATGGAACACAAAAATCATTATGACCAAAAAAAAGGGATCGAAAAATTTAACATACGGATCAAGTGAATTAAAAATAAACATATATGACTTATACGTTAAACCCCGGTATTAAAAAGCAAACTGATGACGAACCCGACGTAGAGCATCTGAAAAGACATATGATGTCAGTAAAAGTAACTAAAGAAATTCACAGTAAAATTTTGACGAAATTATGTTACAAAAAAACACCAACAGTACACTGATGGTAAAACTTAAAGAATGAAATAACGTAAAGTTTACCTCTTTACCGTACCTATAACGGATTAAGTCCCACTAAGTCACTCTAAAAGGAACACCGAAGTAGACGATAGTCAAAAATTCGTAAGGGTTACGTAAACTTTTCTTACTTATAAGACTCAAAAGAGACAAAGGTATATCATTTGTCAGAATGAATAAAAGTCAGATGAACGAATTTAAAGACTCTCTAAAAAAGATCCGATGGCGAAACTACTACCTAAACAGTTAAAGAGTACATCGGTATGAAAATTTTATTGGGAGTTTCATACAATATGTATCTGTAATCTCCGAGTACTTATAAATGATAAAAACCACCGGACCTCAAAGTAGTTACACTTTGTATATACGAAAAAAAAAGAAAAATAATTAAAACGGAACTTAACTGAAAGCTGACTTAGTACAACGATAGACACGAAAGAAGAACACCTAAAATAGGACGTATATAAGAGACAGAAAAATGAAAAGTGTAAGAGAAACAAAATAAGAATCACGGGACAACATGTGTTCTCAAATCGACATGCAAAGAGATCGGTCACACAGTCGGTGAAATAGAATTAACTCCTTGTGTTAGAGTTTTACTCGTGTTGTTTTATTCCAATGTAAATATCAAAGGACGTAGTATCAAGGTAAACATCACTAGAATAAGAACGGTACAATTGAAAAGATAAAGAGTTTAAAAGAATAAATTAAAGACAGGAAACGACCGAACTGGTGGAAGGGACCACCGAGTCTACCATTTCTTAGACGGGCGGTACGTCCTCTGGACCCAAGCTAGGGATCCCACCCTTCTAGACCTCTTCCCTTACCGTTGGGTGAGGTCATAAGACCGGACCTCTGAGGCTACCACAGTGTTTTTCTCAGTCTGTACTGACTCGTTGGTTCAGAACCGAACTAGGGTAACGGAAACACAAGAAGTAAACGACGGAGGGAGGGGGTGGGGTTATATTCCAAATGTATAAAATAAAAAAATAGTATTTTTAATGAGAAAGTTAAGTGTCAAAATTTGACACAAAAGACAATTTCAAAGTTCAACCAATAACAGATATATAAGGGACTTGTTCTATTCTTACTTAGAATCGTGTAAAAATTAAGGGGTGAGAGACGAAGACGGGTAAAGAAAATGGAAGGTTAAACTCTAGTAAAATGAAGGGAGATCTAAAAAGGTAAAAATAACATAGTCGTTGACGTACCTGAGAAGAAAACCCAAAGGAACAGTGTCGATGACAAAGAACACGTGGTACGATAAAGAAAGAAAAAAGAATAACAGAAACACTAATTTGTAAGAAGACATTAAGAAAGTCTTCACACCCTCGTATTTAATAGTCTCAAGAACGTAAAAGATATAACAGGACAAAAATAGTTGTAAACCTTACGTTAAACCGGTTAATACTTTAACTTCAAGATTTCAGTAACGGGGGGAAAAGATACAGTAAAAACGGGACCAAAAGGGTCATCGAGTCATGGTGTAATTTAATTAGTGAGTCAATTAGTAACTAATAACGTAGTCTGAGGAGAGGTCGAGGTGACTACCCGACCGGGACTATAAGTTCGTGGGAACTGAAAGACAAAGAAACGTCACAAGAAGACAGTTAGGTAGATTACAATAGAAAGTTATAGAAAAAATAAAAAGTCGTGAATAACCATACAGATCGAGAACATTTAGTATGCGTACACGTGTGTGTGTGTGTGCTCGTAAATTCTCCACACCTCAACCTCCCTCTCATCTTTGTATATAAGTTAGACATTAGGTTTAGGTCGGAGGGATGTATCTTGAAACTTTTTTTTAAAAATAATACTATATCTTGTGTTGTAATTGAAAATGATATTAAATCATTCTATTTGAAACGGTAGAATTAGTAAAGATCAACATATCAAGTCATCACCATTTCTAAAAAAAAATGTAATATCCCATTGGTCAGAGATCTTGACAAAGCAGAACGTTTCGACTCGGAGAAATGGGTACTTTGTCATTAAGGAGTAAGAGGGAGGAGGGGTCGTGGACCTTTGGTGGTAAGATGAAAGACAGACATACTTGAAATGATATCCATGGATAATATTCACCTTAGTATGGTATAAATAGAAGAAAGAGAATCGGACTTCAGGAGTTCCGAATAGATACACCATCGTACACAACCTTAAAAAAAGGAAATATTCCGACTTATTATAAGGTGACGTATATCTATGGTGGAAACAAATTAATAAGTAAGTGATTACCTTTGTGAACCCAACGAAAGTAAAGGACCGACAACACGATACTTTTTCTATCCAGACGAATCTTAACATATGTAAAATTTACAAAAATTTATGTCATTTCTTCTCCTTTGACTATAATAGGAGCAAGATATTCAATCTTTTGGCTCTTTGACAGTAAATGAGAGTAAACAAGTAGGTAATTCACAATCAGCGAGTCAGTACAGGCTGAGAAACACTGGGATACTTGACATCGGGCGGTCCGAGGAGACAGATGCCCTGAGAGGTCCGTTCTTATGACCTCACCCATGGGTAAGGGAAGAGGTCCCCTAGAAGAGATGGGTCCCTACATCCGCACCAGAGGGTTTAACGTCCGTCTAAGAAATGGTAGACTCGACGGTCCCTTCGGACAATAAATAGGTAATTGGACCAATAATTTAAACATGACTGATAGACGATACACATTCCTCATGATCCACGGTTTCCGTGTTACTGGGCTAAAGATCCTGGAATATCTCCCACCTCCGTCCACCCATTGTTGTAGAGGACCCTTAGGATCAAAGTCGGAGGCCACTAGGAGTCGTCGCACACACGACCTCTGGACCCGCCCCACGTCCTCTCTTTCTTGTCTCAGTAGAGACATAGTCTTGCTACGAACTCCTCTCCGTCGGGTCGACCTCACAGCAGCAAATAGACACGACACGGACATCCGAACCTGAAGAGACCACCGAGTCACCCTCTCTCAGACGGACGATTCCGTCCTCTACGCCCAAGTCAGGGACCCCGTCCTTCTAGGGGACCTCTTCCTTTACCGTTGGGTGAGGTCATAAGAACGGACCTCTTAAGGTACCTGTCTCCTCGGACCGCTTGATGTCAGGAACCCCAGTGTTTGTCGACCTGTGTTGACTCGCTGATTTGTTGTCGTTGTAGACCCGCACACAATGGACGAGACAAGGGTGGTAGATGATGACAAGGACCGTGAAGTGCCCTTTTTTTTTTTGCTTACTTGTTTATTTCAAAAGGATTGAGGACGACCGTGAGAGAAAGTAGATTACCTGACGGAACCCCGGATGTACATTGTCACCAGAGACTCACAGAAAAGGAGGACGGAGGTTTGATGAGGTTCTTGTATTTGTCAATAGTAGAGATAAGGTGTTTACGTCTATGACCCCGTTCCCCTTCAATTCAAAGAACAGATTCCTCTGAACCTAGGACCAGAGATGTAGTGCGATTTCGCTCTGGGAAGTACCGAGAAACGGACGGAGTAGGTTTCATAAAACCGGAGACAAAAGTTTAAGTAAGAAAGAAAGATTTGGATTATAAGGATACCTCTGGTTCATAGACTTTGAGTCTTTTCTTCACATTGAAAGTCGGAGGACTGTTTCCATAATTTTTCGTCTCTCAGCGGTTTCACCTCCATTTGTGGTGTCGAGTCTCCTAGAGACACTATGGTTTTATGACCGGTCAGTATACACGGACTTTGAACTGTGACGGGAAGATACGTCGAATAAGTGAACTTTAGTGTAGTCAGTAAGTCCAAACTAAGTCCTGTTCAGTACAGTGACTTTTACAAAGATATGTCACGTTTCTAACATTCCCTTTTCCTTGGCAAAGGGCCGGGGGTGAGGGCCTGGTTGGGTGTCGAAATACGTACGATTCAGCTAAGTCAGTACAGACTGAGAAGCATTGGGGTACATGACATCGGGCGGTCCGAGGAGACAGGTACCCGGAGAGGTCCGTTCTTATGACCTCCCCCGACGGTACAGGAGGAGGTCCCCTAGCAGAGGATGGGGCCCTAGTTTGGGTGCAGATGACGTCGAGGAAGTAACGTCCGTCTAAGAAAAGACGACTCGGTGGTCCCTTCGGGGTTTGTCCGTATGTCGTAAAACGTTTTGTAGAGTCTAATAAGTATGTTCTTTTTTTGTAAAACGTCAAATCGGGAATGTACGAATGTACATTTTTTTGGAAGAAGGCGACACAAATAATAAACGGATGGATCATTGATCGGAAATCAATTATAAGGACAACGGACTAGGTGTCAAAAATCGACTAGAAGAAAAAGACGTTTAACTATCTAATATAAGGACAGAGAGTTCTAAAAGAGGGGAGGAAGAAGTGTAAGCCTCTCCGGACTTCTCCAGAAACTCAAACGGCCTGACAACAGTAAACCTGACGTATGCGCAAGTCTCACGGGACGCTAGGAACAATCTCTATTACTACCCGTATCGCTCTCCGATCGTGACTTATCTCTCCTGAAGGAGTTCATAGTTACTTCGAAAAACGTCAAAAAGGGTCAACTAACTTACGACGTGCGATTCTCGGATTTCAACCCTACCCCTAGTCTTGAACGAACGAGAACAGGAACTCATTACCAAATGAGGTGGACAGTCCGACCAAAAGGTCCTGTGTCCTACTGGTCCTACCCTGCGTTCGAGTCCCGATCTTCGTTGTACCAACGACACTAGGTGAAGTCCCCCGGATTTTTTTTCGAAACTACAAGTCTCTCGATTTTTACGTATCGAAAAAAAGGGAGGACGTCTAACTGTCCAACTACAAACTTGTCATCGGTTTATTTGGGTCAAATCGCTTGCTGACTTAAAACTGAAAATATTTGTGAATTACTCATGTAAAAATAGATACAGTCGAAAATTTTTTTTAGGTTGACAACCATAAACGAGTGGGTATGGAAAAAAAAAAAAAATGGAATTACGGTTTTAATCTCATAAATTTATAAAATCTTAAAGTACCATTCGTGGACACGTCCACACTCCCGGTGTGTCTACGGATCTCCTCTCCCACGCTCCGTCCGACAGAACACACAAACGACCCCTACACACAAGGAAAGACTCCCAACACACAAGACGGACGGACAAGAACCTGGGGTCAGTGAAGACGAAGGTGGAACGGTTCCTTGCCTCGTAGCTCCGTGTCCCTGTCTTCCTGTCTCAACACTTGACCAGGAGTCTAGTCGACCCTGAAGACGAAGAAAGAGACTGGTTGACGCACAGGAAATAGATCACAGAGGGTCCCGAAACACAGTCTAAATTGTTAAGACACTGAGATGCCTCCATTGACTCAGATTTAGAACCTCCTTAGACATCTATGAGTGGGGTAACGGTTACACTTCTTCCGTGTGACTCAGAAATTGAGGAAACAATGTAAATTTTTGTACATCTTAAACGAAATAACTATACAATTTGGAGACCTTGAAAAATAATGTCTTTAAAAGTTTATGTCCTTTTTTACTTCTTTTAACGTTTCACGGGACCGTAGTGATTCGAATTTGTCTACAGTAGTAAAGGGTCAGAAAAGTATATCGTAAGGAAGGTGAAATACGAAGATTTTATAAAATTTCGTTTAGGGTCTATCACATAATAATGTGGATATTTGTAAAGTCCTCGTAGAGATTGTTTATTCAGGGGAGGAAACGAAAAGTATCGGTATACGACTATAATGTCGATCGTTTTGATAGTTATTATAAAATTATCGTATGACTCTACAAGGAAGCAACAGAACGTTTACAGAAAAAATCTCAACCGTCCAAACTTAACCTTAGGTTTGTTCCAGGTGTGTAACGTACACCAATAATACAGAGAAATTCAGAAAAATTTGAGACATTGAAGAGGGTAGGAAGGACGAAAATAACAACTGACTCAGTAAAAAACACATAGTACAAGGTTTAGACCTAAACCGACTAACGAAGGAACACCACAGTAAATAGTACAATAAGATAAGAGGTACAAAGGACATTTGACCATCAACTTAGATTTCCAAAGCAACCTAGATCTCAGGTGAAAAGGGACTTCCTAACAGAATATATGTAGTAAAACGGAGTACAGTTCCAAATCTATTGTAGACCTGTAAAAGAAAGTACTACGAATATAACTAGTCACTTAAGTGTACGGCGGTCGGACGAAGGGGTAGGATTCAAAGGGTAGTAGACAGTGGACAACCAAAATCCTGGATAACTACTCATAAAGTAACCTCCAATATTTTATGAGTTCAGGTTTAATTTCTTGAAAGAAGAGAAATAATATAGAATAAACCTCACACTAGTAGATATTAAGTAAGGAAAACGGATAAAAATATCGAAAAATAGGATAAAACGTAAGAGAGAAGACGGACTTACATATCTTACGGAACATTTGGATTGAAAAAGTGATCCACTTAGAAAGACGAGACGGTCGAACAAATAAACACGTGTAAAAGAACGTATAGGCATTCACTTAGAATGCAACGGAACACTAGATAGAAGCTATCTAGACGAATCTGTCAAGAACCTTGCACTATTACTATAAATGACTTCCTTATTGAAAATACTCACTTTGTGTCTTTCCATCCTCGAATTTCGAACAAACTTGACACTTCTCAAGACGTTTATACAGTAGTAAAGGGTTTGAGGAAATCGGTCCTAACCATAAAATCCGTGTCCTTATCTTCAACATCCTCGGCACAGACACAACCGTTTTCCACCCTCCTACCGTCCATCCAAACACCCACAAACTTATCCCTGTCAGACGTTTATTTGTCTATTTACATTTATCAATTTTATACATATATATTTTTGTATGTATTAGTGTGTCGAGTATCGACACACGGATAGGGTTCCGATACCCTATACCGATAGGGTTCAACGTGACTGTTAAAATCTGGACGACGATGACTATGACGATTCAGTGAATTCAGCACAGGCTGAGAGACGCTGGGGTATCTGTCGTCGGGTGGTCCGAGGGGGCAGGGACCCTAAGAGGTCCGTTCTTGTGACCTCACCCAACGGTAAAGGAAGAGGTTACGTCCTTTCACTTTTCAGTTTCACTTCAGCGAGTCAGCACAGGTTGAGAAACGCTGGGGTACCTGACGTCGGATGGTCCGAGGAGGCGGGTACCCTAAAAGGTCCGTTCTCATGACCTCACCCCACGGCAACGGAAGAGGCTTAAAGTCTCGACATACGAAATTTTTTTTTTTTTTTTGTTGAAACCCTTCGAACCGACACTTATACCTTGTAGGTAAAATCTCGTTTCTAGTACAGTTCAGGACTCCCTTCACCTAGAAAAAGAGATACTNAGGTCCGTTCTTGTGACCTCACCCAACGGTAAAGGAAGAGGTTACGTCCTTTCACTTTTCAGTTTCACTTCAGCGAGTCAGCACAGGTTGAGAAACGCTGGGGTACCTGACGTCGGATGGTCCGAGGAGGCGGGTACCCTAAAAGGTCCGTTCTCATGACCTCAGCCCACGGCAACGGAAGAGGCTTAAAGTCTCGACATACGAAATTTTTTTTTTTTTTTTGTTGAAACCCTTCGAACCGACACTTATACCTTGTAGGTAAAATCTCGTTTCTAGTACAGTTCAGGACTCCCTTCACCTAGAAAAAGAGATACTGTACTCACTTTGTACCTACCAATTTGACAAAAAATAAACCTCCACGTATTTTGAACGAAGTCTATAGATATTTTTAATTTATACAGGGAAATTCATTTTCACTTTCACAATCAACGAGTCAACACAGGCGAGTCAGGGGTGCTTGACATCGGACGGTACGAGGAGATAGGTACCCGAAGAGGTCCGTTTTTATGGTCTCACCCAGTGGTAAAAAAAGATGTTCCCCAGAAGGGTTGAGTCCCTAGCTTGGACCCAGAGGACGTAACGTCCGCCTAAGAAATGGTAGACTCGGTCAATTCATCAATTATTTTGTTGGTTTTGACAATATCTATGCTAATCATCAGGACTCACTGAAGGGAAAGTGAAAAGTGAAAGGACGTAACCTCTTCCTTTACCGTTGGGTGAGGTCACAAGAACGGACCTCTTAGGGTCCCTGTCCCCTCGGACCACCCGACGGCAAATACCCCAGTGTGTCTCAGCCTGTCCTGACTTCACTGAATCGTCGTCGTCATCAGGACTTATACTATTACAAGAGGTTCTTTTTATTTTGATGGTGTATCGTTTGTTACTCATTTCCAGACATGACATAGGTGCATTCTTTACCCTGTACAAGTCCAGGAATTCGAATTAATTGAACTCGCCCGATCCACACGTATAAGAGTGCCATCACTTTCGGTGAATGAAATTTGTCCGAATCCACAACTGCCACTTGGGGGTTTCATTAATATTCTATTAGCGACATTATTAAAAAAAGTTTGGTATGGAGTCCGTTAAATTTCCTTGAAAACAACCGTTTGCGTACTCACCAGTCTCTATCATCCTAATTTTTTTTTTTTCCTAGTATCTTACAGAAGTGTACTTAAGTCCAGTGTTTTGATATCTTACAAGGTCTTGAAAACTTTATAGTCTTAGCTTCTGTTCCCTAACACCTGGACATTTACTGTTATTCATTTATTTACCCCAGTTATAGATGGAAAAGACCTCCCTTTTTCATTTTCGGTCTGTTGTGTAGGCCCTTTTTAGTAACAATTTCCTAAAATTCGGGTAGTATATTTACTGAACGAAGAAAGTCAAATGTATTCTAAATCCTTAAATTTTATTTCTTCCGGATAGATACACCGAATTTTTTTTTTTTGACCAAATTTATTAAAATCTTCATCGTGGAGGGTAGATTTTTTCGAATCTGGAAGTCGGACAAACAGAGACTTGTGGACGAATCGACTTTCCGGACGACAATGACCCCCTCGGGGTCTCTCGACTGAAGACACACTCTTTTTGTCGGGAAGAGTCACGTAAAACGACGACACGAAGTACTTCACGTACCACGAGACTCCACCAAGAACCTACACACACACGACTCAGCGAAGTAGACACAGGCTGAGAAACGTCGGGGTACCTGACATCGGGCGGTCCGAGGAGACAGGTACCCTAAGAGGTCCGTTCTTGTGACCTTACTCAGCGGCACGGGAGGAGGTCCCCAAGAAGGGCTGGGTCCCTAACTCGGGCGTAGAGAACACAGAGGACGTGCCCGTCCGGTCAAGAAAGGGTGACTCGGGGGACCCTTCGGGCTCCGTCGAGAACGAGATGACGTCGTCCGTGAATCGTCGTGGAGGTACCCCTCACTCAGTCCACGAGACTTCCTCGATGCGATCTTTTCACCCTCTAAGACGTGTACACGATTAGCGTCCGAGAAGAGATCTATAAACAGTATTCGGAATCATTTAATATTTTTTACAGGATTGACTGTCCCTTTTACTTTGAACTAAATCGAAAGTAACTTTTGGTGAGTATACTAGAACAGGGAAGGTATAACTGTGACTTTCCAAACAAAAGTCATAAAAGAAGTCTTTCGAGAGTTTATAGATAGACTATTTGGAGGTACCTTCGAAAGTGGACTTGACACCTACGTCCCTTTATTAGTCTAATAAGAAATAGAACGACATTTGTTTCAAGTTTTTTCTAAAGACTTTCCGTCTATTAGAACTAGGACGGAAAAGGACGATGGATCTTAATAAAACGTCTCGGGACACTTCAACGAGTTCGTACAATAAATTGTAAACATTCGTGATCTCAAACGGTTTTATGAGATTATTTGTAGTACTAAACTGATTTCTTAATACCTCTTTAACACCTCTTACCAATTTGGACGTTTATGAAAAATCTTATTGACTAGTATATGTCATCCGCGAATGAAAAATTTTTGTTCAAAACGAAGTTTACATTTACACGATACAGTAAGGTATGTGTAAGTAAATAAATTGTCTTGATGACGATCAAAAAAGACTTACAAGTATTTGTTTTTCAACGGTACCTGTAGATACAGGTGTATAAAAAGATGTGAACAGGTTAATATAGGAATCCCATTTTAAGATTTTAACTTTAAAGTTTCAGTACACGAAAATTTTAGAACGACATACAAAATTTAACGGAAGGTCTCTCAAAGATGGTTAAATGTAAGAGTAATTGATATATATTTTCACTTGAAGGAGTGACCGTCGACTTTTAAACAGAATAACATTAAACGGTTTATAGAAAAGTATGAATAACGGTTTAAAGTTTAAATAAGAAAGATATTTTCTTACCAAGTAGAAACGGTTGACTAAAGTAAAAAAGAATTATGATAGATTCTCGAAAAATAAATGATTCCCAGAAATAAACAGGAAACTTGATAAACAACGTTTCTAAAAGGTCCAAAAACCCAAAAAATTGTAGGTCAAAAAGATATGGATTACAGTATCGATCGTTTGCAGAAGAGATAAAATTGTAAAAATTTCAAAAATAAGACGACGAAAATACAAAATAGGAAACGTAACTTTATGAACCTTTCATATTTCGTTTCTGGATGGATTAAAAAAAGAAACAGTTTACGACCTGTTTAAAAACCATGGTACATAACTTACGAAGAAAGAAACAACTAAAAATTTACTGTGTAAATAGTATTTGACAGGTATGCAAAAAGGAGTAACGACACGGACAGGAAAACCGTCGTCTTGGTTTAACATATTTTTATATATACATATACATATATATCAGCCAACAGACTTGAATGAAGAAACATTTTCAAAAGAATCAAGATTATTACTACGTAAATAAAAAGGTCTACTTTAAATCTTAGTAAAATCTTATGACAGAGGAGGGAGGAGCGGGTGATGGTAAAGAAGAGATGACTCGTCAAACAAACCTAAACGTAATGTCAGGTCAAAGTAAAACTCAGTAGTCTACTAAAAATACGTACATGAAAAGACACTTCATAAACACACTTTACTCATTCTATAAACCAAGGAACTTTTTAACAATATGCTCTACTAGAACCAGAAATTCTATACAAACATGACGACTTAGCACAGTACTAAAAACACTTTGACCGAACACTCGATCAAGTCTATTACAGTATACGACTTATAGATTTATATAAAGATTACTTCTTAATACTCTTTGGTATTATTTTATCTGTGGTCAAGACGTAGGAACCTCTCTTTTACCTTATCTCGACCTATGTTTACGAGATATTAATGATAGTCCTTCAAATTTTTAACGTCGGGACAAGATTAAGACACTTCAAACAACCAACGAATCACAATTTTATAGGAAAAAAGGAGTACTGCTAAAGTCCGACAAAAACTTCACCCTACACAGTTACAACTGATTTGACTTCTTCACCTCTGACCAATCAAATAGATTTCTTCTCGCACGCCGTGTTCACTCTAAACTTACCCCAAAACTTTCTCTCTACTCACCGACAAGGTCACCTCTTCGCAATCACACTGAGTCTCCAGTCCCGGTTCCTCGGTACAAAAACTTGTCTGGACTTCGAGACCTGCCTCTTCCGTTACCGTGGGGTGAGGTCATGAGAACGGACCCTTTAGGGTCCCTGCCTCCTCGGACCACCCGACGTCAGGTACCCTAGCGATTCTCAGCCTGTGCTGACTCGCTGAAGTGAAAGTGAAAAGTGAAAGTACGTAACCTCTTCCTTTACCGTCGGGTGAAGTCACAAGAACGGATCTCTTAGGGTCCCTGCCCCCTCGGACCACCCGACGGCAGATATCCCAGTGCGTCTCAGTCTGTGCTGACTTCGCTGAATCGTCGTCGGTTCGAGACCTCGACCGTCACTGATCTCAACTCTTCTGTTCTCCTCCGTCACCTCTTTCCGGGTCTAAGGTACACTGAGAGTGTTGGGAATCCGACTCAACTCTCCCTCTATCTCTACCTCTGCACGACATAGAGGTCACGGGTCTTGTCTCCGTTGGAGCTTGCCACACACCTTCTCCTTTCTCCTCTGACTTTCCATCTGACCCCGAGTCAATCTACACCCCCAGTACCCTACTCATAAACTTTCGAGACTTCCTAAGAGACGACTTTTTATCTTTACGAGACCCAAAATCTTTGAAGGGTCATCATTTTTTTTTTTTTTTTTTTGAAGGACGGTTACGTCCTCTACGTCCAAGCTAGGGACCCAACTCTTCTAGGGGACCTCTACCTTTACCGTTGGGTGAGATCATAAGAACGGACCTCTTAGGGTACCTGTCTCCTCGGTCCACCTGATCTCAGGTACCCCAGTGTTTCTCAGTCTGTACTCGCTCACTGACTCGTACGTACGAAATCTTTCGACTTAAGACTCTCGTCACACATTTGTACGACACACCCCGACCCTACGTCTCTCACTCCACCCTTCGTTCGGAGTGTTGTAACGTACTGTAAAAGTAGTACCGTCATATTACTTTCGAAACTCCTACACAGGACAGTTTCATGATATGGAAATAGAATCGTTTATGACCTCACGTAACGGTAAGGGAAGAGGTCCCCTAGAAGGGTTGGGTCCCTAGCTTAGACCCAGAGGGTGTAACGTCCGTCTCGGAAATGGAAGACCCGGAGGTCCTTTCGGAGTAGAATCATTTCCTTAGACGTTTGAGACCGAACCTCGGTTAGACAGGGTGTCGGGGAAGAATGTTTATTTCAAAATGACCTTGTGTCGTAGTGGACAAGTCAATACATATTACATACCAACTAAACCACGATGTTGTCGCCTCTACTCATCAGCCTTGTCTCTAGTGTACCGACCGTTTCCGATCTTTATAAATGACAGACCAGTAAATTCTTATATAAATGACTGGAAACAGAACCTTATAACAAGAATTATCAATCACAACGGTAAGACCTTTTAATTATATTAATCGTCTCGAGTGTGTTTAACAACACGTGTCTATCAGACTTTCTCCCCGTTCACTTTCACACACGGTGAGTCAGGACAAACTGAGAAACGATGGGGTACCTAACATCGGGCGGCTCGAGGAGACAGGTACCTTAAAAGGTCCGTTCTTATGACCTCACCCGACGGTAAAGGAAGAGGTCGTACCTATCAGATTCTTTCTAATCAATCCAGTACAGTGAAAGATACTTCTTTATATGGTTTTGTAACAAAGTACAACTTCGGGTCCAACAGTCAGTGACGGAACTAATAGAATAAAAACAAAGATCAAGACGGAGGCAAAGATACCAGTAAAAGTAAAAGATGGCCGAAGTAACTTGTAGATGAGTGAAGACTAGGACAGACTGGAGAGGATGATAGGTATCAGTTCTTTAGTCTTATGGTCACGACTTATAGTACATAGTGCATGAGTCCTTCTCCTTAAAGGGTCGGTCGACAAAATTCAGGAGGGTCGAACAACGGATACATGTAAAGGGTTCATGGACAGGAGAAGTGTTGAGAGGGTCAGGTACGGAGAAAAAGAGACACAGAAACAAGGGTAGAGGATATCTCAGAAAAGATGACCTCGGGACACCGTAGCGCCTTAGAGATTGAGTACCTCCGTGGACTTAATAAGGTCGAGAAGACTAAAGGGAGATCTCGGACCGGACTCCCCAGTTGATAAACTGTTGAACGGTACAAATTCCTTCAGGTCGGTAAAAAGTCACCGAAGGGTCCACCGGTTCACCATTTCTTAGACGAACGGTTACCTCCTCTAAATCTAAACTAAGGACCCAGCCCTTCCAGGGGTCTCTTCCTTTACCGTTGGGTGAGGTGACAAGAACGGACCACTTAAGGTACTCGTCTCCTCGGACCGCCCGACGGTAGGTACCCCAGCGTCTCTCAACCTGTACTGCTTCGCTGGTTTGTTGCTGTTGTTGTCGGTAAAAAGTTGGTTTAGTTTAGTGTCTAAAATTTTTCACATTTGGAAGTACACACACAAATCTACTTGTATGTTGACTAAAGAAGTCGCTGAAATGCTCAAGACTGAGAAGTTTATGTAAAACTTCCTGACTCTCTCATCAATCCTTCGTAACCTCCAAAACACCTTTTCGACACAACTCGGGAAACGTATAATTTAAAATCAAAAAAATACTTCGTAAGTACTCCCACCACCATGAGCATTTCCGTCAAGTCTCCGTGTCCTCTTTTCAATTCCTGTTCTGACTTGTATTTCCTCAACATACAGAGGATCCAATCTCTATCTCTTCAATAGAAGTACCACCCTTGAAGACTTCAGTACATTCGTTTCGTCCATTATTGAACGAAACGAAGTCATAAATCCATTACCTACTGAGTAAATTAGACTAACCGAGAATGACTCCTGCATGATACATGGGGCCGGATAACACGATCTACGGTCTTTATGTTTCTACTAACTCCGAGTGAAAGACGGGAACTCCTTGGGGGTCTCACCTTCCTTCCTCAGCCTACGTATTTGTGATGAACGGTAACTATTACAGTGTCGTCCACTTAAAAAAGTCTCCTTCACGCTCGTTTGTAGGTCTTCCTCCTCCGGACTTTAAGTTCTCCCTTTTTTACTCCCTTCTGACCCCTCTTTTCTTTACTGTACTTTGTTTTTCCTAAAGTCGGAACAATCTCTTCTATTAACTGGTGTGAGACCTTTAACTCTAATTTCTGTTCTTTAATTTCAGTTCTAAATTCTGTTCTCCGACACCTTTTCGTTCCCGTCACCCACTAAAACCTTCTTGACTCTAAAGTCAACAAGTTCTCTCACACGATAAAATATCGGAGTAGGAGGAACATATGTATACTTACTATCCATACACATTTTACACTATATAATAATACGTGTTCGTTATGTGTATGGATAGTAAGTACACATATGGTCCTCCTACTCCGATATTTTGTCGTGTGAGAGAACTTGTTGACTTTAGAGTCAAGAAGGCTCTAGTGGGTGACGGGAACCAAAAGGTGTCGGATCTGTCGTATAAGTTTTCGTCTCTGTAATGAAACGGTTGTTTCCAGACAGATCAGTTCCGATCCCAAAAAGGTCACCAGTACATACCTATACTCTCATCCTGGCACTTCTTTCGACTCGTGGCTTCTTAACTACGAAAACTTGACACCACAACCTCTTCTGAGAACTCCCACGGAACCTGACGTTCCTCTAGGTTGGTCAGGTAAGACTTCCTCTAGTCGGGACCCTAAAGAAACCTTCCTTACTACGATTCCGACTTTGAGGTCATGAAACCGGTGGAGTACACTTCTCAACTGAGTAACCTTTTCTGAGACTACGACCCTCCCTAACCCTCGTCCTCCTCTTCCCCTACTGTCCCCTACTCTACCGACCTGCCGTAGTGACTGGGCTACCTACACTCAGACTCACTTGAGACCCTCAACGACTACCTGTCCCTCCGGACCGTACGACGTTAAGTACCCCACCGTTTCTCAGTCTGTGCTGACTCACTGACTTGACTTGACTTGACTTATATGATATATTATATATGAATTATATATATTAACATATATATGTTAATTAATTCCGAGTCCTTTACCATCCTTAAACGATTCGTGAAATCTAATAGATTTACTCAAGAATTTGTCCAACAATAAATCAGTGATTCAGCACAGGTTGAGAAAACCTGGGGTACCTGACATCGGGTGATCCAAGGAGACAGGTACCCTAAGAGGTCCGTTCTTAAGACCTCACCCAACGGTAAAGGAAGAGGTCCCGTAGAAGGACTGGGTCCCTAACTTGGACGCAGACGACGTAACGTCCACCTAAGAAATGACGATTCGGTGGTCCCTTCGGGAAATGTTATCCATCATAATGTTATGGTTGTAAAAGGTCTACTATGACAAGTTCCAATATGTCCCCCATTTACCGTGAGTGTGAGTCCGGACGGGATGTCCTTACTCAAACCTCCTCGGAAACCTGATTCAAACTCTCTAGTCTAAACAACCATTCTACTTGACTTTCCTTTGTCCACCTGAGAAAAAGTACTACCCCCACTCCCGTCCTCTTTCGTGCCACTTGTCTCCCTCCGACACACACCCCATCTCCGGTTCGTGTCCGAAAAAAAAAAAATTCAAATAAATAAATAATAAAAACCGGCGAGACCCAGGAAACACGGCACGACCGAAGAGAGATCTACGCGGCTCACACCCGGCGGGAGATCAAGTCACGCGTTCGAAGACCACCGCCACCGAAGAGGACAGCGCCTCGTGTCCGAGATCCGTACGTTCGAGCCATCAACACCGTGTACCCGGGTCGGAGAGGAGCCGTACACCCTAGGAGGGCCTCGTCCCTAACGTGGGTCTACGGGACGTAACCGTCCGTCTAAGAGTTGGTGACCTGGGATGGTCCCTTCGGGGTCCGCAACCGAAACTCCAGTTCGGATTGACCCAAGGGTAGGACCGAGACGGTCGGCGCACCGTGTAAAGGTGGGGCTTTCAGCGCCCCACAGGTCTCCTCGTGGTAGAAGACCGAACAAGCATGGAGACATTCCCCGGACGCCGACGAGGACCGAGTGCCTCCGGTCAAAGTTACCGACGACGACGACGACGACGACAGGGACTGACGGTGCGAATCAGGTGCAAGGAGGAGGAGGAAGGGGAGAATGACGACAATGGTGCTGACAAAGACGACGATAATAATAATAGACAAGGAAAAAAAAAGTTTTGTTGAAAAATGACTTCACACCAACCAAGTGTCACAAAACAGTCAGAGTCCACATGTCGCTTCCCTAAGTCAATATACATGTATACAAATAGAAAAAGTCTAAGAAAAGGTAACAGCCAATGATGTTCTGACTTACATCAACCCACACGAGAACAATAAATAGATTAAACGTATGTCATCACACATAGACTATTGGGTTTGAGGATGAAATAGGGAGGAGGAGACGACGACGACGACGACGACGACGACGACGACGATTCAGCGAAGTCAGCACAGGCTGGGACACGCTGGGGTATCTGCCGTCGGGTAGTCCGAGCGGGCAGGGACCCTAAGAGGTCCGTTCTTGTGACCTCACCCAACGGTAAAGGAAGAGGTTACGTCCTTTCACTTTTCAGTTTCCCTTCAACGAGTCAGCACAGGTTGAGAAGTGCTTGGGTACCTGACGTCGGATGGTCCGAGGAGCCAGGTACCCTAAAAGGTCCGTTCTTGTGACCTCACCCCACGGTAGTGGAAGAGGGGACTGAGACGATGATCATGATAATAACAATAATAATACTCGTCGTTGTCATCATCCTAACTGATTACCTTGTCTAAATACGATTTTGTTGTTTTGTTTTTGGTCTTTCTAAATTCAGGAACTAAACTACATCGTTGTTAAGTAGAGACATGTGAAGTTATAAATCACTCAGCAACGGTTCCGTCTAGAATCATGCTCTGTGCTACCCCTCAATTTTATCCCTAGTCAGTAACGGAGCAAATTGACTATATTTGATTAAACTGGAAGTACGGTATATAAGGACTTTCTCTTGAAATCCTCTCTTTGACAATTACGTGTACTCTACGTCTGGGACAACTTCGTTCTCCGGTGCACCACGAGACCTTCCTATCAATCCTGAATTAAAGTGCTACTGAACCTCTAACGAAATACGTAAAAGACGAAGAGCTCTATTGGAGGTAAAGGGGTACAGTCCGTCATCCGGCAGTAGAATGCATGTTCTAAATCTATCAATCGTCTTATAAAATCGTTTAGGGTATGGCGACCGATGACTTGAAATGTACTCGTGGATAAACTCCACGACCAATCATTCGTCCTACTTACCTTAAGACCGGGTGCAGAAGACCTTTTAGTCTGAGATTTACTTCTGACCAAAATATCTGAGAACGAATCTCCCCCTCCATAAATATTGTTGGGAACTGTACCTTGGAGGGGGCGGGTCATACTTCTTCTTACTGTAGACTGTCAACCGAGAAGGAAATAAAATGATTTTATTGTTGGATCGGTTTATATGAAAAGTCGTGTAAATAATATCGGTGTACAAATATAAATCTCCTCTTCACCACGATTAAGGGATCATACAATTGTCCAGAATAAGTTTAAACAAGATAAAAATGAAACCTTGTTTTAACGACTTCTCTTTGTAAAATTCCGTTCATCACTAATGTCGTAGGAATAGTCTAATATATAATTTATTTGAAGGACTTGACTCTTTCACGTATTTGACTTTTCGTCCATCAATAGAATTTAAGATATAACAAATACATTCTAAAGAAGTCTAGGTGAATAAGACATCCAATAAGGAACGAAAACACAAAAGAAAAACGGTTTGAAGATAAAAGAGTGATTGTTTACATTAAGAGAAAAATATACATCATCTACTGGATTCTAAAGTCCTACCTTAAAGTGTTGGGTTTCTTTATGGAGAAGTGAAATAACGTATGTTATTTAATACATAAAACATTTTAAACTCTCCATCAGTTTGTCCACTTACGCATTTGGAACAGTCGGGAACCCGTCAACACTAAAGGTATGGTTCTACGTCCCCAAAAAATGGATAATGACAATATGTAATTCATTACCAATGGTACCCTTGGAAACGTAGTATAATATTGTAAATTTATATTCCATAACACAAAAATATCCTTTTCTGTTATGGAAACTTAAACCAAAAAAAACTTACAAACCATTATATATTAGTGATGATTTTTTTAAAACAAGTTCCAGTTTAACTTAAGAAACACTCAATACGTTTAAAGATCGGTTTGGTACTTCATGTAAGTAAATAAAGAACCCTACAGTACCCCCTTCGTTTCTAAAAAAAAAATTAACATAAACTTTTTATGGCGTATTATGGTCAACCACAGATATTAACTGGAACGTTTCCCTTTTGGTTTTTACCTTGACATAAATTACAGTAAAAAATCACCGATCGCGTCACCATTCTTAAACTTACTTGTGTAGTGTACCAAATAGTTTAAGATGATTTATATTACGTAAACAATAAAGACGTATGGGTCAACCAATTAACACTGATCAAAACTAGAGTGCATATCAACTTAATTGACTTCGTCAAACGAACACGAACGTTTTCTCGTTTTACTTTACTCGGCAACTTCATTAGGAAAACCGTCAAGGTCCTTTTACCGGTGAATTCGACTTTAATAGCTCTAACTAACAACCGGTCACACAAAATAATTCATACCTTCTTTTGATCGGTAAAGAACAACGGTCGCATCGAGATCCGGTACTCCTATAGTAGTGACAAATATAACTGATGACATAAATTGAGAACAAGTCCAAAAATGATCACTAAAAAGTTTTAACAATAGAGTCATATAAGAAAAGTAGACTTTCACCACATCCCCGAGGCTGATTGTAAGTGTTGAAAACTCCGTAGAAAATTTACCATTAGTCACCTACCATTGTACCCCGGTACTTGACCTCTTTTCTCTCATTGACACACGACCTGAGGCCGAGTTAACCTGTAACACGTATACAACAAAGTAGACGAGGACTATTAAGACAGTATCTTGAAAATAATAGGGGAAGAATGTCTCCTCCTTTTGTGCCAAATCTCGTCAGCGTATTGGCAGTCCGTGTAACGAACATACGCAGACTCGATCTCAAGTTGGATAGAGAGAGTGGAGTTTCAGGAGGTAGAAAGGAACGTTCCAAACCTAAGTTGATTTTGCAAACCTAAGTTGAAGACTGAACAATGTTACCCGTAATATGAAAAGTTCTTCCTTACTGTTTGTAGCTGGGTTCAGGAATTTTCTTTTAGAAACGATTTCTTATTAAAGTTATTAAACGTAACGAGAGGTCGCGTTATCGTTAGACAATTCAGGGACTAATGCTTTCAACAGGAACGGTAGGATGGAAAGATTCAAAGGGTTCAGGAGAACAACTTGGGTTCGTATTCTGTCTAGTTTCATTTGATGATTTCCACGTAAGGATCTGGAAGTCCCCTTATTTCCGACAGGTCTTGGACTGGAAGTCAAAACTCGAAACGTCAAGTTTTCATCTGTCCACCTTTATGTCACAAGAAGTAACGGGAAACCACGTTCTATATAAGACCCCAACGCCTCATTCACGGTTGTCGTCGTTTTAATAGTGGGGGAGGACGATGACATCTTTCAGTCGTTACCGGGAAGACACCAGTTTTACCGTTTAAGTCGTCGTCGATAAACTGTCCCTAAACGTTTTTGAAGGGGTACCGACAATCCTTAGAAATAAGTCGTCACAGAAGTTTTTGGGTTAAGACACGTCTTAATTGACACATGTTTACTGGAGTCAACGCTTAAAGGAAATTCAGAAAATTTGTTTAGATTAAATATTAAAAAAATTACACTTAAAACGTAAACCGTGAAGTCAGAGAATCGAGGCAGATGTATGTAGGGCGTAAATATTCAAAATCTCACCAAGTCTTAAAATAAAGGCATAATTGCATTTCGGAAGATTTTAAGGACCGATATTTCTCAGTCAAGTGGTATGTTTCGGTGATATGTAGTGAATCCAAACACTACTTTCTTACCTTAACGTCGACACACTCATGATCTTATGGGTTTGTACTTAATCTGAGTGTTCGTAAACCGTTATCAAGTCTTTTCCTCGAATTAGACCAAAGTAGACTCTGACGAAAAGAGACAAGAGATTGTAGGGGGGTTCTACAACACAGACTATAGCCTAGTGTTGCGCTACCCTCACTGCGTTTCGGTCTCTTTCGGGATTCTTTGGTCCCCGTGAAAACTAAAAGGGGTTTCTAAAAAAGGGGGGGAGGATGAAAAAAAAAAGAAGAGAGAGAGGGTTTAAAGTTGAGACTTTGAGTTCCAGTAAGTGGATAATCTACTTGATTAATATTTGGTTTTTTCGTCGTAAGTAGCATGAGAGTAGAGTGAGTATAGATATTAATTCCCATTTATATTAGAAGGAAAAATCTTTACATGGTGGGTGGGTAATGTAAATTTCACGACTGACTTTACTTTATTATCAAGTCACGTTCTACTAAAATCAAATTGTTCTTTTTTCAACTATTAAATTCGAACTTCGTCAATCAAGATAAAAACTAATGGTAAGTCAATATTTAGATTAAATTCTATATACGACGGAAAGACAATGGGTGCAAAATTAAGTACCAAACAGAAGAACCAACGTATTCGTTTCAAACCACCAAATAGTTCCTACAATTTTTTCGAGGGGTGTTTCCGTCACCCCTCGTTCCAACTCTTACACGATCTTTCTATCAGCCTCTGGGTCGAGACTACACTTTGTTTGTTTTTCAAAGAAACTTTCCGGGGAATGTCTTAGCGACGTAAACCGTAAACTCACCGACACAACCCGGACCCAGAAACGTCTGGGTCCCAGAAACTACCGTCTCCTACCTGCTTGAGGGGGTGGGGGTGGGGCAGTCACAAATTTAACCCAACTGATTCAGTGATGTAAAATAGGAAACCAATCCCATAAAATTGAAAATTCTACCAACCAGAAACCTGCTTTTATTCCTCGCTTATTCCCCTTCTCTACCAGCGTAGTGAAACGTCCGTCAATTTTGTTTAGCAGTTGAGACCGAAATTCTAAATGTCCAATCGAGACGCTCTACGGTGTAGAACGAAGGTCACAAAGGACCGTCTGGTCCCGCCGAGAGATGACCCTGGGTCGCATTGGCGTCTCGTACTCGAACGTGTTAAGCTTTTTGGATTCTGGAGATATTAGGATAAATTCCGTTTCTACTTAAACGGGTAAAACTTTCATCTGAATTCGAAAGCGTCAAAACAATTCATATTTAAACAGAAGTCTATATATTGCATACATATATGCATACATAACTTTCGTATGCGTGTATATTTACACGTACACATGTACATCCATTTAAGTTACATTTCCTTACGAAATAAGTAAGACACGTTATAAATTAAAATGGAACTTACCGTAATTCAAAAATTTTACGTGTTTGAGTCCAAAGGTCGGTCACCTTTTTTTAAAAAAAATAGAAAGAGTACCGATTTCTCTCAATTCATGCACTGCATTTCCGGTTTGTTATCATTTACCAGTAACAAGTAAAATGTTTACAGGAGATGTTATTCTTGTGTGCATAAAAATAGAATTAAAAAGGGAACCCCCCACTAATCCCGGAGGGAATTCACACTCCTTTACGAATAAAAACATACGAAATCTTCTTACTAAGATAACAGACTCACTTTTTCTTTTTCCTTGTTTGTATAAATTTTTCTTTCTTTGTCCTTACACGGAACAGGTCTTTTTTTTTATGTTTCGTCCTCGGTGATCAATTCACGACAGACGAGTCAGGCACAACGACATGTATCAACCACAGTGCATTCTCGACCTTCGGACTAGATAAACGTTGACCAGGTGCTTTACTGACAGAAATTTTAATTGTTGTTACTCCAGTCGATGTCGGTCAATCGATAGATCAATAGTAAAATATAAAAAGTGTCGAGATAACACTTATGACGAGTGTCACGTCGTTCGGACAAACAAAACTACCACTGGATAACTTACGCAGCTGAAAGAACTCTCCCTTTTGGAAACGGTGATCCTGGTTGTTCTTAATTCGTTACCAATTCGAGTAATTTTTCTGTTCGTTCGTAAAGTCGGATAGACGAGTCGGGAAACCCCCTATAAAACATATTAAAATCCCTCTCTTTTAACGTCTTTATTCCCACTATCGATTTGATACTTCAATAGTCATCCTAGCAAAAGTTTGAGGAGAAAGGTCACTTTACTTCCGAGTAAACATCTAAAGGGTTTTACATTTCTCCAACACTAAATTTAGTAAATGCCGAAATGACTACCCTTAACGCTTCTTTTGAACCTGAATTTAGACAAATAGTTCTCGCTTTAAAGTCCAACTGTAAGATTTTTACAATTTACGGTGAGGATTTCACTAAAAATTTTAAAGCTACAATGCGACAACCAAAGGACTAAATAACCCTTGACAACATTTCTCGAGAGATCAAATCAAACAGTAACCGAACGTAAAACAAAAGAAAGGATTTAAGCCTTCTCCGTTATTAACTTATACGCTTACAGTTTAAAGACAGACCATTTACTAGGCCAACAGAGTCCGTAAACCATTTATAATTCTATAAGCTTTACTCAAATATGAGTTTTACGGGAAGACAGGATTTTAGAGTAGGAGTTTTAAAATTTCATTGCAAGTAATACACAGAATTTGACCTTTTCAGAATTTGACCTTCGTCACTTCCGTTCGAACAGTCTTCGACTAATCAGGAAATATATACTGAAGAGGTCGAGACTGTTTTTAGGGAGTCTTATCTCCCTAAGAGAAATACTATAAATTCCATATACCACCACCTCTCCCCTACAAACTTAAAAACTAAAAGGTCGAATACCCAGTATAAACTGGTTGACGAAAGTGGTCTTCTGTACGGTGAAACAACTCGATAAATCCTTAGTTTTTCTGACAGAATTAAATTTTGTTCCTGGGAAACAAAATCAACCACTGACGGAACACTTTAAAAAGTCAAGAGTCGCCCAATTGGCCCCTTGTCCCCGTCTCAGTATTAACCGGATAAATCTCATAAAACGTACACTTATCACACAATCACTTCGTAGAGATTCAGACAACACTCACTGTACCACTAATCTTAAATCTAATCCCTTTTGTGTAAGACATGAAATAGTTCCTGTCATTAATCAAGTCAGTCATTTTCAACTAATGTTCATTGCTATTTCAATCTAAAAAATCATGAATTAAAATTTTAAAGAAATAAATTATCATTTAAACAAGAATTATATTTACCATCATAGATGTGACCAAAAGAACGTATAGGCTTATTAATTTTCTTGTTACACAAGTTACGTCTCATATTAGTCCGCTAAATATATAACACCCATTCAAAGATACATCAAAAATCTCAGACAGTATACTAAATTCAAAAGCATACAGTAGTAAAAGCTTTCAAATCACTAAACAGTGCGGTATTATCCAATTACTATAAACCCTCTTAAAAGATCACAAGTCCATTTGCAAATTAGACACCCCTACACAAAATCAGAGACTATCAGGAGTTCTCCCATAAGACTTCAGGAAATTACACGAGGACAACCAAGTCCTACGGATGACAAAGATATTAAAACTTCAGTCACACTCGTAAAACTTAAAGGAGGACCAAGTCTACCGTAAGACAGAAGACCCCCACGCTACACTTAAGCACCTCCCAGAGCGTCTCTCCGTCCCAAGGGTCACCTATACTTGTAGATATGAGAAGGGGGTCACACTCGTCACCCCCCTTCAACATACGCAGGCTTTTTAGTCTAAGACGGACCAAGAACAAGTCCCTTCCCGTACTGAACAAGGGTCTATACTTGGATTGAGATCTAGTTCTTTTAACATTGGACTGTATTTACGGGAAATGAATGTTCCACTTGTATAGTCAGTAGAATTTTCTACTTTTAGTACAAATTGCTCGTAGTGGCAGATGGGAGAAGAGGTTTTAATTCCTTGATTTTTAAGTGTTTAAGCCTCATCGAAGAATCTACCGAAAAGAAAAGGAAAGACGACCCAACCCAAAATTAACAAAGTCGAAATCGTCTACGACAAAGGAAATAACGTAACCAAATTCATGATTGTCAGTCAACCACTCCCCCCACCGCTTACAGTTTTGAATTGGAATATACAAACAAAAAGGAAAAATTGGAAAATCGTCTCAGAGGAACCTCCACTGTACCTATACCCGTTGGGTCCTTGGGAAAGCGGGTGGTTTGGACCAAGGGTCATAATAGTCATAAGATCGTTATTGGGGGCTTCCTCCGGAGAAGTGCCATCACGGGACCCATTCCATAAGGAGAGAAACTTACGGACTCACTAATAATCATTAGAAAAAGAAAGAGAAAGAAAGAATTATGGTAGGAGAGTTGGACAGGAGTGAGGTGCAGAGGGTTTTTTTTCGGGGTATTTTAACACGAGTTAGAAACCCGAGTACTAGCGGAGGGGTGGTGGGATCATTATGCGACTCACCCATACAATTGTTGAATATCATCGTCCTCTCGATAAAACCACATACGAATAAAGAACAAAAGAGAACCGGCGGGTCGATTCCTTGGAGAAAATTTTTGGTTTCGTAATTTTTCAATTTAGAGAAGTAAAAATACTTGCTCCGTCTGAAACTAAAGACGGTCTCCTTTTTCTACCATCGCCATCACTGTAAAACGATTTCATTGCTAAATTCTTTTAGACCAACTGAGATTTACCGAAGCACCACATTAGACAGACTCAATCCTCTTACCCGTGCGTCCCTTGGAGTGTCGGAGGAGTAAAAGAAAGTCTCCAAGTCTGTTTCTTTCAAGCTTTTCAGGGAGGTCCAAACGGTAGAAGTCATTCATGACGAGCAAAGACGAAAACATATAACAAATAAAACAAGTCGAGACATAACTACGGTTCCTCTATCCTCATTTACCCCAGGGTAGGTGGTCTCACCGCACAAAATAGTTCTTACACCTACTCCATCGTCCCTGGACGTGGGGGTCGGTGGACTGGGTGCAACCTCACTAATTAACGTGTAGGACCTTCTGTCCCACCCACACAACTATAAGTCGACCAATTCGAGACTTCTCTCGGAACTTTGCCACGGACTTCAAGGTCCTCAAAATGGACGTGTCTCGAAAGTCCTCTTACTCATAATCAAAGTACACAACCAATTTAAGAAACAGCCATAATACTACTAAATACCTAAACGTACGCTTTCCTCTAAACACCTCTCCTAAATCCTTTTTAAATGTACCCAAAGTCGGGTCTCACGTCCCTCTTACAGAGATAAAAGATCTCTCCCCTGACTTATTTCCGACCCTTCCATCGACGGAGCCACCGGTAAACACAGACCTTATGGTCCACCATTGATCTTCTTAGGTCGACCTTGGTTTTCGTAAGACCCAGAAAAATTATGGATCTCGAAACTCGGCCCCAACGACCCCCAGAGAGGTAAACGGTCGTATTGTTTTCAACCAATACTAGTGTCAATTTATGTACTACAAAATAAAAGTTAGAAATATATATATATAAATAGGAATATACATATACAAGTATATATACTTTTGTACAAAAGTTTGAACTTAAGGATCCATTAGATTAAAACAAATCTTGACCAGGTAAAGATCATTAAAGGGGGATACATCTTAGTTTTATACTCAAAGAGAAAAGAAAGGGACAAAGGAGGAATGAAAGAGGAGGGAAAACAAGAAGGAAGGGAGGATACTATTTAAATATATATATATATATATCGAAATTAAATTAAGACACAAGACATCTCGTAATCATAAGAAACTTTTCTTACGATTACTCGGAATAGTATTCAAGAACATATGATTTTATTTTAATATAACTCTAAAGACTTTTATTATAATGGTTAGTCACGAACGTATAATCAAAAATAAAGTAAAAATTATTTAATCTTCTTATTACCCAAAACGTTTACACGATTCTAATCTAATTGGGTTTGTGGACACATAAACTGAACTAAAGTCAAGTCGAGTAGGTTTTTTAATAATTCGCTTATATAGTCTTATTCAGAATAGTCCCTTTTTTGTTTAAAACATACGACTAATAGTCTCTGAACCATTACAACTTTTTCGTAGTGTTTTAATAGGTATTTATATCTTTTTATAACACATTTATTTTGACGGTTACCACATATTTTATTAGTGAAACCTGATGGTTATTCAGTAAATTTTTGTATGACTCACCAAAATAAGAACACAAAGATACAACAGAACTTTAACTGATTATAGGAGAGTCCAAAAATATTGGCATAAAATTCGAAATTTAAACACCACCTAAATTACATCCACTTTGAAATCGAAAATTATCGAAAATACTGTTGAAGTTTACTATGTCATGAGTGTCGACAAATGTAAAATTTGTACAGACTTGGATTAGCCTGTCATAATTTATGTTATTCACCTGGAAATTTATAAAATTTCACTATCTTATTTGAGAAGATATTTTCGTTACGTTTTCAATTTCACTATCATGTGACTAATACAAAGTAGAAGTTTAATTGAATAAAAAAAAGTCACGACTTTATTTAATACGTCTTTAAACGTCTCAAAGATTCCTCACGAAACCACACCGTAATCTATAATAGATAGGTGAATTAGTAACAGTTGTTGTTAGAGAGTATTAAGTAACAGTCAAAAATTCATAAAAGACATCTCGATTGACCGGTCATATCTTATATAATGACCATATCAAAAAAGAAACGACAATTTTGTCAATACACAATGACTATACAACTGTATGCAAGTCTTGGTATTCTCACAGAAAGGAAAGAAGGGTTATTTAGACCTTAACCTTTAAACATAATGAATAAAAAACCGAAAACTACCCGTCAAAATCCCTAAGGAGAAGAAACTTTTAAATACAATCGATCTACAAAGTCACCAGGAATTCCTTATAAACCATAAAACGAGGTATTTCTTGAGAAAAACTTTCTATTCCTCCTTTTGATTCAACTTTACTCTTAAAATCGGAACATTAAATTTTAAAAACAAACCGAAGAACAAACAGACGAAATTCGTTCTTCTTCCGTCAAACCAACTAAAATTTTAGATCAGTAGACAAATAACAGTAATGAAGTTGTTTAGAGTCGGGAGAAAATTATCGTCAAATCGAGTCAAATATACTCGAAACAACATACTTAACCTTACGAATAATGACTATTGTCTTAGGTGTACGGAATAGTGACTTATTTTATTTATAAAGTCAAAGTAGATTTTACTACTAGACATAATCTATGATATTGTGAAAACGAGGTCATCTAGACATAAAGACATAGAAGTCAGGAGTTTATTTTAATACTGATAAATAGGGTATTTTTCTACGAAGATTTTGAATGAAGTTATAGATACTTATAAAAATACTGTCTATTTTTTAACCCCTATTATTTTCCAAAGAAAACCTCACTAATACTGACCTATTTATGTAAATATACAAAAGTAGTTATGTATAAATGGTACTATTTATGATTATTTAGACAGTGTTAGACAAGGCAGTTGAGTGAAAAAAAGGGAGGAAAAGCTTTACCCGGGAAAGAGAAGGAATGGCATTTTCTTTTACATTCACCACTGTAGACATTAGTCTATGATAAATACCGTGCTGAGCCCCTGTCTTCGACTCGAAGAGAGAACGATGGTAATCCGACCTAGAAGTGTCCTTTAACTCTCTCACTCCCCGACCGGACCGGGACAAAAACTTTTATTGTCGTCGTAGACACCCTCTCTCTTTTGTATTCGGACCGGGTTGCAGCACAGTACCTAGACCGTCCTAGGAACTTACACAAACATGACACGTGACGTAGTTCTCTGGAACTCAGTGATACCTTCGTACTGTCACTATCCCACCGCCTTCCTGGTCGGACGTCCCAGCGTCGCGCGTGTCCGCGTCACCTCCCTTCCCTCAGACAGGGGAACCTCTTGTCTCCGGATATCAATTCCCGACCCCACTACAAAAGAATTTCCTCTTCGACACACTTTAACTGTTGATGGATTAACGGGTGTTCTCGGGACGAATCATGACGCCTTGTAAAAACACAAGAACAGAGCAAAATCATACAACGAGAGAAGTCGGTGTAGAGTTAAAGACTATCGGGAGTAGAAACCTATCCTGAAATTGTTATGTCGAAACAAAAAACACCTACGCTCCTAAAGAGTGTAGACGGGCACTTGATTAACAAACTAAAGGCGTAGAACCAAAAGGAAAAACTTTGGTATATAGTAGAATTTGAATAATAAAAGGGTGAAATGACGAGACAGGTCGTTTAAAGGATAGAACATACCGGATTAGTAGGATGTATAACTCAGTACTTAAGTACGTCTCTTTTTGTGTAGTGAAATTTAGTGTAAAAACCTATTTTACCAGGCACTAAGAATCTTTAATTGTACCTTCGTAATTTTAGATCTTTCGTTTTTATTAAAAAAATTACACAACGACAAAATTTTATAAAAAAAAGGTTTGTGTGTCCTTTTTGTGTCTATGTTTCCTGTAACAGAAAGTCTTTGAAAGTACATGGGTGGTTTTACATTTGTGTATTCTGGACAAAGTTTTCCTATAAGAACATTGGTCTTTGATATAATTATCGAGGTTGGGAAGATGAAGTTTATAACCACCTTAAATAGAGGTAAAGATTAGGTTAAATCACTGTCAGAGTGATTGTAGGAGTCAACCTTAGGAACCTTGAAGTCTTAAGAGACCTTTATACTTCAAAATAGAAATCTTTGTCAGATATTAGAGAGAATAATGTCCGATAGAAAAAAAAAAGGTTTGACATGAAAAATTCTTTCAGATAAAAGACACAATTTAACGTCAACTAAAAACCAAACCAAAAACCAAAATTTAAGTCTTTCCAGATTGTTTGAAACATTCACCAGTCTTTATTAAAACTTGTGTACTTAAAATTTCTTTCGTTAGAGTCGATACCATTTCTTAGACTTTATTTTAAACCTGAGAGGTTCTTTTAAACTCTATATTCAATTCTATATTCTATATATATTCTATATTCAAGTAATCCATCTGAACTTTTTATGTCTGAGTTACACGTACTCTCTCTGGTCCAATTGGTCAAAAAAAATTCCCATCTGAAGAATTCGTTTTATTTTAGAAATTCAGACCTACTCTGTAATAAAATGTCTTCTCTGAAAATCTTTATTGTCCTTTTCAACATATTACGACTGTCGTAATTGACAAGAGTCATAAAAGGTAATATATTTTTGGAAGTATAAACTTCCAACGTTTGTACTACAACTCAAATATATGATTCGATAAAAATCTAAAAAAAAAAGTTTACGAACTCCTTTAGTGTTAAATTTTCTCTTGAACCGGTAACAAAGAAAGAATAATCTTCGGTTCTTTCATATATATACATTAACTTTTTGAGTCATGAATTTTGTGAATTAAAGGGGGTGATGAAAACTTTAACTAAAGTTCCTTTAGTTTTACTACGGAAAAGTACTCTTGTTTAAAAATTGAACTCACTGTTATGTTGAAAACGATTTTATTTTAAATACAACTAAAATTTCACTTGATTCACAGTCGGTGGACCCGAGGTAGGACAAATCTTTTCAGATCTTCTTCTGTTAACACACTATTCTATATTTTCCTCCCCCCCGAAGAAGTTTCAAGTAAGGATCTCTTCGTCTATGAAACACTTTTTCAAATTGACATCCACAAGTGTAATTTTATAATCTGTCGAGTGTTATCAATGGAAATTTGAATTTCACGGGTAAAGGTTAATTACTATAACTACAGACTCCACACCAATAAATTTAATACGAACAATACTTTTACGTATTCGTCTTTATTCCACTTCCTATTACGTTCATTTAGTAAGGTTTGTCCTGTTTTCATAAAAAGTGTCTTAAGTGTGTCTTATACATTGTACTGTAACCCTTCGTGGAACTTTCAGCGTTTTTATGAGTGGTGTTTTCTTCATAAATAAACAAAAGAAACTTTTGGTCAAAAGAGGAAAAGGGACGTCAATATCCAATATCTTCAATCCGAAAGAAACTTAACGACCAACACTTTGTTTGTATCCTCTTAGAGATATAAATTGAAATGTAACTCCCAAGAATAAGGTACCTTTCATGAAAACTTACGATATTTTAAGTAAGTTTATTTGTTGTAGATAGGGTATTCCGTAAAGTCACAGAGTCCTCTAACGAGTTTCTAAATACATAAAAACAAACCTTAAAGTCTTAGAATTCCTAAGAGTAGGTGACGGGAGGAACAGAACTTTAGGTTAAGACGAGGAAAATTTAAGCGGAAAAATTTCCACAGAAGACTACACACACATAGAATTTATATTTCACTCTTCTTTACATTCCCTCTTCTTTTTGAAGTCAATTGATACCCACTTTCCAAATACATAAAGACTAGAGACAAGCCTAATAGGAATGTCTACTATTCCTACACACGAACTTTCTGAGTGTCCTGTCGGTAGTCGGGAGAGGTGGTACCTCGACGGAACAGTCGGTCGAAATAGACTAATAGGGTGATTCGTTCGAGAAGGCTCCACCATGGACACTACACGGAGGGGAGGGTGGCAGTAGATAAAAAGAAAAAATTGGTTCAAAAGTCATAAAGTGGGGGAATCTAAAGACAGCTTTAAAGTCGACCTTGTTATCGTAAGTCACATCTCGACCTGAGTAAACAACTCTTTTCTCTTTGTGTAAAGTCCGTTGACAATAAAGGTTGGAATGTAGTAGTGGAAGTAACTTCTCATAAGAAACGTCACTTCAGAACCCGAAGGAGACTTACCAAATTAATAATTCTTCCATTCTTTGCTGACATTCCGACGACCTCTCGGATCTCTCTCTTAATACTGTCCGAACGCACACAAGCCTTTAATATCTTTAAACAAGACGTGTTAGACCGAGTTCATGGAAATAAAATACAAACACCTTATTATCTCTACGAACCGAGTCATAAGCCAACTCGTAGTAGAAAATTTGAACATTATAAAAGAGCTGACTTTGTAAACGACTAAAAGATTGTAACTCCTCAAAAGAGAAAGACGTGGAAGGGGGGCGGGTGGTGGTGGTTAATGACTGTTGAGACGGAAAAGTCCCACACAGAAGAACAGAAGTTCGTTAAGATTTAAAAAACAAACTTTCAACACTTACTTTCAGTCTAGCTTAAACCTCCTAAAATTTATTCTACGAGAATCTTGTTTATGCATCGTTGTTAGGATTTTCCATATTTCTTAGAGAAGTTTGTGTCACTTCAAAATAAAAGGATTCGGTCCAATCTAACACAGTCCGACAACTGTCTGTGAACGACACAACAAAATAAAAAAAGTGTTTAACGTGACTTAAGAATTGTGACTTGTATTTCAACACAAAGTTTCGTTATCGGACTCTAAGAATCGGAACCAGAAGTGGCAGGGTCCCACAACAGACACTTGTGTTTGTACAAGTAAAAGTTTCCTTACTCTCGAAAAGAATTTTAAGCCACGTCTCAAACATTAACATTATGAGGTAATAAAATAGAGTCTTGTCGTAGGACGCTCACTAAGACCCACGAAGCCCACGAGCCGACGGCGACAACGCATCCACGTCTCGACAACCTCAAAGACGAAAAGAGCTCGGATACGAGGGAGAAGTCTCTTTACGTCCATCACGTCTTCTCAGACGTCAAACCTTTTAAAGTCCCAACCTCTATTCCCACTAAAATTCAACGTCCCTCTTTATAGATAAACTTAAAGCTCTCTTACACGTTTACCCTAAAACTTTTCTTAGAAAATTCTTAAGGAAAAGGCACGAAGTCTCTGTGGGTGATAACAGAAGGCTCAGATTAAAACAGCAGCCTCCTTAATTAGTATTTGTGGGACGATCCCAACTTTGAACTAGGTACTCGCAAATGAAGACCTCATTAGTCTCCTCCCAGACACGCACCTAATGCAAAGGGATGTAAATAAAACTCACGAGTCACAGTGTCTTCTTACCCCCGCAACATAACTCGTCGAGGGAAGTACCGGTCCATGTTTCCCTTTTAAAACCACAAAAGGAGACAGTCAACATAAAAAGTCGGGACCACTACTTTCTCGTGTCTGAGTGCAATCTTTCTGAATCCAAAACAGTCTTTTTGCCGAGAAACACCATGGACGGAAGGTGTGTGTATGTTCTGGGTAGTGACAGAGGTGACGACAAGGGTAGGTCCCTAAAATCTTATTACGATAAAACCTTGTTAATAAATCTATAGTAGACTCTGTCTCAAGGATTGACAGAGGTCGTCGAAGGAGGGAGGGTCGGGTATAGTAAGATTTATACGGAGGACCTAATATGAATATTATTATAACATTACCGAAAGTAAGATGGCTAACCGTGTCATATAGTAATATAGTAATCGACGATACTCTTCCGTCAAAGTTCATCCACCGACTAAGAACCGCCATTACAAAACCTCCTTGGGACAAACCCCTTATGCCGACAAAGTGTCCACGAGTCCACATATTCGGGTCCCATGTTATTATAAAAGACCGAACGAGTAATACTTTTCTTGAACTTCACATTTTATTAAGTTATTATTCACCTCATATTTTTAACCCGAAATACTATCCTTTCACATTATCGAACTCTACAATTGTCTCCTCTATTTTTATTTTAAACAAATTCCTACGTTGTATGAATTGAACACACAATAAAGAGGACTTCGACTCTCAAATTTTCTTATAAGTACCGGACCCCTACCTCTGAACAACTTAGTCAAACTTACAAAAGTTGGAACTTCGATTTATCCTTTATTTGGATAAAGACATTGACAATATGACAAACTTTCATAACAACATATTATTTTTCTATTGTGTAAGACGGTGAATACAAAACAAATTATCATTCCGGACACGGAACACTCACTTTAAAGTCACCGTTTTGGATCCGTCAGGAGTATCTCAAGGAAATACACTTAAAATAAAAATTCACATACTCTACAACAGTGTATAGTAGACTTCGAATCAGCGATCACGACCCGCTTTCTCTTATCTTAGTATAAATAATACCTGTCTATATCAACCTTAATCTTTTGAGTTTGGGGTCATTCATAAAATCTTTGTCACGATAAAACAAAGGGGAAATTATTTAATGTAGTCGTTAGATCGACAATTCACCTTGGGACATTATTTGACCCTCACGGGTCCACCCTCCCCTTTTCAGTAAAAATCTTCAAAAGTAGGTAAGTAGGTAAGGAAGTAAGGGAAGAAAGAAGTAAATATGAATAACTTTCGTAAAGGTGTTGATTCGATTTTCGGTCCGTACGGTACAGAACAACTTGTCAAGAAAGAGAAGTCACACACGAAATAGACTTAACGCTTCGAAGTGTTGATTCCAGGAACCACAAATCCCCTTAAGAGTCACATTACAGTGAGTGTCGGTTTAAACCCCTTACCGGAATCGTAAAATTTTTCTCGTCTTTCAGACCGGAAAAGTCTCTCAACATGTAAGTTCTTTACTTTAGTGTGTCTCACGGTGTCCCTATAAAACAGGAAATCCAAAGAAATACCTCGTCGACTTCGGGGAATGAGTGGACATTGGTGGGACCTTTCCCATTTCCAGAAAAAACAAAATGTATGTAGAAAAAACAGGGTATCTTTGAGTTGAGTAACGAAAAACGCATAATGAATCTTTATATAAAGGTAACTTACTTATATCATTATCTTCACCATCTCAGCACACGTCTGTTGCGGTGATCTTTAGAAGGATGAAATCACAGAGTGCACGAGAGGAATGAGTGAACCACCGGAACCAACCCAGCGTTCGGACAAAACACCAGAGATTTCATCTATCTCCATTACAGACGACGCACTCGACTACAACCACCTGACCATTGTCTGGGAATTGGATCACAAATAAGACGCGGTCTATGACTCGTGAACCGTAGACAATTTAGTAAATAAGGAAGTGTCTAAGTTACTCTACCCACGATGACAAATAAACTCCTATTTTCTTATCTCCGTGTCTCTCCACTTCTTTGTACGGGTTCCAGTGTGTCGGTCATACACCGTCTCGACCCTATCAGTGGAACCGTCAGACGGGAACTCCAAAGACAGACACAGGAATAAGTACTCCGACATCGACAAGCCTTGTGAAACACCTGGCCTTTGAAACACGTGGGACCGAGTAAATCGTTTATAAACTGCTAGACCTTATTTAACTTGTAAGTGTTCAAAGTAGAGTAACATCTTACTGGGAGTTATGGAGAATTCAGTGACCAATATTACGTGTTGAAACCGGGTCCGTATAGGGGATCTTATAGGTCTATAAGGTCCTATCCTATAGAGATGATCTTTGTCATAGTAGACGACCAATTCTCGTGCCTTAGACTAGTGGGCAAAAAAAAAAAAAAAAAAAAAATCAACTAACACGGTCACTGATCAATGGACCGAGACCCGTATACTACAGTAAGAACTGAGAAAGGGACCTTTTACCCCTTTTATGTACAGGGAGGATTCCTATAGTACTATTTAATGTTTTTATATATATTACACGAATCGTATACGAACTACGTAACATCCATAGATCTTTAATACTGTCGCTTACTATAAGTACTATTCGGGACCGTTACGTAACAGTCGTTGTCTCATTGATGAAAAGAAGCCTGTGATTTCTTCAAAATAAAAAAAAGGACAAAAAGAAAAAACTTTAAAAATAACCTGAGCTCACCAAAGTGGTACAACACAATCACAGAAGACACGTCTCACGTAGTCGAGATACGAATGTACGGAGGGGTGAAAAGGATAAAGAAAGGGTAAATCCAGTGGGGTTTCGTGACTCATCTCTCGGGACACGATACCTCAGACAAGGGTGCTCAATGGATAAAATCTGTCTCATCACATTTATATAGTCAGGGCCGGAGGGCTAAGCAGGACGCGATCTCGTCTAACAATCGTACGTCGGAGGACTTACAATTGACCTTTGACTCCGGTCGCAGAGTTCACGTAAGTCTTTGTAAGATGGATTACCTCTGGTGAACGAAAGAGAGTTAACTCCTTGATGAAGCTCGTGAAAGAGATAGAGAAACAGGAATGTTACCATAGAGGTAGTCAGTCTCTGTGGAGCAGTCGGAAAAATCATCTGCTTTAGCGAGACGTTTCAAACACAACCTTCCTACAAGGGGTAGAAAAGGGAAAACCTTCTCCTGCAATCCGGTTCTACTGTCTCAGAAGTATTGTACTAAGAGAGACGGTCATTAAACAAATACGGATTTAGTCGGGACGGAGATTCACTATTCCTCTATGTACGAAGAATAAAGAATAAGGTAGTCGCAGTAGGACGTTCGCTGGTCTTCGTCCCGAGGGTTCACTACGGGGACCAGAAGGAAACATCTCGACCACCACTGTAAGTATTTTTCAGTCCGACCCCCAAGACTGAAGTAGACTCTTCTGCCTCCACGGAACTGATCCACCCACACGCACCGTCGAACAAAGAGAAGATTTCATTTTGTCTCAAGGTAAACAAATCCTGACAAATCCAGGTAAACATTGTTATACGTCCTAATAAATATGTCTACAAAAGACCTTTTCAGTTTCTTAACCCCCTAAGACGGGAAACGACGGATCATTACACAAAAAAGAGTTACGGCAACGACTTAAGGAAACCGCCCTCCACCCCCGTCATAAAAAAGAACACTCGACACCCCTTTGGATCTTGTCAAAAAAAAAGATTCCCGACTAAAGAACTTAAGAACGTAAATTTCCCCCTTTTTTTTAGACGATTTCTCCCACCTCCTCTCTCTCTACTGGCTATGTAAAGTATTGTTTGTAGAGAAGGGTCGGTTGAAGTTACAGGTCGTTTCGGTCCGGGGTGTATTGTGTGACGTCCTTTCCAGGGAAACCCGGTCTGGAGAAGGACCAAAGGGTCTCGTCTCTATTGCGAACCCAAAGGTCTCTGTCTTGGAAAGAGACCCTTCACTCTCTCTGGGGTGGCCCAGCGGGGAATCAACACCAGCAACGGTGGAACACCTAACGTCCCCTATAACCAAAAGTAGTTTGAAGGTGAAGTCAAACCCGAAAAATACCGTTCACGTGAAACCGTTACCCAACGACTCAAGGAGTGGTTTTCCTAGGACCAAACAAGTCGTTGTGGAGTGAGGAGAGGAGTGTCAAGTAAATACTAAGACTACTCTCACAAAAAAGTCCTTTGTGTGTAAAGTGAAAAACTGGATCCTCGTAGACAATCTTAAAAAAAAAAATTATGATGAAACCGTAAGACTTTCACAATTACAGAAAGTATAGACAAATTACGATAAATCCCTATAAATACTAGTGGAGAACCAATGAGTCCCATTTCACACAGCGTTAAAAAAAAATTTGTCTGTCCTTTCGTAAGTGTACTCCTTTGTCTAACGAAATTTGTACACGAAGGACACTGTCATTTTTCTTGTTTAATCTAAATTGTGACACATTACTTACGTATTTACACATGTAACTCCGAAAAAATTTTCGAAATACAAGTCAAGACCAGTGTTGGTTTTAACTCAGTGGACATGTTTAATTTTTACGGAGCCCAAGGAGAGTCTAAGGACTTTATGGGTCCTTACCTCGGCGAGTTGGACTCCGACGGAGTGACGTCTGGAGTTTTTCGTACTACATAATTCCGACCTCTCTTACTCTTGTAGGGTCCACGTAAGGCCCAATTTGGTCCAATCTGAGTCTCAGACATGTAAATCGTCTCTCTCGTCACACAGACCCCCTGGCTTTCCCTCCTAAAATAATGGTAAAAGGAGGGAGAGACTCTTAATCACCCCCCCTTTTGGGGTAAGAAAACTTGGGGGTGTAGTTGGAGAAAGAAAATACTCTCTTTTTATTCTTTTAGACAACAAAGGAAGGATAATGGTTCTAAGTCAATGTATTCTTTTCCTGAGGAAGGAATGCATTAAGCCAAACGCGAGGACAGACGACCGACCGTCCGTCACCCCTCTCCGACAATTATAAAGGTCAATCTGTGCTCACACCCTAACCTCCCGTCCTCAGAAGGGAGGGGCGGTAAAGACAGACTCAGGGCGCCTCCCACGCAAAGGACGGGACCACGAAAGTTTCGTCTCCGAAACACCGTCCGAGTCGTAGAGACGCCGGTCCCCTCCGGCCCTGTTCCAGGAAGCCCCCTCCGGTGTATCAAACCCCTGTAGACTGATAGAGGGTCACGTATGACCCCATGATTATAGTTTTGTCTGACGAACAGCGACGTGGCACCCCGTCACGAAAAAAACCGACGGCACCAGCTTTACTTTACCCGTTCGACATCGGGCGAACCGTAGTCTTCCCCGACTCCCTTCGACCCTCTAGTCTCAGTCTGACACTTATTTTCATTGTCGGTTACCAATTGAAGGAAAAACACACAGTGAACCGTCGCTACTCTGACTACCGCTAAAAAAAAAAGGGGGATTGCACCCACTCTCAAGTCACGGGATCCTTCTCGACATCTGCGTAGATAACACGAAGGAATATGTCAACTGAACGCAACTAAAGAACTCCGGTGATGTCGACAAGGGTCACGGTCGAGGGCCTCGACGTATGTACCGGGCAGCCTGAAGCCTACGTTTTCCATTAGTCTAGTCTCCACTAGGTGTGTTTTAGAGCGACGACTAGTGATCCTTTAGTGGCCCTTTAGTCTACGAGCGTCTTCCGACACCACGGTTTCCTATTTTATCCGTGAACTTACCTATAAGGGGCCATACGTCTGTAGGTTTCTATAAAAATTTAGTGTGCTGAGGTGTAGGGAGAAGAGAGTAGTCTCTAAGCTTAGTCAAAACCTGACAGACCTTTTGCGTCCCGACTTTATCGGTCTCACTTAAGTCTCCTTTAATGGAATATAAAAAACCACCGAGAACCCAATTACCGTAATAAAAGAAACTTCCTAAGAAAGCCTTCTCTCAACCCCTCTTAAAGATCCGAGGGAGTTCTAAAAGGAGGTTAAAGAGACAAACGTTTCTCGACAAGGGGTTTCCGCTTTTCTCGCTCAACGGTAGAACTCCTCACTTAACACACAAATCACTCGTGGTTTACCCGAGGCTCAATGGGACCTTAAAAGTCATATAGATCAACGAAAGAATGTGATAAATAAGGGGATTGATGAACATCATCTATAGTCATTCTACTGGTTGAAAACTGTTGGGATTTTCGTCCCAGCCTTCGAATCTTTATCTTATGGTAAACAGACCATTAATCTCACATAGAGAATTCTCAAGCTCTCTTAAGACTAATTGGAAAGACAAGGGTGTAAGAGTGTATTTTAATCGTGTGGAAAATTTAATAATAGATCATAAATTTGTACGTAAAAAAACTCAGAAGAATTACGTTGTCCAAGACCTCTGTGATTTTCACACAATATCCAAAGATTTTTTGAAGTAAAAAGAATGTAAAATTTACAAGACAAACACGTTTTAAAGCTCTTAGTGGTATTCCCGAAGAAACGTAAAAATTAAATCATTGATTGTATACTTATTTAAACGTATAATTAATCAACGTCTAATTTAGTACGTATGTATTAACGGAGGAATGACACAAATTACAAACAGTTTTAGAGGTCGGACCAAACTACCTACAGCATACTTTCTAATGTCAAACTACATGGGAACCTTCATAAATGTGGTTATTACGTTCTAAGAATTATCGTCTTAAGAGATCAATATATCAATGATTATTTGTACATTCTATCCATGTACAGGGAAACTGATTTTAAAAAAAAGAAACGTGGTTTAGTAAATGATAAGTATTAGTAATTACGTAGAGGATTAATATGTCGTATACAGACAATTGGGAAAGTAACGACGAGAAGTTCCCCATCGAAAAGAAAGGAACGGGGATTTCTTCCGTCTAGTAAAACATCCTAGGACTTTATTGACACAACAGAATGGACAAAGAGAAGATCATCTACGTGGGAGGAAACGGGAAATGACTCTTAATACATTGGTGAAACGTAAAAGGTTACATTCTAGTTCTTTACTGGGTCCACGGGTGTGAAACATCGATCACCCGAAGACGGGGAGAAAATGGTTTCGACTTTTCTTAGGTGTATAAAGTCTTTGAGAGGATAATTTACTAAATTTTTATGTATTGATATATTCACATATATCTATGTGTAAGACGAACATCCTACTCATTTTAATAAATTCAACGTAAAATAAAGTAAAACTTATAACATTACGTAAATTACAAAATAGTAGTTTATACCCTACTCATAAAAACACACAAACACAAAAACACTCTGGAGAAATCATCTTTGACTGATCTCTTTACCTACGAGAACTAAACTGTATCAATTTTTTTTATCTATACGGTTATTCACAAGAAAAATTAATTAAGGAGTCCATAGTTAAAAAAATTCAAAGTAAAATGAGTACATTTCTCGTCTGGTTGACCGAAAAAAAAAAAAAAAAAAAAACGATAAAACTACAGATTCGACGAACAGTGTGACATAATGGGACGTAATTACTCATAAGGATGACACGTTTTAAGATAGTTTTTACTACCACACTTACAGTAAAAATTAACCTTCAAATCTGTCAGTTTAAATATCATATGTTGTTTTTTATACATGCATCAAGACGAGGTTCGGAAAAAATCCGATAACTAGAAAAACCAAATTCATATGTAAAAATAGTTGGACTGAAATTTAAATTACACTCTTAGACCTGTATATAATGACTCAAGCACTATTATGGTAAGAACCCTCACTCCATTTGATCCGTGTTCGTCATTATTACGGAAAATTAATATTCCACTTGTCTATATCCTTAATGGTTCTTAGACAAAAGTCCCTAGGGAAAATTCGTACTTTTGAACGACTGGTTAAAATGTGTAAGGTGTCTTCAGTGTTACAAACTAAAGATAGATAAATTAACAACTTGCCGAGCTTAAAGATACGGACCATTCCTCTGCTCCCAATTTTGCTCACGTTTCGTATTTCTCGAGTAAAGGCAAAAAATAAAAACGAATCCTCCTTATTTATGGAGGACCAACGGATGGAGTCTAGTAAAAAAAGATTAGTGTTTCGTGTTACTTGATAAATAACTAAATCGTTTTGTGAGTTTACGTCGTGTGTCATAACGCAAGTCAACAAATATTTCTCTCTTTACTTCACTTTCGACGTTTTGAATATTTTCCTTCGTTTGTCTGGACTTCGTAGTATAAATAGGTGTCGGTAACACGGATCCATTAAGTCCCGTATACCGTACATTTACTACACACCTCTAAGAACGGTTTAGATGTGTGCTGCCCTATTTAATTCCTGTCCAAAGGGACCCACATTCAGGGTGGTAACACCGGCCGTGTGAGACGATCCTACACAAACAAGACAAGAACAGAAAGTCGTTCTCGCAGTGTGTCGGAAATCACCGGTTTAGACCCGGAGTCAGACGAAGATTCTGTAATAAAAATTAAGGATTCTTAGATAAAATATTAATTTGACTTTTATATCATGGTTAAACGATTTAGAAGGAAAACGGGGCTGCAAACTCTTCTAGACTTATTAAGTAGTCATATATAAACCGATAATGGGTAAATTTACTTATAAAAACTGTTACCTTTGACTCACGGAGAAACGGGGACTTCTTTCCACAATGCTTCATTATTAAAAAGAGGTCCCATTCTAAATTCTACAAAAGGTCTTGTCCGTCACCAAATAAAACTTGTCAATTAGTAAAATTAAGACTCAATCGGTCCAGTATTAAATACTTAAGTTGAACTATTCAGTTCAATGATCATTCTCAATGAATTAAGACTTAATAACAAAACTTCATACGTGAAAGTGAAAATTTTCCCACGTCCGTGATGGGGCAAGTAAGTAAATTTTGAGTAAAATTCGTCGGTTCTCGAAAATGTGACAAAGGAAAAAAGACTTTACTAAAAAAAGGGGATCCGACCTACAGAATCGGGTACTAAAAATTAGGAAAATAATTCCAGGTAAAACTAAATAGAACCTTTATACATAAACCTCTAAAACTAATCTTCATTACTGTCTAGGAAAAGAGGACACTATTACGTAGCCTTATATGGATTTATCAGGTAAATGATACTTCTGAGTTAATACTTATGTTCTGAATGTGTGATAATTATTTTCAATAAAGTCCGACAAATTTCATACACCTCATACTAAATCCTACAAAATAACAAAAATAATAATTCTTACAAAAATGATTTAGTTCGGCAATAAAAAAAACTTCTATTACGAAAATTATAATACCAAACTAAACTTACTCGTCAACTTCGAGACACGGATGTTACTGGTTAAAGTGAACACTTTGTGTTTATTGTACGATCAATGGCGACCTTTTACTTTCATCGGAGTCAGGAACAGGCACCGATATATATAACCCATTTTAGTTCCCCTTTTTCATAGGAACTCCAGTTGTAGTTAGTGATGATGAGCTGTGTCTAGGTCAAATTTTCAGTGCATTCACTAGCACCACGGGCTCCTCAAGTATATGAAAAACACATCAGACACCGAACACTTGAGTAGTCCACTTCAAAACTCGACTAATAAGAGACTGGTGGGAAACCACGTAACTTTGAGGAAACGTGTCGACACGAGGGTCGAGTTGTTGTCTCGTGTCTTTGTCAGAAGCGACCTTTTATTTCGCGTCAGTGATAGGGTTGACAGGACCCTTGAACGTCGGAAGTCCTGCTGTTTTGCCTATTGGTGTCACTTCTAATGTCCCAAACCTAATTCGCATAACGTGTCCTCCTACCGTACCGGGGTCAAACGAGGGTACCGTGCTCGTGGCACTTACGGTTGTTGTAATTCGTGACGTCGGTCAATGGTTCTAAAACCCCAAAATTGACAGTCAGTAACCTGGTGGTAAATTTTACTTCGTGGACGTAAACTAAGTTTCTTTAATTCCATATGAGCCTATACACCTCCACTTACCTCCACCAAAACAAAAAACAAAAAAAAAAAAGTCGTTCTCGGTATCTATTATCTCTATCTTGTAGAACTCATAATTTCATCAGATAAAGGGACGTCACATACCAAGTTTTACTGAATCGGAAAATTTTAAAAAAAGTCTTTCTTTTCATATATTTCTCCCTCTATTTACTTTAAATGTAGAGACGTCTGTTGAGACGTATCGTTTAAATTCTAAGATCATAAAAGGAAGGTTTGTAGACTTTTAACTGTTAAATTTTCCTTTGGGCCTGTCTAACAATTGACAACGTAACGATGGTCGACAGACACTACTATAGTCAATTCAATGTTTTGAAAAAATTTTTCCATATTTGTTCATTCCACTATTGAATAAAAACTTCTACGAAAGACTTTTGAAAGTAGAATCAATTCTTGCAGTTTTCACACAATTGACAGACTTATATGAATCATTTCAAAATCTATCTAGTCTACATTTATTCGAACAAAGTACTTTCTATACTGAATACACATAGGTCTAGAGTTCATATAAAATTTGGTCACAAATGTTTTACAATCACGGAAAAAGAATTCTCAGATTAGTTGTCTTAAGGTCAGAAGTTTCTACATTGACCTCTGTCTCTTACATTAAAGATACTATAACAGTTCTCCCCAGATATTGCGGGGTAGACTGTAGTCGGTCTTCCACGCCCCTTGCCGACTACTGAGACATAGTAACACACGGGTGAATCGAAACTTAGACAAGTTCATAGTTTACATTTTTAAGTCGTTTATAAATGACGTGTGGATGATTCACGGTCCGAAGGACCTTTCACGTCACACGTGGTCTCAAGGACGACGACACTTCTGAATACGTTCATATGTTCACCGGTGTTCGTCAAAAGGTTCGTTCTCAAGTAAAGTACTACGAAGCATCCTCGGATCATGGGGACTAAGTGGACACCCGGTCATCTGTGTCTCTGATACCAAGAGTTTTCAAGTTGTTAACTACATTAGCGTGTCCGGGACCATCGTTCCGTTATATATCATCTTTCTACTTTAGTTGAGACTCTGGATGACATTGACAACCGTCCAAAGAAATAGTCGTATAAAAATTGTTCTATTGCTTTATTGTAGAAAGTTTCAAAAAACAACAACAACAGTACAGATTTTAGACCAATTTACCTTACACAACCTTTCCTGTTGTTTTTTTTCAATTTATACACCTTTACTGTACCTTTCGTGGACGAAGAAACAAACGGAAGTGCAGGAATCCTTTATTACAGATCGGTAGTCTCCTATACGGTAGGGAGATTCTTTTACAACTATTTTTTTAAAAATTTCATCTTATATCCAATTTATTCAATTCCTCCTGAACGGTTCTTTTTGATTTATGTACTTTGTTTGTCCTCGGACGTAGCGTGGAGGCTCCACCGCAATTGTCATAGTGGAGAGTTTTCACTGTTACGTACATAGGTAAAAATATAGAAACCGTATAACAACCGTGTTAATTAATAAGGTGACTCTTTTATCGGTGCGATGTGTTCTCTTTCCTTCTGTTTAATCTAGGAGGTTCGGGGGAAGACACTTCACACACACATTTACTTATACGAGAGACGGTTGGGTCGTTTATTTTGAAACAGGTAGGGATTAGAAGTCGTCAAATATTAGGTCCACTTCCTTTCCGGTCCGAGTACTTTATTTTTTGTCAGTAATTTTGCAAACTTTTGACCCCTTTGTTAAGTAGTACCAATGCACACACACGTACACAAAATAGTCATATTACATCCACATCGAGATCTACTTTTAAAAACAGATTAGTATAGGAGTAAAAAGGTAAAGTACTTCTGAACTAAATAAGAGTTTCACTTCAATGTCGACCGATATTACACAAAGAGACTGTTGGGACCTGAACTAGTAAAGACAGTGACACCTTTCCTTCCTTTATTTAGAGAAAGACAAGGAGTAAGTGAGTTACTCGTTTTTACCTAAACACGAGGATAATACATGTCTATTGTAACAATATCCCCTCCCGTTTCTTTAAATTTAGTATTAGAGATGAGAAATTTTTAGATATCATAACCCCCCGTCATTCATCCACGTACTAAATGAATCGATGTTAAGCACTGTTTAAAACGATCTCTCGGTATGTAAGATCTTTCCAGGAATAGACCTTCACTGGTGTCGTGAACTAAGACCTACTGACTCTTAATATCTAGACCGTCTACTTCTTTCGTCACTGTCTATCGCTAATTCAAAGATTGTAGAAGACACATAGAGAAGGAACAACAACGCGAAAACGAGCAAATTGACGTCTTTGTTGAAAACTGCTCGAGACATAAAAGTCCCGAATAATAAGTCTCTATAGAGTAATAGTATTTTTGTATTTAGGGTCTCAAAAATTCAACCCCCCTTTTTGACAGTACTAGTGTTAAATTGTGAAATAAATAAACTTTGTATAAATGAAGATTTCTTTGTCTAAATCTATTTCGGTCTTGAACTTCATTGTAGAACAAAAAAACTGGAGGTGTAACATAATTATTCCTGTCTTACTGTCCATCACCCCTACCACCAGAGTATGGGCGTATGGACAAACCTCTTTGTTTTTAAACCTTCAGCAATTTTTTTAGGTTTTATGTTAGTTTTTCAAAAATTTGAAAAAATACAAATTTTTAGTAAATAGCATTTTATGACAGTAAACAAATCATTACTATGATTCTTACTGCGTTATGTCTTTACAAATTGAGACTCTTTCGGAATACCTGGTTTATTCAAAATAAAAAAATCCACATGAATAAAAATAACTTCTTTCATATTCGACCAGTTGTATCGATCGTTCAACCTTCCTGTGTCCGGTGCATGTCTTACCTAGTCAGAACTTGAGAATGACATAAAGGGCAAGGAACATATGGTGTGTATATGTATGTCTGAATATACCAGAGTGATCCCATCCACCAACTCATCCAACCACGAATAGGAGGTAGTTTTTACACCGAATTAATTTAAAATTTTCTTTCCAAAGTGTTATTAATAGAACTATATATCCATTCTAATATCGTTAGTCTTTTTCCCTTCCTGTAAGATCGGATTCCCTCTTGTCCCCGAAAAATTACTCACCGCTTCGTACCATGTATTATTCTTTACCTTATTATCTTTTGGACTTAAGATTATAGACCGAACTGGTGGCCGAACTAAATGCAACGACTCTTGAACGGAAATGGGAAGTTTCGACTTATTATAAACCGTAAACAATTTTTTTTTGTTTTTGTATAAATACCACCCAGTCAATCATTTCTTAGGCGGACGTTACGTCCAAACTAGGGATCCTGTCCTTCTAGGGGACCTTTTTCTTTACTGTTGGGTGAGGTCATAAAAATGGACCCCTTAGGGTACCTGTCTCCTCCGACCACCCGACGTCGGGTACCCCAGTGCTCTCAGTCTGTGTTGATTCGCGTGTGTGTGTATATGAGTGTTTTATATATTCAGGATTTTTTCTTTTGAGTTTTTTGTGTACCGAACGTCGGGAATCTCTTGCACAGCGTACGACGTCTTCTCCGTTAGTCATCGGGCCCCATTCCTACCCTTTCGACTGGACAAATTCTAAAACTGAACGTAATTCATCAAAATAAGAGTTTCACGTAAACCATTAGTGAAAGTTTCTTCCGTCTTTTGACTGACTGTAAAACCCTCTGTGGGGACACTTTATGTACCTCCCCTGCAAGTACGGAGACCAAACATTCCTGGCATTAGGCCGTTAAACCGTCATAATTGATGACTGCGACCGGTACTGATCCTTCTACAGGAAAATCTGGTCAAAAACGGGTCGACATTTACTTACCTTTATACTAGTAGTGACGACATATTGAAACCCCCGTGAGGAGTGGATATGGACTAAACCAACCGGAGTACAATCTTTGGTTTTACATAGTCACAGTCTAAAAACGGTTTGTCAAGATTAAAATTACCACAAACACAAGTCACTTTCGAATACTTAAAGGTTAAATGAATCTTCGAGTCTTGAAAGGAAATAACGTGGAATAGGGAAAATTTCAGTAAAGAAACCCCCAATGAGTACCTTAAACGATATTCCTGAACAGAGGCACGTACTACCATGTCTTGAGTAGAGTGTACTGAGAAGTACCAGTGAAGACACAAATACACACCCCACCTACAAATTCACGTATACTAATTGTCCGTTTCTCTAGTAAACAAAAACTTTGATACATCAACCTTAAGTTCCGGTAGAACTCAATTTCTTGGGTTGTAAATCCAGTTCTTACCTGGTCACTAGTCGAGACCGAAATCCGACTCCTAGTTGGAACTCCCTTTTAGATGACGAGTAAGAGGAACTTTACGGTAATTAAGAACGAGGTTCCCCCGAGTAAGGGTCAGTAAGTTTTCTTATAAAAATCCGTCTTTGAAATATTTTGTCATTAAACTTTATCAGTAAAGTCATTGTCTGAACATAATCTACGGTGAGAATGTACCAGTAAACGAAGGTAAAAATTTTGGAAAAAAAAAAAGTAAGAAAAATGGATGAGAAACTAATGACTCACAAATAGTCTCTATCGGTAACTTCATAAACTTTTAGCAAACAAGAGACGAGTCGTCAAGAAAGAAGATGAACGAGTCACTACAGTTCGTTTCCATCAGTTGTCAACCTTTGAAATCCTTTAACAATCTTAAGGGTGGAGGTTTCCTCGAATAATTGTTTGGGTTCTGTCAATAATACAAATCTTACTTTTACTAAAGGTAACACTATAGTGTAAAGGAAGATTGGTAACTCGTTACGAAACCCTTCGGGTCATAAATAAATGTTACAAAATTTTTTAACACATGTAGGACACGGGTCTAAGGTCAGACGAAGTAGTTAGGTAAAACAGTTTTAAAAGAGTTTACCTTAGGAAGTAGGTCCGTTTGTTTGTACGGGTCCTAAAGGGGAAATTGAAAAACCCTTAAGTAAAAATGTGCACGTAGTTAAACTGCCTTTTTTGTCAACAGCAGAATAAAGTAAACTAAGTCCACTAACACCATTCGGACGAGCGAGTAGATCCTTCACGTCGTTAGACTCAGTTGAAGGAGGTAGAGACAAAAATATAACAGGTGACGCTACGAAGGAGTAACATGGTTTTATCTTTACCAAACAAAAACATAGTTTGAACCTCTGCCCGATACCTAGTATGACCCAATCCTATTTCCTTAAAAAAGGGGTTTCTTTTTTAAGGTGAATAGGGTCTCCCCTCTCCGACTACAGGACTCCTTTTTTATTCTTTGAGTTACTTTAGAAAAGAGGAATTGATTTTATAGAGGAACACAGTTAACATGATAGTAAAAGATTAAAGTAAATTATAAACTCTCCAAAATCATCATCTATTTACATACTGAAAACGTTACTGTCCAGTAACGTACTTTAACTCCTTCCTTCTTCACTTGAAGTCAATCTGAGTTCACAACGTCAAGCGTAACGTCAAGTTGTACTTTTAGATATATAAGACCACAACGGTGACTCATATAAAGTGAAACGACATGGTATGTACTGTAATCTATGAACAAAGGGTCAGACTTCCCATCACGATAAAATATAGAGACCGAACAACGCTGCAGTACAAGTATACCCACTACTGTATGAGTAACATAGGAAATGGTATCTTTACTCTTTTTGCACTTTTTTACCCTTTTACTCAGATTGGTCTAGATTGCCGTACGTTCTTACAATCTTTCACGAAACGTAAATAAAACGTATGATGACGTACAGTGGTTTTGTTATAGACAGACACTCAAAAGTATTATGGTAGATTTCGTTTTACTCTTTGGAGAAGAAAGAAGACTTCTCTTTATGACGGTGTCTTTCCATCTTCTACTTATAAATACCTTGTTGTTTTTTTAATCAGGTGTACCAAATCGATAGTTATACTGATGGTCGATAGACTGGCCGGTCCTTTTCTTATTTACGAACTAGTACGCTATTTGGAAAAACCTACAGACGAATACTTGGGTTCGGTATATTTTCATCGGTAAATTCTATTGTTCTCCTTCTGAGACTACTTCGGTGTCTCTCCGAAATTCAAAAGTGTCAGACACAATGAAACTATGAGAAGACACGATTTTGAGAGAAGGTTTGATTTGAACCGGTGGAAATTTGATATGTTTTATCAATTTTGATAACATGGACATTATTAGACTTACCACGATTCTCTTATTCAAAACCGGGGTCTCAGCTGGTTGTACTAAACACGAAATAGAGTCAAGAAGTACGTTATGTCTAACGGCTCTTTATAAAAATATTAATACACTGTTAAGATAAATACACTCTATTCATAAAAGAGGTCTATTTACACATAAACCGTGTGTTTTTTTCAAACTCTAGTAACCCTAAGGTCAACTCCCTTTATTAAAAAAATTTCATCAGTTCGAAGGAGTGAATAATCGTCTGTATCAGTAAAGGTAAGATTTCTACGGTTATGTTTCTTCGTGTCTTTACGGGCGTGTCCGTCAAACAACCACAAGGGAGGCTCCGACGTTCCGACAGAGTGCGAAACCAGTTGTCTTTCGGAAGAAGAGTGAGACACACAGGCACACACACATGTACACACAGACGTAAGAGGAAACCTATTAATTCAGAAAATACTTCACCTAAAAACAGTAGCGTCAAATTCAACCAAAAATTTGTGGGTGGGAAAAAATCCATATTCGATAGTGATAAATAATTTTTCCAAATATTGTTAGGTACATATAGACAAATGATTGAGTTGTGTAATTGAATACTTAATTTACAGAACAAATATCACTGAGGATGACCTCTGGTTTTTTTCAGATCAACAAATCGAAGACTTATTGAATTTAAGTCATTATGGAGGACAGAAGTCACTTATCCATCTCGGGTCTATTCAGGAAAAGAGACTGAACCGTTTTAAATAGTAAGTAAATACAAATCAATACTCTTGTATCTAAGACTATGACTAAAGTAGTTGTCTTTTATATATAAAATTCATAGATTGACACGTATGGACGAAGAGTGTGGTCATTACACTAAACTAACGAATCATTATTTCTCAAATCGTACCGGGATATAAAAAATTTAAAAAAACAGGGATAATCAACTGAAGACCCTGACGGACAAAACCCACCTCTAACAAACGAGTGACGAGAAATTCCTTGAGAGCGTGTCTTACTTCTAATCTCCTTCTTGTTCCTTTGGGTGACAGTAGATTGTCCGGGGTCTATGTGACTTGCTCCACAGGAGAGTAAATACGGAGTTTTCTTCATGAACATAATTCTCCTTCTTTGATTTTGAGTTCGGGCACCACACTGGACCGGGGACAGTGTGACGACGTCTCCTCGTTCCGTCATTAAGAGTATGTCTGTACAGACCGGGAGTTCAAATCCCCCTAAAGGTCACATTCGGGACCCCTAAAATCTCGAAACACTAGATACTTTACGGTAGGTTCTGACAAACACGGAATTAAGAGACAGAAGTTTCACCCTTACCACACTATGGACAGTGTCCCTTGATCAATATTTCTACTTTGATCACGTCTCATCCGTGAACCTACGATAAATTTAACAAATAGTCATATATACATAACCCGAAGGAACTACCGAATCTGACATTTCTTAGGCGGGTGTTACGTCCTCTGGACCCAAGTTAGGGACCGAACCCCTTTATGGGACCTCCTCCCGTACCGTTGAGTGAGGTCATATTTTTTCAAAGGTTATATTTTATTCAATAATACAAAAATATTACTACTGTACAACTTCCCAGAAGGGTCCACCTCGATCACCATTTCTTGGTGGACGGTTACGTTCTCCACACTCTCTACGTTCAAGTCAGGGACCCAACCCTTCTAGGGGACCTCTTCCCGTATCGTTGGGTAAGACCATAACAACGGACCTCTTAGGGTATCTGTCTCCTCGGACCGTCCGATGTCGGGAACCCCAGTGTTTCTTAGTCTGTGCTGACACGTTGACTCGTGGCGTGTATCTACATAATTGACAGAATGGTCAAAAAACTACCCCATCTATAAATGGATTTCCACCAGTATAAGAAATATCCAAACGAACAAGGGTACTATAATACATTAGGACATACAACTAATGATAGAGATAATAGGAACCCTATAATACAAATCGATTAAGTCGATATGATCCGTTTTTTCGCCTCATGTTGAGTTCATGAGGACGGACCTTTTAGGGTACCTACCTCCTCGGACCACCCGACGTCAGGTACCCCAGCGATTCTCAACCTGTGCTGACTCGCTGAAGTGAAAGTGAAAAGTGAAAGTACGTAACCTCTTCCTTTACCGTTGGGTGAGGTCACAAGAACGGACCTCTTAGGGTCCCTGCCCCCTCGGACCACCCGACGGCAGATACCCCAGCGTGTCTCAGCCTGTGCTGAGTTCACTGAATCGTCGTCGTCGTCGACCGTTTTTTCTTCTCGTAACATCTTCATTCGTTCATATACCTTTTTTTACTCACAACCTACTGAAAATCTTTGTACCTCGACATGTTCAAGATTGCTCAATATAACACCCCCCTTTACCGTAAAACAAGTATGTAAGTAGTACGTAAGTAAGTGCAGTAGAGAATTCGTGGACGGACTAAGGTCCGTTAGACGTCCCATGTACATACACACACAAAACCAAATAAACTTGAAACGTCATTGACACATTACGACGTTAGTAATAAGTCTTTTTTCCGTCTTACATTACTCTAGACACTAACCCTCACTTATCAAGTCAAGGAATCGGATAAGTATTATCAAACAACAGACTAACTAAGAAATTATGTACATACTGACAGGGATGTCAGAATTCAGGATAAAAAAGTAAAATAATTCTCGTGTACGGCGTCACCCCGAGTTCCGTTTCAACCCTTACCTATTTAGCAACAAACCTTTGACTTACTTATGTCTTTAGGGTCTGAGACGTGAGTTCACCAAATCTCATAAATGAACAAAAAACTACGTCAGCAAATAAGTAAGTAAGTCGTTCAAAAATGACGTCCAGACGATACATCCATTTTGACGTGTGTACCCAACGCTCAAGACCACTCTATAGGAGATTTAGAAACACTGTCGAGATGCATACACAGGGGTCAAGGGGAAGTAGGGTTTATACAGACAGTTCCTCAAAAACCTTTTAGTGTTTTCTTGACATTTGAAATCTCTTCTTCAATTATTATACCTACATGAAATCCACTAGTTATAAGATTCGTTATTAAAATGACCATTCTTAAAAAAAGGGTTTTCACCGTCTCTTTTGTGAACCCGTGTGACGGATGGGGATCACAGGAGACACCACAAACGTCAGTTGGTAGTCTCTCGAACCGCTGATTGACAAAACTCACCGATTGGAGGTAAGGGACAGAAAAACCACCATTTTTCCCTGAGATACATCGATGATCATCAATCCATTGTGGGTCAAAATAAGACTACTTTCTTTGTTGACTCGTCCAGTCCACGGAATTTTTAACCAACAATACTAATTTCTGAAGAATATTTTAATAATACTTTGTGTACCTAAATACGTATATCGAAGTCAACAAAGATATGTAGACACGATTACGGGGTGTGTCGTGTGATTTTTAAATAGTACCCAATATGAAGACAGTGAATTCTTTTGAAGTTTCAGAATTTAAGGGTCTTTACAGAGTCAACTGTTCGGTGATTGAACTCAAGACTAACTTTATTATAAGGTTCCAGTCGATCGGTTTTGAAATTGTAGTGACCTCCTATTATGTACCACAGAGTGGCCAATATTACGTATCTAGTGGAAAACTCGTTCATAGAAATAATTAGTGACGTTTAAACATGAAAACTTTAAAGTCTGGGAAAAAGTAATCAATTACTTCGGTCCTTCGAATCACGAGATCAGGGTAAAATTAACAAACTCAGGGCACACGACTAAACAGTCCCAAATTTTTAGAGAAAGTGAAATAGTCTAATTTTTATAAATACATGTACAAATTGTTATATAAATTTTCGTTGCTCTCACAGTTAAAATTTTTACAATCAACACCGAAGACTTTCATACTTTTAGAGTAAATATGAATGTCTTAATTATTTTTCCGTATAAATACAATCGTTTATACGTCCTTTTCCGTACATTACATCCACTTTGTCTTACCAACATATAAGTTTATCCTTTAGAAAGATCGTCAGGTGGACACTTTTCAATCCATCCTAGGTCTTTATCCGAAGATTTACTCCCCAGAAATACTCTTCGTTGTTTCCTTGTAGCTGGGGTTTATTTTGGGTTGAATAGAGGGAAATTTAGGGTCAGAGAAAAGATTCACCACCAAAAAATGTGTGACAGGAAACCATCCACCCATGGAACCGGAAGACATACTTTGTGACTCCCACCAAATTTCCAATGTTTACACTAGGACAGTCTAACTGTTGATTGACAAGATTACTCCTTTTTTAGGAGTTTCGTACTTTAAACTTACTTTACACACTAATATTAAGTTCATGACAAATGTGTTTGGAGACCCCTGGAAGACTTATTTAAGTCTCGCTCACTCAATCTGTTTGGAGACCCGGAAGCGATCTACACACGGACACGCTACACACACAAATAAAATGTCGCACCCCCTTTGAAAGGTCGGAGTCGGTTCCGAAACGAGAAGGCTTGGCTGTGGCGTCAGGGGCGGCAACATATAATTATGAGATACACAAACCAATGGTGCAACTCAACATTCCTTTATCCACGAGACTTAATAATTTCAACTAAGAACTCTTATCTACATACGAGCCCACCGTAAACGAAGCCGTATACGTTTACTAAATCAAAGTAAACCCTAGTTAAGGGTCTCCGGGAGGAAAGGAGACGACGAGACTTAAACCGTTCGAGTTCAGTCGGATAGCGGAGAGGAGGGTAGGGGAAAGAAAGAAAGGAGAAATAAAAAACAAGGAAGAGAGGGGGGGGAAAACACCCAACTAATATTATAATTTTTTTTTATTTTGGTATTTGTAACGTGAACGGACAATCTTTGGGACACTAGATCTTTCTGCGATAACAAGTGAACACTAGGTATTTCCACTTCCTTCTAAAAAAAAAAGCGAAAGAGGTCGGGACTTTCAACTCATTTTTACACATTCAAATCCCTTTCGCACGTACCTTACAAACAAGTTTATAAATATGTCCAAACCCCGGGGCACCTACTACGGTTTTGCGCCAGAGTCTCCCCGGAAAAATCCTTGACTGTCGACATTCAGTAAGACTCCGAGCCTACATGGTTGGCTGGACTCTTGGGACGTTTGATTGCCGCAATTCACCCGCCACCCGAGGTGCCGGTGCGACTGTTGCCGCGGGACGCCGGAGCCCTCCCAGGGCGCCCCCCGCAGGCGGGTCCGAGACCCCCGCGCGCCGCTTCAAGTGCCCGCCCGGCGGGGCGAGGAGGCCCTCTTCGGCTCCCGACGGCCCGGCGGGGCCCTGGGGCAAACCAAGGCGGTGGGGCAAAACATCCAACAACTGGTGCGTCAGTCTTTTGTGACGGGGGGACAGAGGAAAACTCGCTCCAGTCTCTGTGCCACGAAAAAGAGAGAGAAAAAAAAAGGAGGGCGGGGGGGGAGGGGAGAGGGAGGGGAGAGAGGCTCAGCCCAAGAGTCCGTCGACGCATGTTACGACCCTCGATCGGTCGTCGTCTCTGTCTACCGTCTCAATAATCTACACGTAGTATGCTAAGGGAAGGACGGTGAGCGAAAAATTAGTTTAATTTTGTTTTTTTTTTTTTTTCTCTCTCTCCCTCTCTCTCTGTCTCTCCCCCTCAGTTAATTGACGTAAACATAAGGCGAGTTATTACCTGGGACGAGGTGAAGATGGGATTCCGCCAACTCAACCTTTAAAAATCTCTTCTTTTCCCACGGATCTTGGTGGTGGGGGGGTTTTTTTAAAAAATTTCGTTTTATCTTTTCTTTCAACCCCCCTCCTCCTCCTCCCCCTTTCTCACTTCTGCCGTCTTTACACAGGCTTAGCCGTAATAAGCTCCTTGATTTTTTGTTGTTGTTTTTTGGTGGGAGCCTTTTCAACTTCGCCGCGCCGCAGACGTCGCCCGAGGGCCGGGGTAGGCGTCCGGCCCGGCGGAAGGTCGCGGCGACACGCTTGGCCTCGCAGACTGTCGTCGCGGCGGGGGGGCGGGCGGGCCTTACCAGAGAAGGACGAAACGTATAAGTGGTGCGAACCGGGCCGGTATACCCTTTTACGTTGACTTCCTTAACAACACTTTTTTCCCTGTCGCTCAAACTTTATTTTCAACAATCTCACCATGGCTCCTCTTTTTTCTTAGGCTCCGGTACATGACGCGTATGTGTTAGGGCCCGTACCCGCCGTTGAGAAACTACATGATGATATTACCCTTTCGCCATTCGCCTGCGCCCGACGCTCCCCCTAAAAAAAAAAAAAAAAACTGTTCAAAATAACAGCGGCCCAACTCGTAGGAGGATCCGGCACTAGTACCAAAGCGTTTTCAACAGCGTCCTGCCGGCGTGGAAGGAGCCACGGCACGTTACCAATCGGAGACGGTCAAAGATCCCATATCACCTCCAAAATGAAAGACTAAAAAAAAAACGCCCCCCGCGGGAGGGACTCAACCCCTCCACACCTTTTATCCTACCTAAAGTCTCGAAATCTTTCAAACTTCCGTTCCATCTCACCCCTCCACCCTTCTACGTTTTTCCCCCTTTTTTTCTTTTCCTGAAAACCTTTTAAGACGAAGGAAGGTTTACTGAACAAATTTTCCTTTTCGCCGATCACCCTTTCGAGGGCAATCCGACTCTTCTTAACACCTCCCCCCCCCATTCAAAGAGGGACCTGACTCCAGGACACTATAGGTCAGAATGCTTCAATCTTCAAATTCACTTTACCCAAATCACGTCTCTTAGACTCTCCAACTTTATCTCGTTTTTGTACCTTGACTCTGTAGACTAATTCTTTATCTAATATATTCGAAAAAAAAAATTCGGTTTTTCCCCTTCCTTTTTTTGGGTTTTTCCTCCCTGGGTAAGTACGTATATTGTTATAACATTCAATAAACACAACACACCGAAGAAAGGAGTAAAAGGGGGGAAGGTTGTCTTTGCGAAATAAATTCTTTTTTTTTTACACAAACCATAAAACACGTATTGGGGTCGTCTTCCAAATATGAACGGTAGACCTCCAAATAAAAAAAAAGGGGGGAAGGTACCCCGGGTGACTTCCTTTTCCTAAAGTTATAAAAGTTTAGCCATACAACCCTAGAGGCCTTCTCAACAATCCCTTAATTTCTTTGTTTTAAAATGATAACTTTCTATCTTTTTCTCTTGTCCCCTCTCACATTTCATCGGAAAAAGTTTGGCTACAGAAACACATGGAACTTGAAGGTAAACCTAACTAGAATTAGCCCCACACTCTCAACCCGGTTTTCCCTGTCTAGTCTCGAAATTTTATCCGGGTCAAGTCGACATCCCTAACCACGTCCGCTTAATTGCACACACCGCAAAACACACACACTTACACATATGCACTTACACATAGGTATGCACATACCTATTGCCAATAAAGATCGACTCGTATATGACCTTACGTGAGTGCATATGTGTTCACAACCTCCCACGTCCTACCAAATCCTTCTACTTATTAAAGTAAGTTCTTTCGTCAAAATACTTACTCGTTGACGACTTTCTTATAGATGAAAAGAAACCTTTTCACGCTCATTTAGTAGTTTTCAAATATTTTGACGGGACAAAAATAGAAAAAATTTTTCTCTCTCTAGGATTACCCATTAATCTTTTTATCAATTCACATCCTTCCTTTTATGTTAAAATTTCGTTTACCGAATACAACACTTGACTAGTTCATTTCACCAATTTAAACATTTGTATTTAGTATCCTAATACATTGAAGAAAATATTTTTTTTTTCACGGATTAAACGTTAACCATCAAAGAGTATACATCAAGAATTCTGAAAACGGACAATGTAAAAACTGTAAGGATACACATTGTATCGGTCATGTAAATTAAAATTACGTGAAAATTACTTTTAAAACGTTCACTACAATAGTGTCAGTCATTCTTTTTCGTAGAGTTTTATCTCATTTTATCTGAGTCCTTAATATACTGGGAATACATAATATTCTTATGACGTTACTTATATTAAAAGGTCTCAAAAATTAGAAATCCTTAATGGTCACTACACTAAAAAAATATACAATTAACAATTAAAACGCAGACTTCACAGACTTGACTGTAATATCAACTTCAAAACCTGTAAAATTGTGAGAAAATCGGTTTTCCTTAAAAATTTTTATACACAAGGGTAAGGGTGTCGAACGGTCAACGGAGATAGTATTCTTTTACGACTTATACTGTAGTATAGTGATTATACGGGAGAGTCAACGGTTTATAAAACCAACAATCTAAAAAAAAAACTCTCCTACCATGAGTATTTTAGTTCTAGCGAGACAGTGTCCTTTACATAAATATCCGTGACAAAATTCCGAGAATAATTTTTGTTTAGACCACTACACATAGAGATAACTAAGTTTGTGATCTTTCTCCGTTTAACATGTATGTAATATCAATCTTTTTTTATCGGTAAACCTTGTTGTCCTCTTTCGTAGACTTTGGTGCCTACGAATGGTCAAGAAGCAAAATCGAAATTCTTTGTCCGTTGTTCCAGGTCAACATACAGAAGAACCTACCTCGGTCGAGATATGGTAAAAAGTTTTAATGGAGTACGTATGCGACCTCTTCGTCTAAAAACAAATAAGATGTCACACATAACATGACCGAGATTAAGACGTAAGTCGCCGAAAACTAAACCACGGTCTGTAGAACACCTCTAACACATACGGTACGCAATTAACAAGTTTTACGGATAGCTTTTCTGATGTAAAGAACTCAAAGTAAACAACAAACCCCAAACGCATAGGTACGTAAAGACACCCCTACACGAGACCACTGGTTGCACACAAAATTGGATTTACCAACCTCAATTCACACTAGTCGATAAACAAGGTGTTCGAAGGGCGACTTCTGACGTGTCGTGACTTAAGGAAGAAAAAAAAGGGTCACTGTTCAGTTAATGAACAAATTTAAGTCAAACTTGAGAGACTTGACTCTCTCCGGTCTCCTTCGTCCAAAAGGGACACTTATTTGTTTTCTTCTTTTTACATTTTAGTAAGGTTTGTGACACTAAAATCCAACACCTTTCTCATGTTAATTCGTAATGTCGTCAAGACTAAAGAAGAAAAAACTTGACCGTTGATACATATCCCAAACGTTTTAGTCAAAAGGAGATTGAGAGGTCGTTCCCTTCATCATATTAGTCACTATAAAATCTTGTTTGTTTCTTTTTACACCTAAAAGATAATGGAATTCAATACTTCACAAAGATACTGGCATTGGGGTGTTGTATAATAAAGGAAGAAAGACATTTTATAACTTGGACAGGACTTGACACCTGAAACCTTCAGTTTTGGATGGTTTTTTTTTTTAGTATCGGGATCTCGATAGTTTCCGATTTAGAACTTATATTTGATCTCACATTAAAAAAAATTTTTTTTCTAATTGAGGAGGAGTCCACTCTCAAATTACTGAAACTGGTTGTACTTTAACACACTAAAGAAAAGAGACACCTACTCCCCAAAGTTATGTTTACTTAAGGTAAGAGACGATTTATTTTTTAAACTTTCGTGATGATGGATTGATACCCTCGCTCCTAAAAACGTCTCTTTTAGCCATCAAAGAAAATTCTCGAGACTCGCATTCGTAGATAGTCTAATAAGGTGACACAGACAGGGGCACCTGTCGTCATAGTCTACAATAGACCAGGTGGTATTCATATCAAAATCAAGATGTAAACCTAAAAATATTGACGAATGTATAAGAATAAGTAACTTATTCTTAAAATTATTCATTCATAAACCAGTCTAAGGTGGATAGATTTTTATTTCGGCAAGGTGTTTCTATTTTAATACCGTTTACTTTAACTTTTGTTTTCACCGCTTTAAAGGAGGATTACCATTAAATTCTAGCGTAGTAGTCGCGAGCGGTCGCACACGTACACAATTTGCCATATCTCTTTGGATATTAATAACATTAACGAGAAAAGCGAAATATGATTGTTCGAAGTTTGGTACAAAGTTTGATCAACAAAACTTTATCAATAAACAGTTCAGTAGTTTAGAGTCCTTCATTTACCATTACTCGAAATATAAGACTGACAACCAGTATCCTATATCGAAAATTTGAGGTATTTCAACTCTCTCCTCCTACCAACAAGTAAAAAAAGACTCTAGCTCCGGTTTTTTATTTTATTAAAGTACTAAGGAGCGATTCTACCTTTTTTTCTTTGTAAAATTAAGGGTTTAGAGAGTCAACTCTTATACAAGAATCCTCTCGAAAAGAGACTTATTTAGTTTTAGAGTCGGTGGATTTAACAAACTTCGATTTTTAGTCCTATACTTCACAAATCGAGAAAAAAAGAAAAAAGTCCATGGTGTCCTTCACGATTGTATCCTTCGAATTATAGATTTATCGTGGTCATTATTATAAAAGGTCACGTAAAATGTATAGAGGGAAAGAACCATTTGGAGTGTCAACCAGGGTCATCGGAGTACGTCCGTCCTTGATCCAAAATTTCAAAAATCATCATATAGCTGATACATTTAAGGTAAATTATAAAAACCTTCGATAAAGTATCTGAATGATAAAAGTCTTGGCACTAATATTTACTTTGATCAACCATATTCACGTAATGAAAATTTTTACTAACAAATCGATGATAATGTCTCGTTTTTAAACGAATTCAAGTTTGATTATATTAAAAAGTTAAGGGGTGACTAAGTTCTTTTGACCTGTATAGTTTCTCTTTTTTCATACGTCTTTTTGAAGGAATTCACTCGTATAAAACCTCCTACCAACTGTTATATTTCGTAAAATTAAATGAGTAAAATTTTATTGTTACTTCAAAAAGAAAAAAAGGAAGACACGGACTAACGAATACTCTTTTAACACAACTAAAACAAGATATCCAAATTCAACCATTTTTTTTTTTTTAAGTGGTCTGCGTATTATAACTATAACACCGATGTAGAACAAGAAGACGGAGACTAATTTAAAGGTTTTTTAGCGACACACTCTAAGTGTCTACGGTCAAACTTGTAATGAGACCCCGATTAAAGAATCTTTTCTACTTGGTCAATGTATAAACCAATTAAAATAAATTAGAGATTAAAGACCACCCAAACTCGTAAAACTTACAGCACAACGATTAACGATTCGTAGGAACCTCGCGGTCCACTACCGTAACGAAGTTCCTCCTACTCCTCCTTCCGGTCACCTTGTGTCTCCTCTCCCGAATCCCTCTTTACACCGGTCCTCTCCCGACTATCGACAACGTCGGACACTTATGGAAAGGTTGACTAGACGTCCCTTAGCACGACTTCTTAACACACACAGGACCAGGTGAGAGTCACACGAAACGTAATGTGAGGGATAAACACAAAACAACACGAAGCAACAATAATAACAACAACACAAAAAAAAAAAATGGACTCTAACGTCATGGTGATGTCTCCGAACTCTTAATCACTAAAGAACGAACATTGAATAAAACATGTACCGAAAATCGTCTCAAACTAAAATCTACAACAGGACAAAGTAAAAAGAGTTACAATACACTCACAAAAATTCGGGTGGACGTTGAAGACAGTGACACTACGGTGACTCCCCTTTTTTTTTACGAAGACACAGTAAAGAAATCTTAGTGCCACGTCTGACATATGCCAGTCGTTGGACGGTAGTCCTCTAAGTAATTTTTTTTGAAGTTATAGATTAGGGTACTTCTATATATCTATCCAACACTGTCAGAATTATCAACAATCCTAAGTCCAAATGAGAATATGATTTTCTTTACGTCCTTCCTTTATAAACGAGACATATAGTTTGTTTATGAACATTTGACTCTTAGAGTCCTGTCTGTACGTCTCCTGGTGGTCCGAGAAAGGGGAAAAAGGAGATCATAGTGGTCACAATGTTTTCTCGATTAAAAAGTGTCAGTTATTGAAATCTGAATTCAGAAAGTCTCAAGTATACAAAACCTCTAAATTTAATCGACAATCATGAAGTTTATATTGAGAGTTCACTGTATCCCATTTCAATATACACTATTTCAAATAACTAATGTTGTTATTCTAAACCTTGAGACACATAAATATTTTACAAATATTAGATAAGTCCTTCAGTAGTATCAGGAATTTTTTTCGTTCATAGACATATAGTCCTTTGTGTCTTCTTATCAATGTTTCGCCTTTCTCGATGAACATACTTTATTAATATAAAACTTCATACTTTACTAGACGACTTTTCGATAAGCACCTTAAAAGTCTTTTGAAGTGAGCAACCTCCGAAAACTTGCAAAATCGTAGACATTATTTGATAAACCGTGTAAATGACTTAGTAGAATGCGTATGTCTATGATAACGTAAAATAAGTCGTTTTGTCTAAATAAGAAGACTTCTTGACAAGAACTCCAAACCCCGAACTTTTACCAAACTCTTAATCCACACTGACGTAAAGTTGAAAAGCTCTGAAAGGAAAGACGTCACGACTTCTAAATCCTCAATCCGAGGTTTGATGGTGGAAAATAATCGTCTACATAAATACAGTGTCATGGTATAAGACTAATCTTAAAAATTGTAAGTGCAACGACTATAAACCCAGAAAGGTAAGGTACAACGGGGTTCAGGTATGACTCAACAGAAGTTTAAGAAGAAGGAATAAAGAAGTTCTTTCGACGTACACAATTAGCCCCGTAAAGTAAGTTCTCATTGAACTTTCCCTGTGGTACGGATATTGTAAAATAAACCCTCTCACAGGACAAATTTCCGCCGGGTGGGGGTTTACCCCTACTTCTTACCCGACGTTTGTGGACTCTTCAGTCCCCACCCTCCTCACATCTACTACAAGATTAAAGTCTGAGGTGGCTTTTTTACGTCCGAAACCGTGGGAGGTCCCTGGGTCTCGACACGAAAGGACCTCTGGTTTAATGTGAGGAGACATCTCTCCCGTGTAACTCCATTAACCATCCTGGCTCACCCCTCTCAACTTAAGGTCGACGAAGGTAACATCGACTGGACTTTTACTTATCCCCTATAATTCTCATCTCCGATTGTAAACTGAACCCAGAAAGTGGAGGTGTTTGGATTCCCACTCTTAATATCTCAAGACTTACTGACGTGACTATTACTAGGATAAGTTCCCCCTTAACGATACAACCCCCTTTTTTTTTTGAGAGTGTGGTAAAAATTTTATCAACTACGCAAATGGTTGGTGTCAGGACAATGACATCGGAGTTCTTTCAAATAGGTGTCCTACCTTTGTGAGGGACAAAAACAGTGGACGCAGAACCCAAGAGTGGAGAAACCCATGGTAAACAATTACGAGTATTACTTTCTGTAAACCTCCCAGGACCTTAGAGCAGAGGTTCTTTCCTTCGTTCGTCACCCCACAGACGTGAGGGAAAAGGGGTGCTACCCACGTGAAGAAAAAGAGAGAAAATAAAAAAAATTCCTCTTACCACGACATAATGAGTTATCGAAAAGAGTGCTTATTTTGTTTAATTTAACTACAATGTACGTATAAATTTGGGGTAGGTCAATTCATGACTGCACTAATTTTATTAGTTTACATAATGAATTTTTTAATTTTTCCTATTTAAGACATGGGGTAATAAAATAACTGAAAATTTATATTTAACGTCTTTACAAATGTAAGAACTACCGTAATAATTCGATTTGACTGTTTAGTCTCCTTTTTTTCAACTAACGGGTCGCGTAATAATAAAGACGTGGACAATAATGTTAAGTCTTCACCTCAGAAGCGTGTGTCCTCGGCCTACCTACGACAAAAGAATCCGGAGGAAACACACTGCACCCCCAACCCTATTTACAAATTGTTCACATCAAAGTGAAACATCACGGAAAAACGCACAACTACACTAATTTTCTGACGTCACAAAAAGTACATCGAAACTTTAATTATACGTTTATTATCCCCTACCAGCTCGAGAAGACATGACTGACGTGGTTCGGAGGGATTCGTCTTACCGCCTCCCACCCCCACGCCATAGTCGAAAAATCATCTACAACAAATTCACACACAAATCAGAGATTCAGGACAGGCTGAGAAACACTGGGGCACCTGACATCGGACGGTCCGGAGAGACAGGCACCCCTAAGAGGTCCGTTCTTATGACTTCACCCAACGGTACGGGAGGAGGGTTGGGTCCCTAGCTTGGGTCCAGAGGGTGTGACGTCCGTCTAAGAAATGGAAGACTCGGTGGACCCCTCGGGACAAATATTCATCGTGGTTGAAAAGCAGATACGGAACTCTTACACATTCCCTTTTCTTCCCTTCTTCTCCCCGTATAGTTTAATTAAATCCATCCCAACGTCTAGACTCGACTTTTAGGAACTCTTAAAAGAAAAGAACAATACATAACCGGTCCTCGAACCATCTGGAACTCAGTCACAAAGTTTGGTAACAGTCATCAAACCAAACTTAACACACAAAAAGAAATCAAATAAAGGAGGAGTAGAAGTAGTACGTCTTAGTAAAAAGTTTGTAGACTCGTATCCACAGTTACTAACAACCACTTATACTAAGATCTTAAAAACCCCACAAGTAACAGGTGTTAATTGAAGAGTCTCTCTTTGGATTTGAAAGACTCTGGTCACCTTATTTATTACGGGATAAGATAAAAAAAAAAAAGAAAAAATCCAACAAACTCTTACAGTAATACAAGGATCTTTACATTATTGTAATCTAAACCTGACTCTATCAAACTCAAACATTTCTTCGTCAATTGTACGGTAATAAAAGAGGACCTTCTATGATTAGTTGTGACAAGTATACTCAAATCTAACACAGGACACATTATTAAATTTAAGGATCCAAAATTATTGTGAATTACACATCGTACCTAGGGTGAATTAGAGGGGGGACCGAAGTGTCGTTTTACAAATGTACTCACTTGAGAGTTAAAAATATAGTCGATAAATTGAAGACAGAAAGGTCTCAATTACGATAAAGGTATTAATTCGTATAAGTTGTCAATCAAGGTAGTCTCATATAGAAATTCTACGACAAGGACAGAAAAAAGTTTCGGTAGACAACCGATCCAGTCGTCTCTTTACCCCCGGACCAAAATAAAATTCCGTTCATTCAATAATGAGATGATAACATAATCTGTAATTCGAAGTCTCTCTCATTTTCTATTTTAAGGTAGTATAAAAGTCAAACAATTGTAAACGTCGTCTTTACACACACGGGTTTAACCAATAAAAGTTGAGTACTGTCGACACTATAAATTTTACTAGTGTCTACAACACTGAATTTTAACTAAAAAGATAATTGTGGACTCTTTTTCTGGACACGGTATAATCTTTGAATTTATTCCATTGACATTTTAATCTATACAACTACACTTAGACCATTAGCAGGAAGGGTCTCCAACGTTTCACGTCGTTCGGAGAACGTACGAACGTCCCTTACTCGACTTTGACGAGCTTTATCTACGCACTAACCATTTACGTAAATGGAACGTTTCTTAAGTACATTATCGTCCAGAAGAACCGGGTTGAAGGTCACAGTCAACGATTATTTTGGAAATTCCTAAGTCAACTGAATTAATTTGAGGTCTTCCTCCTAAATGTACTTAGTAATACTCTAGGATTGGAGAGTTGAAAATTAAAAAAAAGTGGAAAGTCGATACTGTGACTTTTTACGTTTGGGTGAGATTCAACAAGGAATACCTCCTTCAAAACCAAAATACTAGGAAAAAGAGGTAACAAAAATTTAATACTTTTCTTTTTGTCTACTTTTTCCTCTTTGTTTAATACGGATCCGATCGTGAACAAACCCCTTAGACAGTATGTAAAAAAGTCCTAGAGAGCTGTCCAGATAAAATTGGACTAAATCTTTCTCTACCACGCAGGGTGTACACAAACCACCTCGATAAAACTACCACTGGAAGAGTCCTGTGAGTCACAACCGTAGAACTTACACAATCCTCTAGTCAGTGGATAAATTATTGGATCCGTTCAAATCCATAACCCTATCAAAGTGTAAAACTTCACCTACTATAACACATATTTTATGTGTCGACCGGACTACACCTTAATAAATATCTATTAGCACGGAAGAGTCTACGTAACGGTTATCCCTTGACACATCTAATTTGAGGAACCGACCAGGATGTGAAAAATGGACACATTGAGTTAGTCTTAACTTTCGTACTGTCGGAAATACTACTATTTACATACCGGTCTAGTCTCTTTCCTGCCTACCTACCCACCTATCTACCTGTCTACTGTATTGATCCGTCATTATCTGTTACGGTTAATAAAATAGTGAGTTGAACGAATAAGTAGTTTTTAAATGTATGTGACATAATAAAACTAACAACAAATCTTATGTAAACACCTTTTATTACTTGTAAAGAGTAGTGTATTAGTTTAGTATCATGTCTACCAAGGTTTTCAAGATCTTACTTGTATCCAATAAACAAAGGGTCATTATTCGATGCTGACTACTCGTGGTGTTCTAGTTTTCTATTTGTACAGTGAATGCTTCACTAGTCCTTATGTTCACCTATAAAAGAACAAACTGACTTCCTTCTATGAAGATCGCTCCTGGTAACAAAGGCACTTCTAAATACTTTTACCTTCACCTATAAGTTGTATGAGACTAACGTCTATCTATAGAAACCCCTGACACCGTGCGGGGGGGGCGGTCCCCTGTGTCCCGTCATAGACCTTTTAAACACTAACAAGGGTGTCGTCCGCACCTCATTCCCAAACGCGGGCGGACGGCAAGTTACCCATTTTCGGTCACTGCGACAGGTAGTGGGACACCACGCCTCCCATCGGGGACGAGTACGGCTCCCACTCTTCAGGACGGAATGCTCGTCATATCGACCTGGACTCATTGATTAAGGGCCGCACCTCTTGGTGGAATACTTACTACCACCGAAGGAAAAGAAAAAAGAAGGAAGGAAAGGAAAGGAAAGAAGAGAAGAAAGGAAAAGAGTAGTTTGTCAAGAGAGAGGAGATCTTATTGTGCGATGTCATAATCGGTCCGTAAAAGTAATACATGGTACTTTTACGCCTTAAAATAAAGGCTATAACATTTATATCATGTAATAAACGTTTAGTTGACCTTACCGAAGGTTTGTCGACAATTCTATACAACTCAGTTATTCCATGTAAAGAGGTATGGGACTTAGATATAACTATAGAATGAAAAGTTTTATGGAACTTAAGAGAGCATCATATTGGCAACCAAATAACCTTAGTAGGTTTTCCTTTTGTAAAAATGGTAATTAAAAAAAGACGTCTTGTATTTTCCTTTATTTATTCGTATTTCTTTGATTATTTCAACTCATAAAACCCCTTATTCCTATAAAAACGAAGTAATTGGTCTAGGAGACCTGGTTCTTTCAAATTTCTACTTTTGGTTGTAATTTCTGAAGGATAGGTCGAAAGGGTTACCGTGTCGAAGAAAGAGGTGGGTGTTGACCCCTAGCGAGAAGGACTGTGACGACACGAAGGTAGTCACAACCTATTGAGAACCGTCACTAGACCTTCACTAAAATTTTGGTACCAACGGAAGAGATCGTAGGACCCCCCGCCCCCCTCCACCGCCATAGACCACCGTCTCAGAATGGGCACGGTTGAACACCTCGGGTCTTCGTGTGGAGCACAGAATTTGCGGTTCCACGTCTCTCTCGACGGTGCAGACCGCCATTGACGACGACGAGAAGTCGAAGGAGGTGTACGGCCCGTTCCGAGAGGTCCCGAGTCCTTCATCCCTACCGTCGGTATCCCCACCGTCGAGACTAACGATCAGACAAAAACCACATTCTATACGCGAGTCAACCCGAAGGGGCCACCGAGTCACCATTCCTTAGGTGGACGGTTACGTCCTTTGAACCCAAGTTAGTGACCCAGCCCTTCTAGGGGACCTCTCCCTTCACCGTTGGGTGAGGTCACAAGAGCGGACCCTTTGGGGTACCTGTCTCCTCGGACCGCCCGAGGTACCCCAGCGTTTTCTCAACCTGTGTTGAATCACTGATTTGTTGTCTCTTGCTGTTGTTGTTGTACGAAGGTGGCTAACGGGTCGGGTAGCCGACAAGGTAAAGTTAATATGGAGTGTGCATAGGAGTCTGAGACGTGACTCTTGGAAGGACAAGGGATTGATCGAGTCACGTCGTGTCAAGACATTTTAGTGTAACTACGGAAACCCAAAATGACACAGACAGTCTTGACTTCGGCAAAATACTCTACCGGGGTTCAAATGTAATTAAAACCACCCCAAAGATGAAAAATAACGTATCTCAACTGACACAAGTTTCACTTATCGCCTTTTCTTTTACACATTTATACAAATACACATACAGTCCGTTCTTTATTTCTACTCGCAAAAACTACTAGTAAAGTGACTAAACCCACAAAGACCCTCTATCATTAAAAAATTTAACGTTTAAACGAAATTCAATCTCGAGAAACTTTTTCGTACCTAGGACGAAAATGAAAACTAGTTAGTAGCTAATAGACACAACCTGAGAGTTATTGTGAGAAGACAAGTTCAAAGTGAGAGACATATATGAATCTTAATGTTGAACGAATACGTAACAAAAACCTTACAATAAGTCTCTCGGACGAAAACACCTTAAACAGTGTATACATACCTCAGATTTTTAGTCAGAATGACACTTAAAGACATTAATGATCTTTTCACGAAATGTCGACTTTATTTCGAAAGCCATTTATGAAGTAACATCCCTATTAATTATAAATTAATTCGTGTGTACGTTCGAAGCCAAGAAAGACTAACGAAAGAGTTTGTGGAAGGTTAAATTAGGAAGGACGTAGAGTCATTGGATTTACCAGGTTTACAACAATTGGGTAAAACGTCAGACCCATCTTTTCAGTCAAGGAGTCACTGTGACCAGTGTAAAGTACACGAGTCTTCAGCGTACACCACCAATCACCGACGACAAAACCTGTCGTGTCTATATCTTGCAAACGCAGTAACTTCTTCCAAGGCAACCTACAACGACCAGACCCTTTACTATCACAATGTCCTAATTGAGTGAACGAGTTCTAGCGTACCTAATATTGTCTTGATCTCCGCGGAGCCGCCACATAAAGTCATACAAATACTCAAAAGTATCGAAATACAAGTCGTGTGTAGACTTCAATCCTTACCCAGAAAATCACGATGGATTGTAAAATCACTTACACGTATAGTAGACACAAGAAAAATAAAAAAAAAAATAAATTTCAAAATATAAATTTTACCTATTGGTCGTTCCTGGATGCCATATCGTGTACCTTGAGCCGGATTACGATACACCGTCGGATCTTCTCTCCCCTCAAACCCCTCTTACCAATGAACATATGCATACCGACTCAGGGAAGTGACAAATAGACTTTGATAGTGTTACAACAAATAATTAGCAGACATAGGGTTATGTTTTATTTTTCAAATTTTATTTAAATTTCGAATTACATTTCTTCGAAAAATTTCCTATGACGGGAAACAGACAGACGTGTGTCAGCCTGGAGCTTAGTGGGAAGAGACTTATTCTCCAAGAGGTACTCTCCCTGGCACAGAATTACGTAGAAATATGTGAACAATGGTATAACACTTGTTGGTTCTTTACAAATGTGCCGGTTTACTTACTCGGTGGGTACGTAGTCTGTACGGATACGGACATATATACCAATCCGTTCTGAGAATCCTTCGTACAACGGACTCTCGACCGGAAACGCCTTAAATCTCTTGAGTCTGGAACCGCGACCGATAAGATCATGTTTCAGCTTAAAATAACTTTCTTTTTATTAGTACACATACATAAGTATATTAGGTTTATGTAGAAGTATTATTCACCTCTTCAGACGTGCAGAGTAGGGAATTGTGAGTAAATCAGGGATTGAACTAAAGTACCAAAACTTCAGAAGCATAGAAGGCCTGTTTGAAAGTCAGTAAATCTATCCCGTCCAAGTTTCTAATTGTACACCCGACGAATTTATTATAAAGAACTTGTTTGGTCATACATAACTTTTGAAAGTAACTCACAACACAAAGAATTCTAAGGAGGTTGGGTGGTATCGGGTCATCCTTTAAAAACCATCTTACTTACTTACTTATTTTTACAGAGAAAAATAAGGAAACGTAGTAATTCAACCTCTTTACACTCACAACCACCATCCTACTGGTGGAAGTAAGTCACTCGTGTAAGTCTTAACAAACCTTATGAGAAGTCAATACAGGTACATATTATCATCCGATCGGGATCCCACAATAATTCGTGCCCCTTACCCCCAAACACTGAATGTGGACAGGATATAAGTATCTACTCTACTGACGTCTAACAGGGTAGGAGGAGAACAACCTTCGTGGTCCTCGGATATATCACCGCACAGGACCGAGTACGAAACAGGAACTTGAAGATTACCAGATGTGTTCGGTAGTAAGGAGAACCATTATTAACACCATAACTCTCCGTAAACACAAGACACGTGAGAAAGTCGAACATGGTACAAATCAAGGACAATACGTTTATACCGAAATTTGAATCTTTAAGGTTAAACGTAATTATAAAACCAAAGTATATCGATCGATAACGTAAAGTGTTTGTTCACGTAAAATTACTCATAACCGTCTTACATCTTTTTTTACAATAAGTAATTTAAGATAACATCTTTTACGTCAGCAACCAACGGTTTTAGTAATTCTGTTTTATATTACACACAACTCCGGGGTCCTATAAGGAGAAGTTCTTACAAACCGGGAATACCGTAGGTCAGGATAAGAATGTAGGTATCTTCTACCCCCAACAATGACATTTTATCTTCGGTCTCATGGTGACTGTAAACCCAAATAAAAATTTTACATTCGTATGAAACAAAAAAATATATATATAAACGGTATTCTGGTATCCCTTAAGTGGAGACTCAATTACCCTTCCTGAAATTTTCAGTATTTGTGGTTCAACATTTCATCACAGAATGTAAAACTACAAGTGGGGATTTTACCCAAAAAACGTCAAAATAATAATAATAAAAGGAAGGACTCTAAAAATATTTTTAAGTCTTACCATCCGTATTTTAAAACACTATCCGTTATACACCCTTTTTATTTTTAAAACGTTGACCTAAAAGTCTTTGCTTGATAAAATTGTGTACCTGGAAATTTACGACGACAGTATAACGGTACCGAACACCAGGGATTAATATTACTCGAAAAAACCACCACAATACCGTCAACAAAAAAAAAGGAGGGGTCAGAAGTTGAGTGAAAAGGGTCTTCCTCTCAAGGTTCGGAAACTTTTAAGAGTACTAAAACGTTTAGGTGAGATAAAAACAGATCTTATGTCCTTTCAATTTTGACACCGACCATACTACGGTACAAAACTTAGGTTAAAATTTCGTTGGGAAACGTTGGGTCCCTCACCTCGACTGTAGAAACATAGACATTACTTCTATTAATATGGACGTTCCACTGTAGTGAGAGCTTCATTGTTTACGTCAGCTTTTGACTTAGAGACCAGGAGAGACTTAAGACATCTGGTGAAAACCGTAAATTGTGATTTGAGGAGAAAGTACGAACAGCAAACTCTTCAACGAAAGTCTACTTAAATGATTTCGACTGACTGTGTCCCAATTTAATTAAGAAAAGAAATAATGAGTTTCACTATGTCTGGAAAGAACCTGATTACATCGAATTAATCACCAGTTAATTTTGACTTGTAACGACTTAACTTCAAGAAACTAGTTTGAGGGACCGTACTCAAGAGAAAGAAATTGATCGGTGGTAGAACTTAAGTAAACCTTAGTCATCATATTTGTTCAAATTTTGACCAAGAAAATATTCTTTCAGTCGTCCGAACATATCGACACCCAAGAAAAAAATGAAGACATCCGCCGTTAAGTTTCCGTACGATTTACTTTTGTCATGATGTGGGACTTTTTTTATGTAAAAATTTTCATTGTGATTCATCAGTCTTTTGTCAGTCATGGGGGTGGAGAAATAAGATCTGTCTTCTATTTAAAGGGTTAAAACCACCAATTAAAACAGTAGTACTTCTCCTGATTTTCTTTCGAGGACCAGGAGTGTCTCAGGTGCCACTTTGTTGTTTGTTTTTAGTTCGACACTGAACCCTCCTTCTACCAAGTCCGTGGTAATGTTGTATATACGTCTCTAAACTGGATTTGAATCAGAAATAAAGGACGCCCTCTCATAAAGGAGAGAAACGGAAACCTCACCTCTTAGTCTATGAAAAGCAGTGAATGGACAACTAAATGGTAAAGAAACGGCCCCGGACAACAATAGTTACTCTTGACCACCACACCATAAAGGATGACTAACGATCCAACTTTGTGCGCAACGAAAAGAATCTTAAACCCACGTCAAAAATACTTTTCTTTTCTCCCTACACCCCCTCGGTCCTCAACCCTGTCCTCTCTTAGTGATTTATAAACATTCATCTAGTCGGAGAGCCCGTCCGACGCCAGGTATCCCAGCGTCCCAGTTTGTGCTGACTTCGTTGAATCGTGTGTGCGTGCAGAAGTATAAATTGCGCGGAGACGACAAGGTCACCTTTGTATTTAGCTATGGTAAGGCATTAGGTCTCGGATTTTTATTGTCTCGACCGTAAGGTAATCACGATATAAAATTTCATAATTAATTTTGACCGTGAAAACACGACCTTTATTTTCCTTATCTAATCCAAATTTATCTCGTGAACTCGTCAGACCTTACCGAAGAAAATTCAAGACTCCAAGAGTGTCTCCTCTTTTCATGTTCCTTCAAAACCTTCACCGGTACAGTAGAAAAAGGGGTATTTACTGTTTTAAAAATATCAAGGGTAATAAATATAGGGGTTTAATGTCAATATTGGTTATTAATTCTATTTTTAAAGTAGTGAACTGTCTTTCTCCTTAACAAAACTCAGGAACACGGAAAGTCGGGAGAGAACACGAGAGAGGGATTTCCCGACTAATCTTACATTATTAACCCCTACTATCGCCCTCCTTTTCCTGTTAAGGTAAATTAATTTCTATTAAATAAAATGAAATTTAGTCACTACAGGGTGTACTTATTCTCATCTAAATCGTCTATCCAAATAATTACCCATGACTGTGGCGTCAACTGTATCTTTCGTTTGTAAAAGAACGGCACAACAAAAATAACACAGAGACGTGGACTATCCCCGACAGTAGACTGAATGTCTCGTCATCTGAAGAGGGGGTTTATACGTTAATAACCAAATAGTCCCTTTGGGCGAACTCGGAGAAGACTCAATTTTTTTTTTTTTACTCCGGTCCTCGAACTTTTCGACGACTTTAAGAGTCCTGAGGGTGACCTTTACGGTAGAGGAGGTCACTGTAAAAGAACTGACTAGAAACTTTATTAGACCAAGGGTCTATGGTCCCATTGAAGTCGTAAAACTTACTTCTCACAGTCTAAAGACAACCAAACCCGTTCCACGAACGTAATTATAAGGAAATCCTCTTGTCCATCGAACGTGTGGTATCTATACTTTTCACAGTGTTTCACCAGTAAACGTGACACATCCAAGTAGACACTCTGTGCTACGACACCCCTTTCACTCCAGGAACACGGTATAAAAACAACAACAGAGTACGCAACGTTTATCTAGGACCTTTAGTCCCTTCACAAAATTCCAATCTTTCGCTTAAGATTGTTCCGTACCATGAAAAAAGTGTAGTAGAAGAGTCGGACACTACCACAAAATTTACCTTATGGGGGGTCGTTGTAACACAAGCATTAAGTCACTTAGGACTTCAGGAAATACGAAGTTCGTTTGACGCAACAAAAGGTCAAAAGTGAACTAGAAAACACAACACTATAAATAGGGAAAACGGGAGTATAGTGTAAGGACACGAAAATAACTACAGAAGAGAACAAGTCAACAAAGACACGGGGACGGATCATGCAAAGTAAGTAAAAAGAAGACCCTTACTTTAGGTCCAGGGCACCGGTGAAGAAAGAGGGACCCGACGAAGACAGGTCTTGAGGGTAAGTATAGCCGGGAGACCAAATGGAACGTAGACAAAGAAAAAGACGGACAACGAGAGTAAAAAGAGATGTCAAGGACATACGACCAAAGGAACAGAGTGGAGAAGTCTAAAGTCGTGACACAGAAAGATCGAACTAAAGTTTTTACTCAAGATAGTATTAATACAAAAGTTTTACTTCCCTTCCTTACTCTAAAAAGGCAGAAAAAACCTCCACTTCTAGTACCACTAAACTTAGAAAGAAGTCAAAATTTGGTCTACCTAAATAAAATGGGACAAGACGGTAAAATGATAAGGTTTACCTACAATCTAGTCCCCACCACAATGAGTTCCTAATTATAAGTAGTTCAGAACTAACGTAATTGGAAGGAGGAGTCGGTTTCGTAGAATAAGGACAAAAACAGGTGTATTAACCAACCAAAATTATTCGACTAGTGAGGTCGGAACAGAATGAGACTAAGGGACAGAGAAAATAAGTAGAGAAAAATTTTAGTAAGACCGTATGGAGTGAAATGGAAAATAGAAAAGAAGAAGATATTTATAATAACTTTCGTATTATCGAAAGGGGTTTAAGACGATTGTTTATTATGATTCTTTCTCCTTTAAACGTACATTAAAAAAAACAACTCGTAACCCCTTAAGATGAACCTAAAACTTTAAGATGATTGAAAAGAGGGGGTTCAACATATCAGTACTAAGACTCATTACCACTCTCCTTCCGGTCACAAGTTCTAACTAGGAATTAATTTCCATTTTTGGGATGTATAGGTATAACTACTCCCCCTTACCAGGATCTAAACGACGTCCATTTAAGTGAACAGGAACAACCAAACATCTGAATGACCAAGTCCCGAGACACACATACACAGACAACCAGACAGATGATCTTCAACCCGTCTCATCTCCCGTTAGACACACCGAGCGGTGACAAAGTCGTGGAGGACGACCGGACCTTTCTTTTTCCACGAACCGACTGTCCCTTCTCGACAGGAAGGACTGGGCCCGACCCACACGGCCCCCCACTCTACAGGAAGGGCAGGAAGGAGAGAGGACAGGGTAAAAGTTCGACAAAAGGAAGAAAAGAGAGACAACGTAGAAAGAGGTCGTCATTAAAGTGAACAGGAAGGGTCCGTGGAAGTCGGAGACTGAGAGGGACAGGACGAGGTGAAGGGACGGGAGTGCCCTGGGGTAAGGTACCCGCGGGGAGGGAGACGTGTCGTCAGTAGATCCACTTTACGAGACCAATCGGACGGAGAGGGCTCCTGGAAGGCACAGGAAACCTTTTACAGTGTGTACAACTTTTTATGTATGTCCTTACCTGTCCAGGGGATGGGGTTTGGTCCTTTGGGGGGGGTGAAGATAAGACCTTTCGTCCGAAGGTCCCGCTCGTCGGACGACATAAGGGACCTCCACTGTCCTTGACCCTCACCGGCCCCCTCCGACGACTTGCCCCAGGTCTACGTCGGGGTCGGCTCCCCTTCGGACCGCGAACCAGCAGGCCCACCGCACCGCCCGGGTGGAGGGGACGAGGGACGGGAGGGGGGTCGGAGTGGGACCCGGGAGGGTGGGGCTCCGCTCGGGGTCCGGAGCGTCGTCTACAGACGCCCGGGCTGAGAGGACATAGGTCGTACTTCAAGGGAGAGAGGGAGGGCAATCCTTGAGACACGACACCAGGACGAACGAGGACCAGACAGTCTAGCGTGAAGACTACGACAGTCGGTACAGACTGGTTAGTCGTTTGTTGTGGTGTCCTACTTTAAATTTGTTCCGTCTACGAGTCTATGTCCCAATACAACTGCCCTGGAGGTTCCCTTCCGTCTCCATTCCAGTCTCAGAGGGGTCGCCCAGAGGGCTCGGACGGACTAACCTGTGACGACTCGGGGTGAGACGACGAGACCGAACATACAGGGGGTAAACGAAACGCGACGAGGAAAGAGGGGGACGGTGAGTGGTCTCGAAAGCAAAAGTAGACGCCGGGGGCAAGGGAAGGACGGGAAGCAACTAAGCGACGGAAACGAGAACCTAGCCACGACTCACCGTAGTGCTTACTAGGATCCAACGGAGATCCGACTCCCAGGAACCGCTTGTGGTGGCACAACTCCCAAAGGCACCAGTGAGAACCTCCTCCTCTCCAGACAACTCTTAGACCCGTTTGCCTACCCTAACCAGCCGGACTACATAAAAGGGAGACCCTGTCACCGTAAATAGTGACCCGATGTTGGTCCCAAAAGAAAGAATGGTACCTCTACGTACCTTAACATTTACCTCAAATTTATTAGAAACCCCACCCCCCACAAAATTAATCTTTTCTACCTTTATCCATGCTGGATTTACTCCCACTTAGTCGGTCAAGAACTCTTAACCCCCTTACTTTTTCTTTTAACTATTAACGGGGGGTGAAATGCCAACGGCACCGACCGAATGTTCCACTCTGACGAGTGTTTTCTACATCCAAGATAGTAGAAGGAGAAGACAAAGTTTCGTAAGTCACCCAGGAAAAATATTACATCTTACAAATGTCCCAAGACACAGGGGATCAGGGTAGACCTTTTATAAATTTGAAGTATTCTAGATATTCTGATTTTATAGTGTATCTTACCCTATCCGCCTTCCTTCCTTTTACTCTGGGTAACGGACACAAATCTCATTCAATCAACAAACAAGTCTTCGCCGACGATCCTCTTAACCTTGTTTATCGAGCACACGCCACTGACCACCCCAGGTCCCGACATGTAAAGTGGTGTCTTACTCGGAGCCAAACATTTTGACTGTAAGACAACACTGAAGATTTAGGTTTGTTTAGAGACGTTTAAAGACGGGCTAGCTCAATTATTCTTTTATATATGTACGTCTCCGTTCTCGGGATGCGATGAACGTCAAGACAGTTACAGCCACCTTTATTCTCTGCAAAAAAACATGGATGACATAATGTAAGTTGGTCGTTAACGGTCCTGGAGGTCGAGTCGTCCAAAAGACCTAAAGAAAAAAGGGGGGAAGCTACTCTTGTTACCCTACGTTTTTTTTTTTTTTCGAAGCCTTTTCCTCGACCCGTCTAAAGAAGATTAACGGACCATTAACCCTTCACCAAAAGGAAAGAGTGATAGAAGGAACGTCCTACTCTCGTTCCGTCTACACCGCAGCACCCTTGTCGGAGGAGGACCGGCCTACACGCGACCCTGGCCCCTCCACCCAGGGACGAGCGTCCGGACACTAGACGGAGTGTGGACACGAGTAAAGTAGGGGGACTAGATACTGGACCATAATTGGGCCTCGCTGGAAAGTGGAACCGGACAAGAGACCCGGGTCGGGACCGACCGGCTGGGCGCAAAGGGACTCTAATGTCCACCAATGACCTCCGCGGCATGTGAACAAAAAGCACCACGTGTTACGTGAATCGTCGGGCCGTTCTGGACGTTAAAGTAAGGGGAGTTCCCCGGCTCGTCCCCAACCCCTCCACCCCCCCACCACCGTCGGTCTCTCCAACGGCAAACGTACACGAGAAGATAAAGCACCGAGTAGACCATAGTTAATGGTAAACTACCGTTGCGGTCCGGGCTCCGGGAAACGTACAAACAGGACACTCTTTCTAGACCTTCTTGGCTGTATACCAAAACTAGCGTCGTTAACGTCCAACTATCTTACTTACGTCCCCACTCCACCCACCCAAAGGGAAGGCCGGGAAAGGTGAGACCCAACGATTACACGAAGCGAACACCTCGACCAGAAAAGTAGTAGGTCGGGGAGGGGTGAAAGGGGAGAGAGAGGTGGGAGGGGTGGAGGGATGGTGAAACGTAAGGACCGGGGACGACGGAGACATGAAGGGGTAGGGCGGTCTTTGTACACCGGGTGTAATTCCTGGAAGTTAATTTTGTTTGTTGTTGTCGTTTTTAACACAGGACGGCGGGGGGGAGGTTGTGTGTGTGTGTGTGTGTGTGTGTGTGTGAAGACAATTTTAGGGTCTCGTCTAGTCGGACACCTCCATTAGTCTTAAGATGATTTCAAGTTTTGGTTTCCCCACCACCCCTCGCCCAAGGGAGGTCTTCAAGACCTGTACAAAAGTTTACCGACAATCAAGTCCAGCAATTTGTGCCTTTACTGCGACTTTTTACCAGCACTAGCTCTAATGACGTACACCCATACAAAGTAGCTCCTGTTGAGAAACTTACACAGAACTCGCAGACAGTCCATCCCCGTCCTTAAGAAACTCCAAATAGAAGGACAGGTAGACTCCGGTATTTTACTTTCTCGTGCGACCCGCACACATCCCAGACCCACTCGTAGAAGACAGTCTTCCCTCTCCTACCCTGTGGGTGGAGAGTTGTCCGTCACTGAAGAGAGAGTGACTCACACGTCGCCACCCCCCATGGGTCCGTCTCTCCAAGGAGTAATGGCGACGAGTCGTCCCCAACGCAGACACTCAAAAGGTTCCCTTCCAGATCATAACCCCTTGTCTCTCTGTTTCTCCCCCTTTCTTGTAATCTCTGTGAAAATTACGATGGGTACTTTTACAAACGAAAGGTTCATTGTAAAAAGATATTACGAGAGTTTAAGTGCAGAACATTAGACAAGACGTCTACCCATCAGGTACTCCGACACTGAAAAAGTGAGGTCAATAACGTACAGCTTTATAATGAGTGTCAATCCTGAAATATATCAAATTCTTCTCTTACACCATAGAGTACTCACGAACGTCATTACAGAAGGTAAACAATTTGACTTTTGGTTGTGTGGTCCTGGCCAGTCTAGTTTTGTGCAGGAGGGGTTTCCCAAAATTTTACATTCTACTCAACAATCAAGACTGCCGACCGATAACTTTGGATTAATATCATGAACTGAAGAAGTATAAATAAAGACGTACTGTCAACTAGAGGAACCTTTCCATCATTTTTCATTTTTAAATTTAAACAACTAAATTTAACACCCTTCTACAGACATACTATGTGGTACAACTCTTTTGCCTGATATAAAAAATGTCACTATAACTGACAAAGAATTCTGTATACGGACTCCGACGGAAAAAGGGGGAAACGGGTTCGAAAGAGGGATATCATATGTTTAACTGAACGATTTCTTAAGATCAAATAAAAATACCAGAACTATTACTAATATAAAACAACGAACGATTAGAAATAGATGTCAAATTATTTTAAAACAGGAGATTCGCTACAAACTTAAGTATCGTTGATCACCAATTAACTAATCGAGAGTAGGGTACAAAATCATCATCCATAAATCAATAAACTAACTATAAATGACCTGTGTCTCATATTGGAATTTAGGGGTAAGTCGAACTGTCGAATTCTGAATCGTAAAGACGAACGACGAGTACCTACACAACTCTTCAGGTAAAACCACTAAAAAAAAAAATTTAAACGAAAGGACTTTATACATCTGAACCCCTGAGTATCGTTTTATTACATCACATATCCGACACTCGGACAGAATCCTGTACAACCCAGTGAATTGTCGTCGACACGACCTCTCTATAAACTACACTCTTCTGAAAGACTTAGAAGGTCGGGATTGTGGTAAGACCAAAACTTTACCCTTTTACCTTTTCTCAAAACCCCTTCTCTCTATAGAGTCAAAACTTTCCACCACATCCATTTTTAGAAAGTCGGGATCGAGTCTGTTTGGTTGTAAAGATTAGATAAGGGGTTTCTCTCCTGTTTTTCAGGCTACCCTTTAGGCCCAAATATAAAATCTCTGTGTGACGTCTCCGTACACTATCACAATCTCCGGTCGATATACGAAGAACGGGTCGTAGTCAAACCAAACCTCTGACTTTAAATCCGTATAAACGTCTCTACCGTCAGAATATATATATATATTGAAGAAAAAAAAAATTCTAAGGGACGATAATTTTAGACTAAGTCGGAAGATGTCATAGAAAATTTTACTAACTCAATACATCTGTGTTACTACGATTTTCTATTTTCGGGAGGATGGACACGAATTATGTACTATAGAATTATAAATAATTCTTTTTTTTGGGACGAGAAAGTTTTCAGACTTATATCTCTAGGAGCTTAATTGAGTGAGGTATCTTCAGGATTTTTAATGATCATAAGAGAAAAAAAATTCAAACGTCAAATGAATGTTTCCCTCTTTATAAATATTTTAATGCAACGTCACGAAAAATTTATATACGTTTGTTAAGAGTCTAGTGCTAACTTAGTCTCAATGAAAATATTTAACTCTTTTCTCTTACGGACACTATAGGGATCACCCCACTTTCGACCACGAGTAAAAGACTCATAAGAGGACCTTTCCACTAATGCTGCAGGGAGAGAGATCTACGATTACGCAGGATGGGAGAAGGTAGGGGGCGGGGGTGGGGTCTATGGAACAAGGTCTTCCGTAAGTGAATCAGAAACTTCTCGAGGAGCGGAGATAAATCCTAGACAAGAACAAGTAAGTAACGTTTGTGCGTGAAAATACAGGTGTTCCTTCTGTAATCATGGTAGTTCTTCCCACTACAGTCAATCCTGGACCTTTTATGTCAGCCGTCTAACATTCTTAACAGGAGTCTGAACTGCGGTAGATGGAAAACTTGTTTTAAACTTAGAAACTCCAAGTTTTATAACCCCGAGACTACTCGAAAAAAAAGATAAACGTTTAGTACCAACGACTAGGATTCCTCCCCCTTTTTTTTTTTTTTTGGAGTTTCCGTTTCGAGTTGTCCGAAGGACCTGTAGTTTATCAAGTATGTTTTGTTGTAAGACTACTGAACGTACATTTATTTAGTCTTTGTATACTTAATTTGACGAGAGTCTCATGTATACCCAACTCTTTATCTTCACGACTCTTTTACACAAAGCCCAAAACGACTCGGGTACTGTAAACTTTTTTATCATACTCTGTGACTTGTTTGTGTCGTTCCGAACCGAAGGGGCGACGATTATGGTCAGAGGGTCAAGTTACCGTTTAGTCAAATGGTACACGGAGTTACACTCGGTGGAAACCACACGAGGAAGTGTGAGTTAATGAACGTCAAATTTTTTTTAAAAAAAAAAAAAGTTACTCTTCGAGCTTTTATCGCAGTGTAAAGTTCCTTTACGTTTAGAATCGTAAAAAGACTGGACCAACCAAGTGCAGTTCGATAAAATCTTTTATGGCGTCTAGTGGAATCCTTGTCAGTATGACCCTGCCGGGAGAGACCACACTGACTTATCCTTGGCTGCTTCTCGCAGCAATACTTCTTTAACCAGGTCTTTACCTACGACGGACAATTCTCGCGACTTGGTGGCGTCCATCTTGGAGCACTTCCTTTCGTCAACGAGGGAGTGACACCAAACTCCTACCTCTGGGGTCGTCGTGGCGACATGCGGTGGTCCGAGTCTGTACCGGATGAGAGGGCCAGAGGGAGTGTCGGTTCCGGACACCGGAACGTCCGTCACCTTGAGACGAAAGAGAAAGGGTGTAACGGGAGCTCTACCGTGCACAAGCCCTGAGAATTCAGGACCCCGTCCACGTCTCAGGACTCTCGGGGACACAGGGGAGAGGTCCTCTAGTGCAGGGAACCGTGGACCAACCTTCAGGACCTCGTCTCGCATACCCTTAAATCCCCTGTCTCTCTCAGTCTCGGAAAGCCGAAGGGGTCTCAGTCAGCAACTGTTCGTGAACCTGCCTCAGGAGAAGGAACATGGTCGTGGCAGCGGACTGCAATAGTCAAACTTTAATATCACTCCACCGTCTAAGGTAGAAAAGATGTATCCTTTCGTAATAAAACCAACAACTCTTTCGTCAAATTACAAGGAAAGGACCGAGGAAGCGAGTTTACCACCATGCTTCGAACCTACGAATGAGAACTCAGTTCACGACCTAATACCGAGACTCGCTCTGTGCACACCCCGTCTGCCTTGACTGTCGACGGGAACCAGACTACTACGTAACTCCGCCCTTATGGACGGACGTTTTCCATCTGTGTTCCACCCACAGATATGGTGTAAGCCGGACCTCCTTCACTCCAGGTGGTCACTTACCCTTAAGTCGTCCGTTCTACGTTCCCATTGTGTATGACACTAGGTTTTCATCACGTCCCACAGACCCCAGTATCATACTCTACTACTCCTCCTCTCTACCTTGGCTTCTCTACTTGTCGCTCATCTAGTATTTAACGGAACACGTGGGGTAAATCCTCAAAGCGAAAATAGTACTCCATTACTCCTGGGGACGTGTACTCATACGGGTTCTACATTGACTTAAATGTTCACGTCTCCCGGACCTCCTTCTGGTTCTTCTGTGGGTACCTTCGGTTCCTCTCGTCTAAACTGACCTTCCCTCTTTAACAGTTGTCACAGTGTACAATGGCTCTCACTTTCATTGTAAACCGACGTCGTAGGTCCTCAAAAACTCGGCAAGACAACCTCATCACCCATACCTTTCTTCTATCTCCCTACCCCTTTCCCGACCCGTTCTACGAGAAGGGGGTAGTAACAGCAGTAGTACGAGTAGTAACTACCTTTTACACGTAGAAGGTCTGTCTGACCACCTTTCTTCCTCGGTGTATGTAGGGCCCCCAACCTTGTATAAACCCTTTTATCTGGTATTTATATTTTGTATTCTATCGTTCTGTTCAATCTTTTGTACATTTCCCATTTTACTCGCGATCCCTGGTCAGTTTACTTCCTCCTAGACCTTTCTGGGTACTTTTGTATCCTCCTTAATCTACTTTCCTCTCTCAATAAATTCCCCGAACACAAGACACAATGCAGAGGAATAGGGTCAAGTCGAACCAAGACTCAAGGGTCACCTACCTTCATCATCTTTTATCGTAGTTCCGACCACGCACCAGGATTGGACGGAACTGAAGATAAACTTAAAGAGTCAGAAGAGCCCCTTTACTTTCAGTATCTGACTGAGAACGAACAGCATCGAAGTACGTTAGAAATAAAATTTTTAGACCTGGGTCTTTGCTTCCTTGTCTATAGTGTTTATAGCGTAAAGTCTCTTTGGGTATGTAAGATGTACCTACTCAAGGAACTCTTTAAAACGTGTAAGTCCCGACCTGTAGACACTAAAACTTGGTATCATAGAAAGTGTAGACACATTAGAGGTGTACTGTAGAAGGACCACACTCCGGTCACTAAGTGGGGGTACCGCGGTATGGAATTTCTTTGGTAAGTACTAAGTCTCTTGTCTAAAAAAAGTTGTTTCTATGGACTTTATATGAATACATTCCGTGCAGGCACGATTTTTAGACGACACACTCGAAACATTCACTTCCTTTCTTGACCAGGAGAAAATGAAACTGACAACGGGAACAAACATATTATTTATAATTAACTTTTTTTTTTCTTTTTTTTATTTATAATTAACCTGTGGACGACATCCGTTCAGTAACGTAGCTTACAGGAGACACAGTGTGGGAAACAGGGATTCCTTGGGTGTCATAAAATACCCTCTCTTCTGGACATATTAACTACTTTTAATGTTTAAAGATTTTTTATTTCACGACCCTCTCAAATCTTCTACTTTATATGAACTAATTTTGAATGACTCAAGTAAGAAAGGGGTTTTCAAAGAACCGGGTATGAGGACAGCTATTCTATAGTGACCATGTTTAACGATAAACATCAAAAAATTCTCTTTCTCGACTTATCCAATAGGTGTATAGTTTTTCAAAAGGTAATTTCTTATCAGAGTAGTGACAGTTTTTTATAAAATTCGTAGTGATCCCATGGTCTTGAAGGGACCGAGTCTGCCATTTTCGTAGACGGATGTTACGACCTCTGGACCCAACCTGGGGACCCAACCCTTCTAGGGGACCTCTTCCTTTACCGTTGGGTGAAGTCATAAGAACGGACCCTTTAGGGCACCTGTCTCCTCGGACCACCCGATGTCATACACCCCAGTGTTTCTCAGTCTGTGCTGACTCACTGAAGTGAAAGTGAAAGTCCCATGGTCTTCCGAAGGGGTCACCGAGTCACCATTTCTTAGGTGAACGTTGGGTCCTCTGCACCCAAGCTAGGGACCCAACCCTTCTCGGGGATCTCTTCCTTTACCGTTGGGTGAAGTCATAAGAACGGACCCTTTAGGGCACCTGTCTCCTCGGACCACCCGATGTCAGGTACCCCAGTGTTTCCTCAGCCTGTGTTTCATCGTTGAGTTGTCGTCGTTCCCACGACTCTTACGGTATGTCTGATCTGTGGGCTCCAGGGAGGAAAAAGAGTCACGTACTAGACCAAAGTAAACATAGAGATACATCGTCGTCTACAGTACTATACATAAAAGGTTTATTAATAATATTCTAACTCTGTCTCTCCAGGTTACTAAGTCTCTCCCAGGTACTGGGTGGTCACCAGTCAACTACTCACTCTCTTAGTTTTGACCTTTCTGTCGGAGGACGAGGGATCTTGTGTGACCTCTGGGAATAGAAGTCGACCACTCGGGTACATTCTGTAAAACCATCTCCCTCTTAGCAATTCAAGTAAAGGAACTATCTTACTTCTTCTAACTTAAACGATTGCTTCTTTAATACTCACTGAAACCATTCTCTCTTCAAAATTATTACCGATGCAATAAATGGATGTAAAAGGTTGACTACAGACTACAGTTCTAAATGGCGACTTCTTTATGTCGGCTAGCAACCAGGAGAGAAGACGACCTCATGGTGGAGGGACGTCTACTAAGGCCCGAAGGGTTCACTACGATCATCATTTCTTGGGCGGACGGTTACGTCCTCTGTTCTCTGTACCCGACTTAGGGACCCAACCCTTCTAGGGGACCTCCTTATTACCGTTGGGCGAGGTCATGAGAACGGACCTCTTAGGATACCTGTTCTCCTCGGACCTCCCAATGTCAGGTGTCCCGGCGTTTCTCAACCCGCGCTAACTTCGTTGAATCGTGTGTGTGTGTCTACTTAGGACTGATTTACAGAAAAACACTTCCTGCGTATTCAATACCCGGACGACGTCACTAAACAAAACAAAACAAAATTAACTCCACTTTAAATGTATTACATTTTAATTGGTAAAATGTTACCCACTAAGTAATCATAAACCACATCAGTATCATAACTTGTCGGTGACACAGACAGATCACCGGCTGGTAAAAGTAGTGGGGAGTTTCTTTGGGGCACGAGTAATTCATCAAGGAAGGATAGGTGGACGACGACACGAAATATTTGCAATTAGAATGTGTGTTTGAGCGTATGTGTATGTATGTATGTATGTATGTACGTATGTCATGTGTAGGTAGACAGATGGATGGATGGATGGATCTTTGTCCTGTCAAGAACTGTCCAATAGAATATACAGGACTAATACATTCGTTTCTTGATATATAAATTACCTATAAAGAGGTGACCCTTTTCCTTTGTAGGGAACGAAGAAAAATTGGAAAGACATATCAAGAAAATTCAAGAGTGGTCAGTCATTAAATAGTTCCCCTTTTTTTTTCTGTCCTTAGTTAAAATTCGGAAAATAATACATTTTGACGACACAAGGAGAATACTCTCTTCGTAAAAGAGTAATGAAAAAAGTAGTAACTCTTAAAATTTGACGAAAGGAATAGAATTATCACTCGTTAGTAGTCCTAAAATGTAAAGACAAAACTTCTAAGTTTGACTTGTTTCATTAAATCAATAGTTTCCTTTCCTATAAATAATGAACCTTTCCTTAGTTTCCCCGTAAGAATGACATTAAAAATAACAATTTCTTTACTGACAACAAATATAAATAAATATGGAAGTAATAAGGTCTATTTATAAACTTCGTTGGTCATCGACTAGAAATTTGACCACAGAAATTCTGACTCTTTTTGATCTAGTGAAATTTTTCACAGACCTTAAATTTATAATCTCTTTCAGTTGACTTAAAAGAAAATTTACACGAATTTCTATAATTGATAAATAACAACCAGTGAACTAGAAGACAATGGGTCAGAAATTCCAACCAACCGAGCAAAAAAATTTTTTATTGGGATAGGATTACCCTATCAAAGGAAAGACAAAGAAAACGTATTCGTAAAACACAATTTGATTTGAGTGAAAGTATGTAAAAGATCAACTAACGATATACAGACTTTAGAGGGTCAGTCGAAGATTACTTTTAAGACCGGAGGACAAAATAAATAAATAATAAATATACATGGTTTCGTAGCTCTTCGAGACGACACTCAATCCAGTCACTTTATAACGACCAACTAAAATGGACTTGCAAGCGGACCCCATACCCCTTCCCGTCCTTAGACTTCCTTATTGTCTCTCTTCACCGACTAACCTGCCTCTCCAACTGTTAAACGTATGAAAAAAAAGAGCAAAGTTAGACACGGTGTCTCAGTACGTAAACAATTAATAAAGTACGAAAACAAAAATCAACTTTCATGAATCCGGGTATACAAAACTGTCTTTTTTTTCTAGTAAGCAGGAAAAAAGTCGAAACACTTTCCCTCCTACCCCACCATCAAAATGTCACATGGCACGACTACTAAGGACAAGTCTTGAAGTCGTCTAACCTTTGAGTGACAAGTAATTGTTAAGAGAACCATTCGTCTTCTACTTCCGTAGACAACCTTCGTGGTCGTAATTCATACGACAAAATTTCGGGTCAGATCTAAAGCAGAAATTGAGACGAGTTGTAGTCATCTATAAATGGTTACACTTTTTAAGTAGAGGTGCAAGAAATCTGGTATCCACTAAACCTTCCTATAAGAAAAAAAAAAATGACCTCCTATTAACGAAATGTTATAAAACAACCGCAGGTGGCATGTAGTCGTGCTTCGTCGGTGTCCATATGTATACAGGGGAGGGAGGACTTAGGGGGAGGGGAGAGGGTGGGTCCAACCTTCCTATAAGACTACTTCATGATTGTTGGGACTGGACCCTAAACGTCACTTTTTGGATCCAATTTGTTCTCAGGATGACATATCGTGTCCCTTGACATCAATTATGTGACACTATTTGGTATTACCTTTTCTTATACGACGTCAGGAACCCCAGAGTGATTCACCGACTTGACTATGTATATATACATTGACTTAGTGAAAAACGACATGCCGTCTTTAAATGTAACATTTAGTTGAGATGAAGTCATTTTATTTCAACAAAAAAAAAAAATTAAAGTTCTCAATCATATACTTGTCGTTGTTGTTTTTCTAGAAAAAGACGGAAGGATCTCAGTACACTGAAGACCCTTCCCTTCAGCGGGAGGGTCGAAGACAGAGGATTGCATTTTTCCCTCACTCTACCAACTGGTGACCCTGTCTATTAGTCAGAGTTTCACTAATAACTTATTACATTACCTACGTCTTTTAGAAACATTAAATTTTATGGAACTTTTATGATTGAAAAAGCTACTAATTCGTATCTTAAAGTGGTTCAAAGGAAAGTATATTAATTCAAGTTCCAGTCTCTTCAAAACACTTAGTGCATAAAAAAAACTTTAAAGTAGAACAACCTTATAGACGACCTTAGAACCGAAGCGGTAGAAAAGGAAGAACAAACCCAGAGACGAGAACTTTCACACAGAAAGACGAAAACACACTGTGTCGAAAGAAGGGTCAGGGAGAACTACGACCCTCCCGTACATATGAATCCTCACTACCGGGAACCCGGGAGACTCGACATGTTTGTGTCGGGATTTCTATGACCCTAACCTCCTTATCTTTACCGCGTAAATAACGGTAATTCACTAGAAATATTAAACGACAAATGTCACTGGAAATAACACATTCCCGTCTGTCATTTCAGTCGTAAAAAGAGCCCACGCCGAAAAGGAAAACATCTCGGGAGAGACAAGGGCGTAGGGGAGAGGTGAGAGGAGAGTGAGAATTTTTGACTAACAACCCCTTCCTAATCTCTGGAGTAGTGTAGTTTCCCTTTATTGACGAAGCCAACCTACACGGCACACGAGTCAGCACAGGCTGAGGAACGTTGGGGTACCAGACATCGGGCGGTCCGAGGAGGCAGGTGCCCTAAGAGGTCCGTTCTTATGACCTCACCCAACGGTACGAGAGGAGGTCCCCTAGAAGGACTGGGTCCCTAGTTTGTGCCCAGAGGATATAGAGGACGTGACGTCCGCCTAAGAAATAACGATTCGGCATGTGGTAACGGTACTCCCTTCGGGACATTATTGACGATTGTCTAATATTTTTGTAAAGGGTGCTACCCCATACTAACCTCCACACAACTTTTCACCTAAACACTACACCTTAATAAAGACCTTCTCATCTGAATATAGAGAATATCGTAACACGTAACTGATTTCGGGTAACGTCACCATAATTATACAAATGCGGTTATCACTGGTCTGAATGAACTCGAATCTAAGGAAAAAAATTTTGTGTGGACAATTGTAGGTAACTTCCTACACTCGAGAGTCGAAGTCCGTAGTTGGATACCGGAATCCAAGTTTCCCTCTTCCCACCCTTTACCTGGAGAATCTTGGGAATTCATACCTAATAATGTCCACTAACGGAGGTAAAAGTCTTCAGTCGAGTCGAGATTTTGTGTGACTCTTCACTTTATATGATAAAACCGTCTTGGCCACTTACAAAGAGAAAGAGACGTAATACTATATTAAGAATCAAACTGAACATAGAAGACACACTACGTAAGTAAGTAAGTACACCCGTAAATCATTGATGACCCCGGATAAGACACGGGCCATGGTGTGTGTGTGTGTGTGTGTGCGTGTGTGCGTGTGTGTGTGCGTGTGTGTGAATGTGTGTGTGTGTGTGTGTGGGTGGGTGGGGACGTGTAAAAAAGGTATTAGGAAAAAAAATGGACCTTTTATTAACGAGAGACCATAACACATCCGGAGACGGTACGTGGTCGTGCTTAGTTGGTGTCCGACGGCATGGACACAGGGGAGGAAGGACTTTGGGGAGGGTAGGGTAGGACAGGGGATCCAACAGTGTCTCGTGGCCCAACTCGCGGGACACAGTGTGGTGTAGACACAGTATGGTATAGACAAAATGTATACCATTGCGTATACAAAGGTACGACGAGAGAGTTAAACAGGGTAGGAGAGGAAGGGGAGGACGCAGGCATTCAGACAAGAGGTACAGACGTAGAGGTGACTACGGGACGTCTATCCAAGTCGTCATGGTAGAAAGATCTAAGGTATGTGTACGTAATTATATGTCATAAACAGAAAGACTGACTACAGTGAGAGGATTATGAAAAATTTGAAGTGACAAAGACACTACCTGACAGGAGTCGTCCGGAAGGAACGGAAGGTACACCTTCTTTGTCGTTATTAGTTGAAACCTTATTTGGGATTTTAATTAAAAGGAGAAATAACACCTTAACATATTACACAAAAGTAGGACTTTTGTGCGGGAGTAAGTCAACTGCTTTAACACAGTAGTCTCCAGTGTTTCGATAAATAACAGTCTACATTGGTTGTGATAAAACTACAACGTTGTGGAGTACTGAGACACAACCACAATCAGCGAGTCAACACAGCCTGAGAACACTGGGGTACCTGACATCGGGTGGTCCGAGGAGACAGGTACCCTAAAAGGTCCGTTCATATGACCTCACCCAACAGTAAGGGAAGAGGTCCCCTTGAAGGACTGGGTCCCTAGTTTGGGTCCAGAGGACAAAATGTCCGTCTGAGAAATGGTAGACTCGGTGATCCCCTGTGTACTTGGACATCAACAGTAGAATTTTTTTTTTTTTTTCCGTTTATCGACCATCGTTTTCTCCTTTTTTATTATAACTCTACCCTCGACTAGGTAATCTTTTTTAACTATCAGTACTTAAACTACATTGTCGACATCTTTCTCTCTATTTTATTTAATCGACTTAGACGAAAACTAACTTTAGTAGACGATACTAAACATCTAATGATGTTTATTATTAGACATTATTATTACCCGAGGGGAGTATCCAGTCGACCATTTCTTAAGTGGACGTTGTGTCCTCTGGGACCAAGTTAACGACCCAACCCTTCTAGGCGACCTCTTCCCTATCCGATAGGTGAGATCATAAAACCCCGAAGGGAGTGCCGAGTCGACCTCTTCTGTTACCGTGGAGTAAGGTCACAAGAACGGACCTCTTAGGGTCCCTGCCCCCTCGGACCACCCGACGGCAGATACCCCAACGTGTCTCAGCCTGTGCTGACTTCACTGAATCGTCATCGTCGCACCGAGTCGACGATTTCCTAGGCGGACGTTACACCTTCTGGACCCAAACTAGGGACCCAACCCTTTTAGGGGACCTTTTCCCTCTCCGATGAGTGAGGTCGTAAGACCGGATCTCTTAAGGTACCTGATATATCAGGTACGCTAGCGTGTCTCACCCTGTGCTGACTCACTGAAAGTAAGTGAAAATGTTTATTATTATTAACTGTCTTTATTATTTAGTGTAAGAAGAATTGTATTGGAAATTAATGATTACTTGTCAGTTATTTATTTGTGAACTTTTGTCCAATCCACAAGTCTTGTAAAATTTCTCAACACTACCCGAATTATAGGTCAGAAAAACAGACACGGCTAGGACTCAGACGACTCCTTCGCCCAAGGGGACACTCATACATTGTATTCCTCACATTGGTCCTGCTACGGTCCAAGGTGACCTGGTTTAAAATACGTTAAGTCATAAAGTCCTCTAGAAGTCGGTCCACATTGAATTAGTCAACTTCTGGAAGAGCCGCTCCCGAGTCCATGAGTCTTACGACCGTCACCCGTAAGGGGACTATGTGGTGCAACTTTCATTATCGTTTGTATGTCACAGACGAGGTAGTCACGGTTCTCGTTACGTCCACATTTTTATTTTTCGTTATAAACCTCGGTCTCCGACCACGTGTAGCTACCCTGACATCAGTGCGAAGGACACTTACGAAAATTCATATCACACCACTAGAAAGAAAGTAGTCAAATGACGACCGTAATTCAGTGGTGATTTGTTACCGTGGGGTGAGGTCATGGGAACGGACCTTTTAGGGTATCTACCTCCTCGGACCATTCGACGTCAGGTACCCCAGTGATTCTCAGCCTGTGCTGACTCACTGAAGTGAAAGTGAAAAGTGAAAGTACGTGACCTCTTCCTTTACCGTTGGGTGAGGTCACAAGAACGGACCTCTTAGGGTCCCTACCCCCTCGGACCACCCGACGGCAGATACCCCAGCGTGTCTCAGCCTGTGCTGACTTCGCTGAATCGTCGTCGTCGTCGTCGTCGTCGTCGTTTGCGCACAGTGAGGGTCGTCCAATGACCCGAGAGAGACAAAAATCGGGACTATTTGTCTTCATCACCCAGGACGAGTCGAAGTCTAGACCTTCTGTCTACTTTTCAGGAGGAAGAACCAGGTCACGGATTCTTGACAGTAACACGAGGTGACAGACTTCAGTGGAACGCAGGAAGAGAAACCGGTCTGTCGGAAGACTCGGGGAATAGACGGGTCACCGGACCCTCACACATTTACCCTGGGTCTCAAGATATTTAGTCCCAAAGCCATCCTCAGATACTTCTGGGACCTCTCTTCGGGGAATCGCTAACTATCTCGAACAATTTCGAGTGTACGGATTTGTTCTGCTGTACTAAAACTTAGAGGCAAAAGGTAAATTGATCGACACACTGAACCTGTTCAATAAATTATCCAGAAACGGAGGTCTAACGAAGACACGTTTTAACCCTACTATTATTTTGTTATCCCAATCACAGTTCTGTTTTATTCAAATACATGTTAAAACGACCTTATCACAGACCGTATGGGATTCATTTCATAATCGACAAGACCCCCCTCCCCTCAAGAAAAATTGACCTCCTATTAACGAAAAATTACAACACTACCAAAGACGGTAAGTTGTCGTACTGAGTCGGTATCCATAGGTATACAGGGGAGGGAGAACTTGGAGGGAGGATGGAGGGTGGGGTAGAGTGGGAAGATAAAAAAAAAAAAATTAGTGACAATAGTAAAACAACACGGTTGTCAGTGTCCTCGAACCCTGACCGTCCGGAACTCTGGTCCAGAAAAAGGTCAAGAATACTCACAATGCCCGAAGGGTCCACCGCGATCACCATTTCTTAGACGGACGGTCGCGTCCTCTGTGTTCTCTGTATCCAAACTAGGGACACAACTCTCCCAGAGGACCTCATTCTTTATCGTCGTTGCATGAGGTTATAAGAACGGACCTTTTAAGGTACCTGTCGCCTCGAACCACCCGAGATCAGGCACCCCAACGGCTCAACCTGTGTCGACTCACTGACTTGTGTGTGTGTCTCACAATTCAACATTATGGTATTGTTTAACAAAGAAAAAAAAATTACAAATTGAGGGACGTATACAGTGACTCTAACGTACTATTATGTACTTCTGTCGAATTTTAGAGTTTACAAGAGATAGACATAAAGTTATAGTATACATACTTTGTAGACACCATATTGTCTCACTCGGATTAGCATGGATAGAAGGGTCACAAAGACGGAGTTCAACTATGAACGTTTCACGAATATTTTTATTGTCCTGTGATACATCTAATTTAGTGTTATTATAGCGACATATTAAGAATCACTAAGACAGAATCAAATAGGAATAAAAATCAACTTCGTGTCAAAAAAGGAAGGAACATCTAAAAATTCGATGTGTCTGAACAAATCATCTAACTTTAAATCTCTAAACTTTTTATCTGACGTCGATGGAAATAAAAATTTACATAACGAAAAAATCAACCTCTTTCCTTTCTTGTTCCATTTCGAAGGCCGGTATTCGTTACATTCCCAAACAACATCGAGAACCCCACGAAACGTGGGAATTATTACCCAGGTCGAGTGACAAAATGGCAGCAACAACTCAGACGACGGCCGACCGACACGAACAGCTTTCACCCACCCGACGTCAGACAGGTAGAGACGTACGAAGAGACGAAGACTAGAGAACATTTAGTGAGTATAGAGACGACGAAGAACAACAACGAAAGAAAACTAAAGAACCCCAATGTGTTAAACTATCTCTTCCCTTAATTTTAAGAATGTCAGAATGATGAAGAATTGTGTCTCTTTTCTATAAAACACCGACTTTTCCTATTTTGAGAACCGACATTAAGTAAACATCTTAAATCGAAGTCTGAATTATATGAGTACTTGTCTATTGGTTTTGAGTCGACTATAAGTCTTCCCATTTTTTTTCAATCTGCACCATAAACACTATCTCGTAAACCTACATACGGTTTTACTGAACACAAGATTTATATAATGTATAAGGTCCTTAAAGAAAATCCTCCAAGTATATGTATAAGAAAAAGAGCAAAAACACTACGTGACACCACCTCACTTATGTCTAATAACGAACAATTCCTTTACTTTATCCTTATGGTATATGTACTTACCCTGTAAAATGTGCAAATCTATTAACCCTAAAAAAAAAAAAGTCTCATAGTGACATCAAACTCCTTATTTTGAAAAGAAAGAATGACTCTCAATGAAATCCCGTGAATCTTGATAAACAAATTAGGGATATTTTCGAAGTCCATTAACTCTACCTTTATTTTCGAAGTGTCAAAGTTGCCTAATGTAGAGACTTTAAAAAAGTAGATGTTAATGTACAGGTAGATAAACAGTTATATGACGTTGTAAATACACAATAAAGATTTGTATAAAAGACATACACTATTAGTTTACCCGGAAATTGACAGTGAACCTTTATTTCATCCTAGAAAAAGGTGATCATTTATAACGAACCGAACAATCGTATATGACTCTTATATATTCTATTTATTAAAAATAAAGACATCAACCGAAAACAAAAAGAAACGTGGCAACCCAACAAATAGGAAGAAAAAGTACGAGAACTCATAATAAGTGACGACAATTTGGAATACTATTGAATGAGTTGAGACAATGAAAGTAGATGAAAAACGATGGGTGAGCTTATATATTCAATATTTCAATTTTTTCTGAAATCCTTCCTCTCACGGTTCTCCTATCTTGCTCTTAAGTCCTCAGGACTCGAGACAAGTTCCGGGAACCCATCCAGGAAATTGTAGACGGAAAACGGATAAATATTTTACTCCAACTTGACTAAAGTTGAAATTTTTACACTACGGTTCTTCGTCTTCTCTCCTGTGGTTAACCTCTTTAAAGGACTTTTCCCTTTCTTTGTAGATAAAATTTTTTACTATATCTTGTAATACTTTCTTTCCCATTATTTTTATCTCACCTTAGTTCCTTAGGTCAATGGTTCTACATTACACTTTTGAGTACTAGTCTTTTTCAATTTTTAGACAAATGGTAAATAACAGAGTTTCACTAGTGTGACACGGATTAATATCAAGGAAACGGTTTCTGATTGATCCCCGGTTCCTCTTTTAACGGTGCATTTTAAAAGAATGACAATAAAGGATGGGTAGGTCTCTGGACCCCTAGTGTCCTCGACAAGAAGGCACCCCAAGATGAAATGTCAGGACGAATGTCCTTAAACCCGTCCACCAATGTTTTTCCCGAAATTCTTCATACATTATCATGTTCCCCAAGATTTTTATCATTCATTTTACCTATGGACTTACAAGACGGTAGGTTATTTTTAGTTGTAAATAATTTGTGATCACCAAGTGATACACGATCCTATGGACCGTAGACGGAGAGGGGGAGCAGGTGTCCTCTCAAGAACGAAACCGTCGACTTTCCGTTGTCATTCAGAATTTATTCGACGTAATAACACTACCGACGAGGTTGTCTCAAAGTATGCCCCGAGTCATCCAGAGGAACCCCTATCGGTAATGGGATTTAGTCACGAGGGTTATTTTGACAAACGGTATCACTCTTTCAAGGTGTAACACTACAGGTCATACCAGTGGCCACCGGTGTCAAACGATAACTCATGAACTTTACACCGATCACACTGACGTCCTGACTTATAAAGTAAAATAAATTAAAATTAATTCGAGTTAAGTTTATTGGTGTATCCTGAGTACCTATGACATAACCTGTCGTGGTAAGACCTGCACAATTTTTAATGAGATTTTAGAACAAATATAAAAAACCTATATTTATGGTAAATAACACGAGGACGTTCTCTATTCCTCATACGAGCTGTATGCATGAGAGATTAGGAGTGCCGTCTTATCGGGGTAAACTGTAAACTATCCCTTCTCTAACTGTTTACTCCTCTGCCTCGGAGACTCTCTCTTGCACGAAACAAAACAGGCAAGTTGATGAATACTCACGACCTTAAACTCGGACCAACCAGACTAAGGTTTCATTAAACATGATGAGACGGTTTACCCAAAAAGACGACAGACCTCTGGTAGAGAAGATTCATATAGAAGGCCAACGAAATACCTAATCGGTCGTTATATGGAGATTGAAACAGGATATCTTGTTAATGTCACAGGTAAAGTCAAGAATGGTTACAGCTCCATAGTGACGGGGGTCGACAAGAAACGTGAATGACACTGGACACAGGAAGGTTGTTATAACATTCTCAACTCCAGGTATGGTCAGTCAAAGGACTCGTCATTCGACTAGGGAATGTCCACGAAAGGGGTAATGTACGACCAGTCGTAGTCACATGTACGGATCCAAATACTCGTAGTCACCGCATGGTGGTTGAGAACCGTAAGCTTACAGATTGACAGCGTCAAATCTTATAAACACTTCGGAGGATTCCAGACCCGACGATTCAGTCGGAGGGTCATGAACCCGGAGACTCCGTATTAACACGAAACGACGAAAGATGAGGTAGTACCTCGTGTGTCATTGAGAGAATTCCTAGATTTTTCAGAGTTCATGTCACAAAGTCAATAAGAGCGGACCAAGAGAAACCTTTAATAAGTATACCATGAACGACCAGTGTCTCTCCGATTCCAGATGAGACGTCGGATCACCGACGGTGAGTCGGGGTGAGTCAATATGTGGAGTACTATGTACTAGATATTGGTGAGGAGACGTAGGGGAGGTCTCAAGTCGAAGGGCGAAACCCTTCTTTCATCGACTGCGTATAACCAAAGTGAGAGTTGTACGGGATAGTTCAAAAGAAAAGAATCTTCCGTCAATACTTTGGGGTGTTCTTAATAAAGATATTTAGTACCGGTTTCATAACGGAACACGACTATCGATTACTATAGGAAATAAAAAACGGAGAATTCTAGTTGTTTAACAAAAAATTACTTTTCTTAGATCCGAAATTACTAATCGAACTTAGAAATGGTGAACCATTAAAAAATTGTACCTTTTCCCCGAATTGAAAAGACCCAGTGAAAACAGGACTATTAAAAATTTTTTTTATCGTCGTGCAATTACGATAATTAGACTAAAAAAAACGTACAAAAAATCCATAGTCCATAATAAGAGCAACGAAAATATATACACTACGGTGAATTAAGAGAGTTCTTAGACCGTATCGTCCGTGACAATAAGGGAAAAAGGTCCATCCTGAGATTTCTGGTCTCTCATTTCATCGTCAAGGTTCGAACGGAGCGAGTACTTACTATCCTACCCGTCGATACACTGGGTCCGGACGGACCCGGTCCTGCGAACCGGTCAGGTGGTAAGAAATCAGTGTACTTTATCTTCACTACGATAACTATTACGGGTAGAATAGACTAATAATGCTTCTAATCTTTATTACAGATACCTCGAGGGTCGTGTTTTCGGTAAGGTGTTTTACGGGACTTGTTTACCATTAGTAACAATAGAAAATTTTAAAGGTATTCACTTTGACTGTACGGTTCTGTATCTTTACTCGTAGAGGTTCCTTTTTCCATCTTATACGCAAGATATTAACGACCAAACACACAAACGAACGAAAAGAAGAACATTTCTTATAGTATAACAAAGAAACTACTATCGTGTTTCTCATTAATCTTGTAACCAACCTTACCAATTATATCATCAGACAGAGCTCATATAGAGTTTAATGTTGTGTTGAATTTAGACATTTTACTCTTGAATGTCTAAAAAATTAAAAAAGTCTCAAATACGACAAATGCCCCAAAACAATTCGAGTCTTAAAGACGCAAACACTAAAACAAAATTTTAGTCTAAAATTCTCCTTTTTCTATTGTCTCGACTGAAACTTATACTTGACGTGACCGATAATCGAAGGGTAATTCGGAAATAAGTCGTCTATCGAGTGAGTTTAACGACGTCAGATATACTTGAACTCGGTTCAAACGGGTAAAGGTTAAAACGTTGTCTTAAAGTGTGAAGAAGTCAATGGGAACACCCTCCTTGACCTTACGGTTTTCAGTGGAACTAGATTCTATGGATTAGTCTTCTTTTGAATTCACATCTAAAAACGAAGAGAAGTCTGAGAGACGTACAAAGGAACCGTCTCAATGAAGTTGTGTAACTTGCTCTCAAACCCTAAACATAAAGTAAAAGGTAGCCTGACCAAAAGACTACAATCAGTAAACTTCTCTAGACCCTACAAACAATAGTAAGACAATCGATAAAAGAGATTGTTTACACATTCAGTAGAAAGATAAATGGATATTATTATTATTAATTTCAACTCACCTACACTCGAAAAGAATGACTTAAATCGCAAAGACAATTTATGGAAGAACGTCGGATATGAAAGTTCAGAAAATTCTCCGACCCTTTTATCAACTGACTTCATTTTATTACTTCGTCGAATGACTACTAGGTCCAATAATTTTTAATTTTGTGACTCCTACTTGACTCAGTGAATAGTAGTGAGACAAAAGTATTTATCGTAGAATGTGGAGGTGGTGGTGAAAATTTCTTCCGTCGGTAACTTATCGTCTGTCACTTCCAGTCAACTACCAACGTATAGAACTCGTCCCGAGACTGGTAAGGTAATAACTCAAAAGAATACTAATTCTACCTCCCCCCAACTAAGGAAGATGAGAATTTTTCATATTATTCTCTGAAGGACCACCAGGTCACCGATTCTAAGGGTGTGTGGGTTCCGTCCCTCGACCCCAAACTAAGGACCAGTCCCTTGATCTAGGGTGTACGGTGTTCATTCTGGGAAACGTCGGTTTATCTATGTATTTGTGAAAAAATTTTTCATATTGTCGAGACACAATACAAATAAAAATGTTTGTCTATGTATCTCGTGAATAAAAAATTTATGGAAAACTACTCTTTCTACTTCATATATTTAATTTTCCCTTATTGTAACATGGACTAGTTAATATTATACTTCTTTTAAATATTTGATACGTCTTTAACGAAAAAAAAAATTTTTCACAAACTAAAGAACAATTGTTTCTGAAAGTAGAATAGATTTTTTAGAATTAAACCGGTGTCGTGGTCCTTTTATCTTTAACATATCACATTGTACAGGACTTTCGAAAAATTGGGACATGTATAAGAAAAAGTACGTCCGTCGTAAAGACTTGAACCCTATTCACTAGAATCGGAGGAATAAACTCGTTTTAATGACTTCTAAACAGAAACAGAGGGTTTTCTCTATAGTTTATTAAGATAGGTTTTCCGTCTACAACAGTCTACGGTAGTTACTACAAATACGTCATTAATATCATGTACAAATTCCTATTCCATCATCTTATACATTAATTTTAATATATAATAGGATTTTCTGAAACAAAACTAAAAAAAATTATTCCACTAAATTATTATACCCACTTAAATAAAAGTCAAAATATCATTTTATAACTAAAGACTTTAACCTTCATTATGTATCATATGAATCAAGTATAATTATGAATAATCGGTTCCTCGACAGTCTGATGATCAGACATCTATATCACATCACATAAGATGAATAAGACGGTAATCTTACTCTACTAGATTAAAAGTTAAAGGGACCTTCCATTAAAAACAAAAGTAGAAAAATCGATCTGAGTTTTGAAGATTTATGGAAATCGTCATAAAAGGTTTGACAAACAGTCAACGTATTCGGAGTTTTTTTATGACCCAAAACGAACTATTTGCATCCCATGACTAAACGAAACCCTAAAGACAGAATACAAAATAGGAAACAGGGAAATGTCTATGAACTTTTTGTTAACGGGAATGATATTCGGGACAATCTCTTCGTCCATCGACAAATATGAAAATTCTATACTGATTGTAAAATTTTATCTTACTTTTAATCTCCTTTTTGTTCTCCTGAGTCTAAGGAGGGACTGAATCCTTCTTGGGAACAAAGAAAAAAAAGAAAATTTCACCTGGTCCCAAAAAGACCAAGTAAAAACAAAACAAGCCAGAGGTCCTAGAGAGTTAAAGTTCCCGTCACACCCCGTATACATCGTAAGCACACTACCTACGTACACATACGCACAAAAGGGTGTAGACAGCGACACCGGGATAGGAAACACTTTAGGATTTGGTACATAATTTACGAATCAAACACTAAGTACCACAAGACTCTCGTTAATATCTTAAAAAGAATCCTACAAATAAGGTACACGCGACACTTTTTTTTCCCCCCCCCCTCAATAAAAAAACCATTGGGATGTCAACGGAAAAATAACCACTTAAAGGGAAAGAAAATGACACTGGACACTTATAGTGACATCCGAGTGACGGTTAAAACACTCGGCGACGGACGAAGTTTTACCTCCGTCCTTCCATAGGTAAAAGTAGTTCTCTTACTGTCACGAAATCAGAGAGACTGGTAGACCTCTCTCCTTGAAAACCTCGTTTTCTTTTATCCCTAAAAAAAAAATTTTTTTAGTATAAATTGACTTTTCCGTTCCCTCTTTTGGTTAATTTCAATTTGATATGGAATACTTAAATACGGAAAGATGACACGACAGATGAAATTTCGTTTGTATTTGTTCTTTTATGTGTTCGATAAAAATATTTCTTGACCAAGGGGTTCAGGGTACTCATAATCATTCGCTTACATTCATTTAATTCGAAAACCGTCAAAAATTCAAATAACTCGTATGTTTCTACTTTCTGACATTTACTCCCAGAGGGAGGGGGTAGGAACGTACGTATGACTAAAAACCACCAGACACGTCTAGACCCAAAAATTATCGGAAAAAGAACGTAGAAACGTTTTTCGATTGTGAAACCCTTAAATTATAAGATTCTACGCAAACAGTGAAAGACACCAGACCTCTCACGTAAATAAAATAGACAGAAAAACAGAGAGACGGAGACAGAAATTTGAAATTAACTTTCCATCTGATTTGCCCTGTTCAAACGTCGCACAGACAAAAATGGAAAATGTACGAGTACCCGGCAAATACAAATTTTTTTTTTTTTTTTCTTACGAATCCGAGGATCCTGTTGGGATACCCATAATATCTAGGTGTTGGGTCCACCAAGTCACCATTTCTTAGGGGAACGATTACGTCCTCTATATTCTCTACACACAAACTAGGGACTCAGCCCTTCTAGGGGACCTCCTCCTTTACCGTTGGGCGAGGTTATAAGAACGGACCTTTTAAGGTAACTTTCATCCCGGACCTCCCAATGTCAGGTACCCCAACGTTTTTTCAGTATGTGTTGACTCGCATGTGTGTGTTGTTGGTCTACATCAAAAGTCAGAAGAGCGGACCTTGACCTTTTATAGTGTGGACTAAAAGGTCAACGTGTTTGGATGAGTAGTAAAACAAAACAAGGCAAAAAGACATACCCCTTACCCCGTCCCAAAGATCTCAAACTAGTCTAAAGTCTACCTACACCATCTTTAACACGGAAAACACGGGCGAAGAACGTTTCAGTATCTGGAACTCTAAGAAACCACGTCCGTCGTTCGTTTTGATTTACCCGAGAGCAAAGGGTCCAAATACGAGGTAGTCGGTCGTGACGGCTGATGTTATCCCTGAGCGGTCCGATGGGAAGGAGCTTTGGTCGTCGGTCGTGAAAGGGATCGAGGAAGAAGTACGTTCCATTCTGTGACGGAGAAGGTTCCCCTCTAGGCGCCCAGAAAATACAGTATATACCCTGTTTTCTCACGAGAAGATTATGAGTTCTTTACCTTATCCTCCGGTTGTCTCTTGTACCTTCCAATGCGAGATAAAATCCTGAACTTAAGTAATTTTCATTTTTGAAATGACTCTCTACAAAACATTTACTTTTGGAGAACTCGGTAGTACTCAATTCTAAACTGAGCAAACCAATGAATCTTCCTACGAAGGACCCTCTTACAGGTGGTACTGCGTAGTAAACACGTAGTAGAGAAGCGCTCTTCTCGTGCATGTACATACAAGTATTCACGAAACTAAGTCGTACATAAACCTCGTAGTACCCAAATCTGTACACCTCTCGTTTAACGGGAATATGTATGGAGATATGTTTTTACCACTGGTGAATGTTAGTGAAGAGTCGGAAAACTGGTTCTAGTTCATATCACAGACAAGAATAGTCATTTTTACAACCGGTAAAGAATTAAGTATCCCTTCATGTTCACAGGGTAACTTCTACTTCACTGGACAACTTTCAGTCCTCATAATAAAGTAATGTGTCGTTTTCGAGATAAGGTTGTGTGACTGACTGACTCCTAGGTTCTGGGTAGAAAAAAGGGTCTGTCTATAACTTTTAATATCGAAACACCCTCTACTTCATATAAATTAGGTGAATTAACAGGTTACATAAAGTAAGTCGTGTGTACCTATATACGAGGGACCCGAATGTCAGAGTGAAGGTCATCCTGAAGAGAAAGACGACGAATCCTTTCTGACTCTCCCAAATTTACTGTAGAGGAATGGTCTCCTCTGACAGGTGTCGTACGTCGACCTCCACCTGTGAACACCCGTTTTACACTATTAGAACAATGGTCCAATTACGAGACTTTCAGTCTATGTCTTAAGTGGTCCTTAGGGACATACGTTTGTAATTGAGAAAAACGGAACCGTTTCACGGTACCCTAAAGGAGGAAGAACGAGAAGGACCTTCCTGGTACAGTGCCCTTCTCCTTGGTGAACCCGGTCGTTCAGAGTCCCCGCGTCGAACCACAGAGGGAATCTAATCTCACCTGTGTAAGTTTTAGTAAGATAAAGTTTCCTTAAACAAAGGAAAGGGACATCTCACAATCGAGAAAATCCAACAATCAAGTGTATACTTTAAGGTACCTTTTAGGTATTTCGACTGAACTCACCCAGGGGCCCAAAGGGAGTATCGAGTCGACCATTTCTTAGGTGGACATCACGTCCTCTGGGACCAAGTTAAGGACCCAGCCATTCTAGGTGACCTCTCCCCTATCCGATGGGTGAGGTCATAAGAACCCGAACCGAAGGGAACACCGAGTCGACCGTTTCTTAGACGGATATGACGTCCTCTGGACCCAAGATAACCGACCCAATCCTTCTAGGGGACCTCTTCCCTTTCCGATGGGTGAGGTCATAGGACCGGACCTCTTAAGGTACCTAAAATATCAGGTGCCCCAGTGTTTCTCAGTCTGTGCTGACTCACTGAAAGTGAAAGTGAAAGAACCCTTATCTCTCTTAACCAAAGTGTACATTACCTCGTGGCTAATTGGCCCCAGAAATTCGAAACACTGGACAGGAGCCACAGGGAAAGCAAGTCACCCTCGTCGTTCATGCAGTAAACCCACATAAGACGTGGTACTGTTTCCACATAGTGGAAGTCGAAATTTATCATCAGTGAACCCGCAGTCACCCAAAGGGACCATCGAGTCTACCCTTTCTTAGACGGACGTTACACCCTCTGGACCGAAGTCAGGGAACCAACCCTCCTAGAGGACCTCTTCCCTTGGGTGAGGTCATAAGAACAGAACTCTTACAGTACCTGTCTCCTAGATCACCCGATGTGGGTTACCCCAGAGTATCTCAACCTGTACTGACTCGTTGAAAGTGTAAGTGAAACCCGTAATTGTGGAGAGAAAATACTGGTCTCTTTGATACAATGGTAATGAACACGAATATCTCTAACAGTTGAGTTCCTGAGCAGTGGGTTTCGGTTTAAAGTGACTCTTTTTAACTGTGTTCCTATCCAAAACAGGTAGACGGAAATCCTTCCAGTGAACCAATTTGGTGCGTGTGATATTCCTCTCTAGTGCATCTAATTTTGTTGTCCGTGAAGAGGTACAGTCTGGTACGTTTTATCCCGTTTGTTTAAACGAAAAGACGTATACTTGTGAGTTTTACGTTTTTTTTTTTTTTAAAAAAAACTCAACTGTAAATACTACTCGTGTTAATTAAGTGTGTGTAGATTAAGATAAGAAAGTTTTGTGTAATACGGTTCTAGTACCCTACACTATTTATAATTAAATGACACTTTTCGTATTAAATACATTTTACACATAAAAACATTCAGACGTAACTCATTTCACAGACACAATTGTTTAGGATTTACATAAAGGTATATCACGTAGGACAGTTTTACAAAGTCCTCTGAGAACAAGTTACTATCTATAAGAGTTAAATAAACGATACGTACAGTAGAGAGACTTTACAAGCCAAAAAATCTGAAGTACAAACTTAAATTCTACTGTAGATGTGAAGGTGTTAGAGGCTCGATTTAGACTTCAGGTACTTATCAATGAAAAATTTTCAGCATACTAAAATGTACTACTAGTGTCTTTGTCATGCAACATTAGGGTAAAGTGTACCGACGGAAGTCACTCTCAGAGGCTATGGGACTCTTAAGTCCAGAGCTTCTTTTACATCAAATCTACTTTCGCTAAGTCTCTGACAGTCATCGTTTCCGAAGGGTCCACAGCGTCACCATTCCTTAGACGGATGGTTTTGTCCTCTGCATCCTCTGCACCGAAACTAAGAACGGACCTTTTAGGGTACCTACTTCCTTGAACGGACCGATAGCAGGTACCCCAACGTCTCAGTCAGTACTAACTCGTCCGTGCGTACAGTCATCGTACAAAATTTAAGTGACGACACACTGGAGAATAAAAATTGAAATCGGAGGTAGAAAATCAATTTTGAGAATACAACATATGTAGAACGTATGTAGACCGTAACTTATTAAAAACAATTTGATAACTTCCTTTTTTTTGACTTAACTCGTCATTGTATCTAGGAGACGTGGGAATTAAATTCTCTGGGTCTGGTTTGTTTTGTTTGAATTGTCACGGAAACTCCGGAGACCCGGGCCTCTCACTTTTTTTTAGACATCCTTATAAAAATTACACCACGATTATCTTTTAATCGAACTATAATTTTATATAAATTATATTAAAAGTATAGTAAAATTTGAAGAAAAAATGAGTATCAAAGCATTTTTAGGTCTCCGAGACTTTTAACAGACATTACATCTATGGTAGAATACTAAACACACATGGGAAAGGTAACGATGACTTCTGAATTCAATCGATATATTGACATATAGTTTTATATTTGTAAGTCTTTCCTCTGTTTGTGAGTCTCGATATATGAACTCTGACAAAAAGGAATTAATAATGCATGGTATTACATTAAGGTCGAAAATTAAGGTAGATGAGATATACAGTGTTTTTACTTTGGGTTAGAGACTTCAGTCTATAAGAAAGAGTAATAATGAATAAAGAAATATACGAGAGTTTTGAACATTTGACCGGTAGACACATAATAGAGTTCCCACAATAAAAGTGGGGTTTTAAGTCCTTGTCAATTTAAAAAAGTCACTAAAAGTATCCTTCTTTTTACAGTCCTCTGTAGACTCTTTACAAAAGAAATCGTAATCGATGGAACGACAGAACTGTATTAAGATACCTCTTTATACAAGACAAGAAAATATCAACTTAAAAATGATCCTTGGGAAATTGACACAATTCATAAATATAAACAAACCGTTATATCTCGGTGAACCCTTTCACATTACTCCACCAGAAGACATTAGTCGAGTGGTTGTGTTTCTACTCACATGTTGTCCGTCAACAAAAGCCCCTACACCTTTTCGGGATCTGATATTCTGTTCCGACTCACGGAGTCTTTTCAGTGCCAAAAGAAACAGGAAGTGTCTACCGGTAGTGTCGTCACTGGGAACCTCGAGGAGGTCACCCTACTTAGTCGGACCGATGCCTCCCTACGACCCGTTAAGAAGAGTGTAAGGTGTCAGATCGTCGATGACGTCGGACGTAGGTGTGCTTGCAAACCATTCCGTCTGCGTGCACCATTCCCGCTACCGTGTCGATCAAATAATTTAGAGGAGGACAGAAGAGTACGTACATGTGCGCCTGAAACAGTTGCCTGTATGTTTACCGTGTGTGGGAAGACTGTCAGAGCAAAGACCCTAGTTTCTGTATGAGTCTAGCGGAAACATTCGGGTCGTCTGACAGACACAACACGCGACAAGACCTAACTTAAAACAAGAGACGAACGAAATAGTACTACAGTCAAAGGAAGTCATGTATTTCTGTATCACATAAACTCAACATCGTAAAAACGACACCACCAAGGAACGAAAAACAACAACAAAACACCAAAAAAAACACACACACACATACAAACAAAAACTCCGTCCCCAACGATAGACATCAAAACTTCCCATACGAAACCCCCGTATCGCTGTCAGTCATCTGAAACTTAATTCATTACATGTAGAGGGTTCCCGGAAAGGTAGAGTGGAACTGGTCGAAAACATCGGCTACTGTCGAAACTTGATAACATATGTGGATTTCCTCTGAGAAGTACAAAGGACATGTGAAGATAGTCAATGTCGTTCGTCTGCCAAACATAAACCTAGTCTAAGGGTTAAAAGTCAGAAAATAAAAATGTGGGAGGTCGTAGAGGAACCATGAGAATGAAAGTGGGGACAACTTTTGACGACCCGATTTCTCTTACCAGAGAGAGAATAATGATTTCAACGGTAAGACGGATAGTAGGATGTGAGTTGGTACGATCACACAGAGAAATAAGACCTCCTTTGTCTCGTAGTCTACAAAAAGATCAGAGTTTTAAATGGTGTAGGGTCTTAGATGACTTCTTGCATTCGGACAGTGATTCACCTCCTCTTCGACGAAGATCCAGTGCGTAATCCAAAGTCAAGTCAAGTCAGCGAGTCAGCACAGCTGAGAAACGCTGGGGTACCTCATGTCGTGCGGTCCGGAGGGACAGGTAGTGGTTGAGGGCCTCAAATGGGTTAGAGTACAGGTAACTCAACCACTACGGTAGGTTGGTAGAGTAGGAGACAGCAGGAGAAGAGGAAGGCGAAAGTTAGAAAGGGTCGTAGTGTCAGAAAAGGCTACTCAGTCAAGAAACGTAGTCCACCGGTTTCATAACCTCAAAGTCGAAGTCATAATCAGGAAGGTCACTTATAAGTCCTGACTAAAGGAAATGCTACCTGACCAAACTAGAGGAACGACAGGATCCCTGAGTTCTCAGAAGAGGTTGTGGTGTCAAGTTTTCGTAGTCAAGAAGTCACGAGTCGAAAGAAACATCAGGTTGAGAGTGTAGGTACGAACTGATGACCTTTTTGGTATCGAAACTGATCAGTCTGGAAACAACCGTTTCATTACAGAGACGAAAATTATACAACAGATCCAACCAGTATTGAAGAGAAGGTTTCTCGTTCGTAGAAAATTATAGTATTGACGTCAGTGGTAGACTTCACTAAAACCTCGGGGTTTTTTATTTCAGTCGGTGACAAAGGGGATTTCACTACCCTGGCCTACGGCACTAGAATCAAAAGACTTACAACTCAAAATTCAATTGCAAAAGTGAGAGGAGAAAGTGAAAGTAGTTCTCCGAGAAATCAAGAAGAAACGAAAGACGGTATTCCCACCACAGTAGACGTATCGACTCCAATAACTATAAAGAGGGCCGTCAGAACTAAGGTCGAACACGAGGGAGGTCGGGTCGTAAAGAGTACTATATGAGACGTATATTCAATTTATTCGTCCCACTGTTATATGTCGGAACTGCATGAGGAAAAGGATAAACCTTGGTCAGACAACAAGGTATAGGTCAAGATTGACAACGAAGGACTGGACGTATGTCCAAAGAGTTCTCCGTCCAGTCCACCAGACCATAAGGGTAGAGAACTTCTTAAAAGGTGTCAAATAACACCAGGTGTGTCAGTTGCCGAAACCCTATCAGTCATTTTGTCTTCATCTACTAAAAGACCTTGAGAGAACGCAAAAACTACTAGGTTGTCTACAACCGTTAAACTAGAGATCAAGGAAACGGAAAAGATTTAGGTCGAAGTTGTAGACCTTCCAGGACCAAGTGCATGACAACTTCTGACCGAACCTCTTAAAACTCGTAATGAAACGATCACTCACTCTACTCGCGTTAAACGTCATCAAACTCGTAGGAAACCGTAACGGATAAAACCCCTAACCTTACTTTTGTCTGGAAAAGGTCAGGACACCAGTGACGACTCAAAAGGTTTAAACGACCGAATAACTCACGTCGTGAACGTATCGTAGTAGAAGGTCCTAAACTTTGTCGAGTTGACCTTAAGGTAGTGGAGGTGATCGAAACAATGATCACTACGAAGGATTCCGGGGTGAACTGAAGTGTAAGGTCCTACAGACCGAGATCCACTCACTAGTGTGGTAGTATTAATGGACCCAGCAGTTCTAGAAAAAACATGTCAAGAAGACACATAAGAACGGTGGAGAAGAATTATAGAAGACGAAGACAATCCAGGTATGGTAAAGACAGGAAATAACACGAGTAGAAACGAACTTTACAAGGGAACCATAGAGAATTAAAAGAACTTCTCTAGAGATCAGAAAGGGTAAGACAAGAAAAGGAGACAAAGAAACGTCACTAGTAAAACTCCTTCTGAAAGAATAGAGAGGAACGATAAGAAACGTTGAGACGTAAGTCTACCCACATAGAAAGGAAAAGGGGAAACGGAAAACACAGAGAAGAATAGTGTCGATAAACATTCGGAGGAGTCTGTTAGTAAAACGGTAAAACGTAAAGAAAAAGAACTCCTACCAGAACTAAGGACGGAGGACATGTTACAGTGTTTGGAGGTAGGTAATCCTAACCCTCCGTCTGTTATACCCTGGTTCAGAGAACACGTCATTTTATCTAAACTTTTACATACTTGGAGATTAGGAGGTTTACCCTCTCTGACATCGTTTAGGTCACTAAGAATTAGCATGAATATGACAACAAGTCAGTGAGCCAGCACAGGCTGAGAAACGTTGGGGTACTTGGTGTCGTGCGGTCCGGAGGGACAGGTAGTGGTTGAGGGCCTCAGATGGGTTTGAGTACAGGGAACTCAATCACTACGGTAGGTTGGTAGAGTAGGAGACAGCGGGGAAGAGGAGGACAGGAGTTAGAAAGGGTCGTAGTCCCAGAAAAGGTCACTCAGTCAAGAAGTGTAGTCCATCGGTCTTCTAACTTCGAAGTCCAGGTCGTAGTCAGGAAAGTCACTTATAAGTCTTAACTAAAGGAGTCCTAACTTCTGAGACTTCTCAGAAGAGGTTATGGTGTCAACCTCTCGTAATCAAAGAGTAACGAGTTGGAAGAAATAGTAGGTTGAGAGTGTAGGTATGTACGACGACAACGACGACGATTCAGCGAAGTCAGTACAGGCTGAGAGACGCTGGGGTTCTGCCGTCGGGTGGTCCGAGGGGACAGAGGGACCCTAAGAGGTCCGTTCTTGTGACTTCACCCAACGGTAAAGGAAGAGGTCACGTACTTTCACTTTTCACTTTCACTTCAGCGAGTCAGCACAGGTTGAGTAGCGTTGGGGTACCTGACGTCGGGTCGTCCGAGGAGGTAGGTACCCTAAAAGGTCCGTTCTCATGACCTCACCCCACGGTAACGGAAGAGGTGTAGGTACGTACTGAAGACCTGTTTGGTATCGAAACGGTTATATCTGGAAACAGTCGTTTCACTACAGAGACGAAAAATTATGCGGCAGATCCAAACAGTATCGAAAGAAGGTTCCTCGTTTGCAGAAAATTACGGACGTCAGTGGTAGACATCACTATAACTTCGGGTTCTTTTATCAGATAGTGACAATGGTAAAAAGAGGCAGACAAATGGTGTTTCACTACCCTGACTTACGGCACTAGAATCAAAAAACTTACAACTCAAAATTTGGTCGTAAAATGAGAAGAGAAAGTGACAGTAATTCTCCGAGAAATCAAGGAGAAGTGAGAGACGGAAATCCCACCACAGTAGACACACATGAATGTAATGATGAGAAGCAGACACTACACGGGAAAAAAGGAAAGGATTATGGGTCTAAATACGAAGAAAGAGACACGAATATATCCTTATCATGAAAGAACTAAAGACACCAGAAACAAGACAAAACGAGTCAACGGTTCTTTTCTACTGAATATACGATAAGACTACTGCCTTTTGTAAGGTTTCTCAAGTCTATAGGAACTTTTTAGATACATAATTACCAATCAGGACCACTGTCTCTGTTCCACTCTAGTCACTTGAATAGCAACTTACTCTCTATCTTCTGCTTCCACCTTAACCGGAAAAAGATAGTAGAGGGTTGAAACTTACACCTTTAGTGTTCGATCGAGTTTAAAGTCGTGTAAAAGTTATTTATCGTCTACTAAAAGAAAGTTTAAAGAAGAAGAAGGTGGAGAAGGAATAACCACACTTTAGAGTTTGTTTATCGTGAATAACAATATGATCTTAAAGAAGAACCAAATATGAAATTAAAGTGGTAGTAGTAAAACGTGAAGAGACTTCTTGAGCACTAGTTTTGATATACACAGAACGTTCGTTCCTTTCAAAACTAAATGTTCATTTTCTAAAACCGTAACATGATTATACAACCTTAAAGGTAATCCGTAAATAAAAAGAAGTGAGGACATAAATAAAGAAAGGGATAGTACGAGATCTTGAAACTGAATTCACCAAACTAAAAATAGGGTCAGTTCAAGTGACGTACCCCCTTCGTACAACTTTTACACGAGTTTCCGTGTCTTTTACACCAAAAATTTTACCTTTGATTAATATGGGAAAATCTTTTTTAAATGACTTGGTTTTGTTACAATAGTCGGTCCTCTTTTCTAGTAAACCTTCCTCATTGGACTATCTAATATAGTCCAAGACACATATATTACAGTAAACAGGTAACGTTTTGTCAAAAGTAAGAATTGTGGTAGTTAATCCGATAGAACCTCTACTCCCCCAAATAAAAAGTTTTCCTGTTTGTTTAAGCCAGAGGTCATTATACAGGACTACTTAAAAGAGTGACTATCCCTTTGATAATCTATAGATCACTAGTAACACTAAAGTCATAAATAATCATAAATAATCTTTTGGAGAACGACTTCACTGAATTTTTAGACTATGACTAACTCTTAGTAACTCACATGACACCCGCCAATCAAAGGAAAGTGCACTTTCATTACAACCAAGGAATTTAAAAAGTAGCGATCGAAAATGGGTCAAAGTATGACTTGTTTCCTTATCAAACTCTTTTTTCTCCTTTCGAAAGGAACCTAATAAAACCCATATTAAACCGGTTTAATCATACAGAACGACTTCCATTTGTAAAATCTTTGTACTAACGGAAATAGTGAAATATCATACAATATTATCTTACACATTAATGTTTCGAATTTTAGGTTTATGTTGTCATCGTTGACCGTTCAGTGACCACAACTAAGAAATTTAGGGGAAATGTCAAGGTTGGAACTGTTGTTAGGGCGTCGATTAGTGATGATACAGTGTCTATGTGCATGTTTTAGTGAATCTTCTTACATCAAACACCAATTCGAAACCTTCCCCAACAACATCTTCTAAATCCAAACCTTACTGAACCGTCTTAAGAAAAATTTTTATCCTATCTCAGGGACGTCAGACCGTACCCAATCCTCGTCAGAGACATGGTGTCTCACTTTATCAGGGCCCTCAGACCTTAAAATGATACTTCCTTCAAGACAACAGAAAATAACAAACATTGGATTTGGGAATGAGATCACTAAGAGTGGTCCCCCACTAAAACGGGGTGTCCTTTGTAAACCATTACAGACCTCTATAAAACCCAACAATCTTGGGTCCCCCGTCCCCCACGGATATCCACCATGACCGTATTAGGTCACATATCTTCGGTCCCTAAGTCCTTTGTATGATGTTAAGTATTCTTTTCGTGGGGGTGTGTGTGGTTAGGGACGGTCCGTTGCTTACGAGACCGTACTTTCTGGTTGTCACGGTTCTGACACTTTACGATGGGATCGTGTTTTAAACTGAAATAAGAATCATACACAATTGTCACTAGTATAAAAGATTAGAAACTTGCTAGTTGAGTAGTAAATTATTTTTTGTAATGAGTGCCTTTATAAAAGTTGTGAATTGAGACAGTTATCTGAGGTGTATGTGATATTAACCCATAGTTCATTTTTATTTATTTATCACCTGTACATTTCGGAATTGCGATTCTCAGCCTGTGCCGAATCGTTGAAGTGAAACTGAAAAGTAAAAGTACGTAACCTCTTCCTTTACCGTTGGGTGAGGTCACAAGAACGGACCTCTTAGGGTCCCTGTCCTCTCGGACCACCTGACGACAGATACCCCAGCGTGTCTTAGCCTATGCTGACTTCGTTGAACCGTCGTCGTCGTCGTTTCGGAATTGTGGACCCCGAAGGGTCTACCGCGACCACCATTTCTTAGACGGACGGTCACGTCCTCTATGCTCTCTACACCCAAGCTAGGGACACAACCCTTCTAAGGGATCTCCTCCTTTACAATGGGACGAGGTCATAAGAACGGACCCTTCAGGGTACCTGTCTCCACGGACCGCCGTTCCCCAGTGTTTTCTCAGTCTGTACTGGTTCGTGTGCGTCTGGCATCGTGGGACAGAATGAAGGGAACAGGAAACGGAAGCACCATCCGTCTCGTCTGTAACAATTATCGACCTCATTCTTTCTGATTACCCTGGAGAATATCGACTAGGGATTTATGAGATTTTCTCTGTCATAAGTGTATAGTGAGTATTAGAGACACCACATAAATAATACAGAAACTCACTGTCATCAACAGTTCTAGGAAACGGAACATTTTATTAGATCAATATTTAGAGTAATTGAATAAAGTCGTAGATTAAAAGACACTCAGAGATTTTTATTGATTAAATGTACTTAACGTAACCAAAGGGGTAATTTCAGATGCCCCTTCTTGCAAGGAAAAATCAAAGACTTAAATCCTCATTGGGAAATAGTTTAGGACTGTAGACTGTTTCCCAATGAGGTAAAATATGGTTCAATTTTCCCAGATTTTTAAGAATGACTATATTATTAGAAAAAGGACAGAGTAGGAGAGTAATAATATCAATAAATTTATAAAAGGTTTTAAGAAAAGGAGACAAAACCAAAAACTTTTGAACCCCGAATAAATAGGTCAAAGAGATAAGAAGTCTTTAAGTCGTACCAGATCCTGACCCATTTTTACTTTAGTTTGTCAGAATAAAGGAAAATAAAGAGAAAAAGGTATCAAACAAAGAAAAAAGGTGTAATAATATAAGAAATCAAGAACTCGTTTTTATCGAGAAGATTCAAACCAGAAGGTACCGAATAGGTCGAAAAATCCAGTCAACATGACACATTACCCGAGTGAGATATTAGGAAACCTCTTTTAAAGTACCTGATCAACTCCAAAAGACCTTCACGGTTCATCTTTACTCAAATTGTCCACCGGATTCCTTAAAAACCAGTTCGTTTCTCCAGGTTCTTTAAATTTTCAAACTTTCCGTAAGAACCCTTGAACCTGTACAAATTTCCGTAGTAGGGTTGATAGAGTGACTTCGATTGGAAAAACAACCTGACAAACCCCCACACATCTCCATTATAAAAGTTTCCGTAGACGGTACAGTGACCGTCTGGACTGAGGTTTTATGTCTAAATAAAAGACCTGAGAAATCAACAGAGAGTTTATTCATCATAAAGTTAGGTGACAAATACTTTGTGATCGACGAGAGACCACCAAGTCAACCATTTCTCAAGCGGACGTTACGTCCTCTGGGTCCAAACTAGGGGCTTAGTCCTTTTGGAGGAATTCTTCCTTGACCGTTGGGTGAGGTCATACGAACGGACCCTTTAGGGTACCTGTCTCTTCGGACAACCCGATGTCAGGTACCCCAGCGTTTTAAGTCTGTCCTGAATCACTGATTTGGTGGTGGTGGTTGACCATTGGTCAACAAGAAACTCGACGAGTATCCTACTCATACAAGTCGTGAGTCGGTGTCCAACACTCTCCGTCTTGACACTCGAGACAAGAGAGTAGAACTTCGCAAAGGCAAATCCACCTTTGCGAGAACTTTCTCTTTCGGACCTTTTCGTCGTAAAGTCCCTTCTAGGGGACCTCCTCCCTTACCGGTGGGTGAGGTCATAAGAACGTACCCTTTAGGGTCTGTCGGACCACTCGATACTCAGGGACCCCAACGTTATCTCAGGGGTGTACTGACTCGTCCATTTGTCGAGATCGTCGTCGTTGCCTCACAACTTACCGTGTCACGTCTTACCTTTAGTCCCTCTCTCTGACACTTCTCCGACCTTCACCCTTCCCTAGGAGTCCCCTCTCCGGCTTGGGTTCTACCCGGAGTGGTTTATTTATCCCCTAGGACACTATGTCCCCCAGGTGCAGAGCACTGATCTACAGACCCGAAATTCAAGGAGACTGAAACCCGTAACATAGGTTTGAGATTAAAGTTGTCTTAGAGGTCATCACTGTACTATTTCTGCGTATCGGGTAATTATGTACTGTAGGTTCCTTTTTCATATAAAGTTGAATTTATGAAAAGGAAATGTACAGACAGTATATGAGTTTATGGACACTCGAAATGAAAGATTGATGACATCGGACTTTTTCTTTTATCGAGGTAAAACACTTCTTGATACAAAAAACATTTATTGGTACAAGGAGAATGACTAGACGAGTAACCTGTTGTTCGTCCACAAACCCCTCGTTGATTAAACAGTGGAATGTCCGTGAACACTACGTCTTCCGTTACCGTGGGGTGAGGTCATGAGAGCGGACCTTTTAGGGTACCTACCTCCTCGGACCACCCGACGTCAGGTACCCCAGCGATTCTCAGCCTGTCCTAACTCGCTGAAGTGAAAGTGAAAAGTGAAAGTACGTAACCTCTTCCTTTACCGTTGGGTGAGGTCACAAGAACGGACCTCTTAGGGTCCCTACCCCCCTCGGACCACTCGACGGTAGATACCCCAGCGTGTCTCAGCCTGTGCTGACTTCGCTGAATCGTCGTCATCGTCCGTGAACACTCTATGGTCTATTATCGATCATACTCTCAGTATGGCTCTCGATTCGGACTTGCGTAAGACACTTTGTATAAGAAAAAGTGCCAGTTGAGATGCCACTTAACGATTCCCGCTCTTGGATATTCCTTACTATATTTTATTCAAGAAGAGTAAAGTAAACAAGGTCCCATTAAGTTGTATCAGTAACTGTATTCTGAAATATGTACAACTATGAAATCTCTATATAAGTTAGTAATTGACGAGAAGTTCAAAAAGTAAATGGTAAAACAACAACGACCTCAAGTCCTCCTCCTGGTCAAACAGTCCTTCTAAACTCTGACCAATAAGAGCCGGTCAATCAAAAGTCTTCCAGTCCCATCTCACACTACACTTGGGACTCCCAGTACGACCTCAAAATAAGTAATGTAATACCCGAAAAAGAATGGACTAGTTATCCGACATGTCTTCTTATTGTCATCACTACCAGAAAATAACAACGGTTTCAGGGTCTGGACGAAAATTCTTATTAAAAGCATAAATCTCTACCACTGGTAAAGAGTTCCAAATCGTAACGGTAATATAAGGAGATCGAAACTACGTTTGGGTTTGGTTGATGTAGAAACATAAAATAATGAACTTTTTACTTTCGACAGTCTAGATTCGTTCTACATAACCTATAAAACTTTAAGGTTCCCGACAGAGGTAACATTTTACTTCTCAAGACTTTCTTCATAACCTTTTGACTCGGTGATTTATAAAACACTAACTTATACCGGAGGAAAGAGACGAAGAACGGTGTCCCGATAGGTAGTGTGAGGAGTCGTCTGTAGTTAAGATCAGAAGGAGGCTACAGGTGAAAGGTGGCATCACCATGGTTGGTAATGTCGTGGAGTAGCACATGCGGAGGACGGTTGCCCTGTCTGTCGTATTACCCACTCAGCACCTTTGCGGCTAGGACGACGACTGTTGGCCACAGTCCCAAATTAGTAGTTCCTTAAGAAAAAGAGGGGGTTAGGGTAGTGACTTGTCATTAACTCGGTACTCAAATAGTGTACTTGTTTACTCGGTTTATCTTTAGCAGTAATAGAACTGACATTAGAGAAAAACAAGGTTCTTTGACGATAAACCGACTGACAGAGGTGGCGCTTACTAATCTAACTTGGTTCGAACTTATCTAGTTGCGTACGAAGAGTGTGAGACTTTATCGATTATTTCGCTTGAATAGAATCTCCTCGGTAACTTTTAATCATTCTATCTTCCGAATTATCGAGAATGATCCTCAATGATCGGTAAGAGTTTAAGGTCAGTGGTACGATTCGAAAAGTGACAGTGTGTGGTGACAGAAGACCTTTGATCAAGTACACTACAAGTCTGTATGGATAATTCTTGATCTATCAAAATGGAAGACCTCCTACACCGTAACACCTTAGGAGGTCTACCCTTCTTGACAAACGTCCGAATGCCCTCTCCTCTACCGACCCGTAGTCGCTCGGTCTTAAATGAACGACGGAAAAGAGTCGTTTCAATGAGTACTCAGTTCTGGGTTCGTCTCACAGGACAGTTTATTTGCTTCGGTAGTAGAGATTCAAAAACACTACAAGTAACACCAGGAAAGGGGTCCTACCTACCAATGGGGTCGTTGTGAGAAGAGAGCTCCCTTCTCGATCCATCCGACGGGGACACCCCTCCGTTGGTGGTGGAAGACTAAGACGGAAGTCGTTGGAACAGTAAGTCTACTCTCCGCGTCAGACTGCGTGGAGAGACTCAGAATTTTGGAGTCTGAAGGAGACGAGTGGTGGATGAGACCAAGGTCGAGTTTGGGTGTTGATTGAGCCGGAACACTAGGGAAGGGCACCCAGGTCAGTCACTACTCCTGTGAATTGATATGCAAATAAAAAATAAAACCCCCCGAAGGGTCCACCGAGTACTATTTCTTAGGCGGACGGTTACGTTCTCTGTGTCCTCTGTGTCAAAACTAGGGACCCAGTCCTTCTAGGGGACCTCGTCCTTTACCGTTGGGTGAGGTCATAAGAACGGACCTTTTAAGGTACTTGTTTCCTCGGACCGCCCGATGTCAGGTACCCCAGCGTTTCTTAGTCTGTGCTGACTCGTGCGTGACTCTGACCTTACACATAAATAAATAAATAAATCCGACTCGGTGTGTCGTACACCCTAGAATCAAGGGGTTAGTCTCTAACTAGGACCGGGGGACGTAACCTTCGCCTCAGAATTGGTACCCTGACGGCCCCTTCAGGGATTGGCATGTAAAATTTCTATTCTTACACACTGCCTCCTCATCAAGGAAATCGAGAAACGTCAACAAATTTTTTAAAAGACACCTATCAGAGACCTTGAACCCCTTCACCATACTTAGTGAATACTCCCCCTCGCAAAAACTACTTTTTCTTCTCTACACAAAACTTTACAACGTTTACATTAAGACGGATTTCTTATGTCAGGGACGAATGAGTCATTATATGAAGTGTGAACTCTACTCGGTAGATCGTCGGGAAGGAAAGTGACGGGACAGAGTGACTCTCCGCTTAAATCCTTTATCAAAGGCAAAAACACTGAAAAGTATTACTTCAGAGATGGCCACGCAACACAGCCAAACTGGAACCTCTCGATACCTGTCTCCAGTACACCCCTTCGAAACGATTGAGAGTCACGTCAAAACCGTCTAGGCTTTTTGTTCTTCTTTCTTTCTTCACGTCTTGACTTTCTCACTCTTTTCGCATAAAGTGAAGTCACACCAAACTGTTTACCTTTCGGGGAAAGATGTCAGTACTCCAGAATCAATATTTCTTCCTACTGGCCAGTAAGTAGGAAAATGTTCCGTCTAAAGGACAGATAAACACCAAACTCATTAAAAGAAAAAAATCCTTCCATCTTTCCATCTCGTTTTCGAACTCGACTCCTTTCGTCTGAATCCGTGACAAACTTTTTTCTCAACACAACTGACTAAACGGTTTGTCAAGGACATTCTCAGGGGTCCTGAACCCTTCTTTCTAGAATCCTCCACCACACTAATAGGAGGTACGGGACACCAGTCGTCCCGGTACTCAGAGTCAACCTTACCTTAAGCGGGATAAATTCGACTAACCGAGTAGTGACCGAACATAGGTGTTCTTGTCCTTACAGATGGGAGGAAAAAATAAACCAGACCCGCCCATCTCACAATTAACCACTGAAGATGTATGATTATCTATCCCGGGCCGATACAATTCTACCTGAATGATATGTCTGGTCTCCCGGGACAAATTCACCTCCCTCCCAGATCTGTTATTATTTCCTCGATATGAAAAGTTACTCTCTTCACACTCTAAAGACCTTAGGTCTCTTTCGAAAAATCCTTGTTGACAACGTATTTAATGAGACGGTAACACTCACATGAACAGTTTTAGAAGATCGTTGAACACTCTTTCGAAATGTTACTAAAGCCCTGTATTCATCTGTACCATTAAGTCGAAAAACCTCCTTATCTAGAAATAATTAAACGTATGTATGAACAATGAAATCCTAATGAAATTCCCCCTTGTAAGATCTTACAAGTAGGAATTTTATTATGTAGGAGGTTAAGGAATTCAATTTTATGTCTCCTCTTAAATTCATATTATTATTCGGAAGTATAAACGTGTTCCAGGTTCAGTGGGGACAAAGAAACGTGAAAAAAAAAAGAAACGTGAAATTAGGAGGATCCAAAACCAAACTAAAAAGTCTCACACCATCTTCCGTCCCTACCGTCGTACAGACACCTTGTTCTTCTCTTCTAAAGAGAAGACTACAATCACTATGAAGGCATTGTTTGTCATACCTAATTAGTCTATGTAGACATCTGAAAACTTTCATAAACCGTATATGAGTGAGTAAGACTTTATGTCCTTTATTTCTTTATAATGTAACGGACATAGAGTTTCTTGTTTGTCTCAATTAATTTATTAACCATTTATCCCTTGTGTGTCGGACTGTGTACAAACTCTAATGTGTGTACTAAGACATCTTTTACTGACATTCGTTATGATTACGGCATTCTTACCCCAAGTTCGTGATTGTGTACCTGTAGCGTAAGAAGTTCAAAAGAACGACCTTTCGCCGTTCCGTCACGTCTGAAAAGTATTTACCGCAACCACAGAATCCTTCTCCGAAAAAGGTAGTTCTCCTTCTAGTGTCGAGGTGCAAAATGACACAGAAGGACCGTCAGTCGCTGACAGGAGTTGACTAGTATCTTCTCGTTTTACGAACACCTCACTCAACATTTTAGACCTGGGTAGTCGTCCATGGGACAGACCTTTGTACGAGGGAACGGAGACCTAGACAGGGGACATAGAGTTCTCTCCCCGATACGAGTGCCTCCAAACCCTACCGAACACAAACTGAACCTCCCCACCAGCAACAAAGAACACAACAGAAAACGGGAAAATACGGGTCATAGTAAAAAACTCTTTTCGACTCCTTCCCGTCTTGACTGAGACTAACACAATTGCTGTCTCCCAAAAGAACAACAACAAAAATTACAGTGTAAGTAGGTACCTAAAAACTTTCTTAACATGTCATTCTCTACATGAACGTCGTACGGCAGGTGACGAAAAGACGTTTACGATCTCACGTAATCCGTGCAGACTGAATCTTCCCACCTAATTCGTGAGACCTTACTATGTTTATTTTACGTACTCTGTGTGGCACCTAAGAATCAGCAAATAGACTACCCCACCGGTCAATTCCTATCTTCGACTCAGATTCCCGAAGTTCTCAATGGTGATAGTCTCGGAAAGTTGAACGAAGGACTTTGAAAGAGTCATATTGTGATCGACCAACACGAAATCTCAGTAACGTAAAGTCTCGAAGATGGACACTCGTCCACGGGTCTCCTCCTTTACCTTTTTCAATAATCCATGGTTAAGATCTCCCTTCTTCACAGATCTCTTACCTCCGTGTATGTATCATGTACCTTGTAGAATACCTTTTTAGTCTTGATCGAAAGTCATCATGGATGACAGAGGTATAAAGGAAGGATGAACGTTTTAGGTTATCGAAAAAGAGAAGTTTTCCTAACTCTCTGGATGGATCGTAGTGTGTTAGGGGATGTTGATGGGTGCTTCCTCTTACGAGGTCAAGGGGTTCCCCTCTATGGTGACCACATGTAAGGTCCCCACACTGGCGAACACCAACCCCCGCCGTGTGGGAGGAAAGAGTCTCCCTTAACCCGTATGTCGATCGTATTACGAATATTATTGACAATAACAAAACAATCAGAACTTGGTCGGACAGATTACGCACCATAAGTGGTACAGAAATTTGGAGTTTGGTTTGTCACAACTTCCTTGTCGGATACTTCTAACTACCTTATGTTGTATACGATTTCTAATGGGACCTTATAGATAGACCAAGTACTTAATTAGACCGAAGGTTGAAAGTGAAGATTACTGTACAAACATACTGTACTACCCAAAATCACACACCGAAAAGATCATCTTTGTAATGCAGGAAAAAGGGAACTCCTGGGCCAAAGTGTCATGAAAATAATACTCTTATCAACGTATTCTAAGTGAAATAGAAAATGTTCTTAGAACTCGGAAGTTTATGTGAACCCACTACTTGTCCGCGTCTCGTATTCTCGTTGTCCTTAAAATAGGTCGTCGCAGCGCCGTAGAATCAATGTTTCTGGTGGTTGCCTCTTGTCATTTGGTCACACTAAATTCAGAAGAGTAGGTAAAGGACGTGCACCAACTACCCCGGGTCGAAGGGGGAACTTAAGGATCCTTAGGCAGGACGATTTTCAAGTCACAAACCATCGGACATGAACTCCTCAAGAAGATTATAACATCCAACATCCTCTCGACCCTTAAGCGGAAGAAAATAGAAACAACTCTTCGAGTACTGTATTAATACGACAAAGACGATCAACTTATTGTACTCCCAACGAACCTGTGTCAAGTCCTTTTGGATTTAAAATTTTGGTAGCAGCAGAAAGTCCGTTTCTGTGATACTTAATGTGAAGTAGAAAAATATCGCGATCGGGAACCGAGTCACTGCTTCTTAGGTGGATGGTCACGTCCTCTGAGTCCTCAAACTAGGGACTAGGCACTTAGTCCTTCTAGGGGACCTCCTCCTTTACCGTTAGGTGAGGTCATAAGAACGGACTTTTTAGGGTACCTGTCTCCTCGGACCGCCCGGTGTTTCTCGGTCTGTGCTGACTCGTCGACTCGTGTGCGTAGGAAAATCTCGAAGTCCTACGTGGGTCGGACCCCAAGACCCACACGTCATTTCCCTATTGTGTAAAGGTTTACGACAACAAAGTCATCAGTCGGGGGTGAATGTGTGAATAGGACTACAAACCTAGTCCCACACAAGATTACCCTTAACGGTAAAAGAGGTTTCACCTTTGACTCTGACTCCCACCAGGGTGAACATCGACTTTTCTGATTGGGGACGAAAGACGGGGTAGAAGATCGGTCGTCATCGTGGACACAAGTTCGGTAGACTTGTTACGAACCCACCAACCGTCACAGCTTAGGAGGATGGTTTAATATCAAGGAGAATTATTAGTGAGTAGAAGTTAGTATAAGTACAATGTCGAGACGAATCTCTGAACTAAAAAAAGGGAGAGAAATCGATCCCTTCAACGATTCTCGATTTTAGTGTATTCTCTAGTTAGGTCAAAACATAGTTTGTCCCTGTCATCAAGAAGAGAAATAAAGACAATACACCCGTAAAACCATTAAAGAGTATTATGGACCTGTTTGTGAGTCCGCATCTTATCATTAGTTCAGGACAATGTACTTTCCATCTTTTCATCTAAACTACACGTGTGTGAATTACTCTTCATACCAAACGATTTGCACTGAGTAATGAGTTATATCTTCTTTAAAACGATAAACTCATAATTTATATATAGGTGAAAGACTAATGAATACGGGAAACTGTATAGTTCGTGCATTGATTTTTCTCTCAGAAATCCTCCTCCTAGGCACATCGAATTGTACAAATTCCTGAGAACTTTTACACAGAAGAGGCCACAAAGGACCTTGTCCTGTTTTCCGTAAGGTTCACATTCCCGTTTGACCAGGGTTATTTGACGAAACTTTAAACTTGGGACCCCAACTAAGAGGTCGACAACGTCCATCTTACCGAGATATAATTTTTTTTTATTTTCAGACAAGAATAGGCACTGCAGGTACTCATCGGAAACATCAAAAGACTTTGTAAAAGTACTGTCATACTCCATTCCTCAATGTAAGACAGAAAAATAATATGGGGGTTCAGGAGTACGGAGGAGCACATTTTGTCCCCGAATTGTCTTTCAAGTCAATCTTCCGATACCATACTTCTCTAGTATTCCCAACATAGAACAGAGAAGATTTCATACTAAAAATACGGTATTATTAAATAAAAAACTAAATCCGAATAAGAAAAAAAAAAAAATGTTATCCAGGATAAAATTTATATCGTCACACATGTACAGTTAGAATTTCCTTTTCTTTTTTCCTATGTTTACTCGTTACTTGAATAAATGTCTGGTCTTTGTCTGAGTGTCTAAATCTCTTACTTAAATACCAATGGTCTCTCCCTTTGAACCCTCCCTCCACCCTATCTAACCCTCACATTAAAGAAAAAATGTATAGAGACTTTATAAAAATAACCAAAAGTTAAGAAGGATTAAACCAAAGTAATTATATAAAATTTTGGAAATGATAAGAGTAAAATTTTGACAAGTTTCTTAATTAGAAAACTTTCGATGGCATCGTTTGAAATAGATATTAATATCGTTATAGAATAGGATCAACCCAAATCAAAGAAACAATCTATTACATTAAAAAAGACTACACCGAGACTTAAAAGTAAAGTACTTCCAGACAAAAGATCAGTTCGTCTATAGGTTTAATAAAACTGACTATTTGGATTAAAATTCTTATTACTATTATAACGAAGACCTTCCCTTCTTTTTTTACATACATATTAATAGAGGGTTATGGTACCATTATGTACGACTTTTTACAATTACGAGAAACACACAAGTCTTAGGAACAATAAAAGGAAATCTTAACAGAAGTCAAAATTTTCTTGAGGAACTACGTCTTTAAAAATGAAAGTGTGGTCTATTATTAAACTTAATAGAGAAATGTAACGCATAAAAATCATGAGAACTATAGACACTCAAAGAAGGTGATCAAGTAACATACTACAACCTGGGAGTAAAGTTTCTTGAAGGAATACGTATTTTAGGAATCATGATTGTTGATTATATAAAAATTGTAATACTTAAACACTACACTCTTTCTTATCAAAAAGGAAAAAAAAAGAACTGTCTTCCACTAACACAAGAAAAGTAATGTATGTCGAAAGAAAGTCAAAATCATTAATTGCTTACATCCCCACTCAAAACAATTAGTTTATTTCGTTTGTAGTTTTCTAATAGTTTGACAGTATGGGTTGTACATTTATATATTTTTATTGTTCGTATTAAATTGACATGATTCGTCTCCAGTCCTCCTACTTTAATATTGGATCTCTGTTTCTATTAAACTAGTGAACTCTCGACTAGGGTACTGAAATAAAATGTCTAGACTTCGACTTCTACTGTGCAAACGATCTTTTTCACGAAAGAACCCAACTCCTATTCCGACCCTTAAAAAAAAAAAAATTAAATTTACACATTACTTCAAAACGAACTTAATTAGGCAACTAAATCATAAAGGAAAAGAATAAAGTGTTTTATCACTGTTTGTGAAAGGGGATCTCAAATTATCCAAAATAAATTTATAATCTAGATGAACGAATACGACTCCGGAATTATTTAGATTCTCTTCTTGTGGTGACCGACATGGTAAAATATTTCCGTTTAATGAAAGTTTTCGATCTCTTGTCTGAATACCTGATCCCGTCCCCCTCCTTCCTCTCCGACTCTACTTATCTTTCTCACTGTACCTTTGTGTAATGGTAAACATTTTATCTCTCGGTCACCATCAAATGGCATACTGAGTGCCTTGACTTTCTCCCCGAGACGTTGTTGGATCTCCCCATCCCTCACGTTCCCTCCCCTGTATGTATGTGGACACCGACTAAGGAGAACTACATACCGTCCTTAGTTATGACATTTCGGTAATAGGAAGTTAATTTCTTTTGGGAACAAATAATCTCGACTAAACCTTGATACACAAACTTAGATATAGGACAATAATTGTCCATCGGAAGGGAGTCATAGGACGACTCCCCTACAAAGTTCCCAGGGGACGTCTACGGATTCAAACTCCTACTAGTTCAGGGAGTATCTTTTCCCACGTCATAAACGTATGTGGGGAACGTATACACACACGAGTCGGTACACACTGAGAACCGTTAAGACACGTGACATCGGGTGGTCCGAGGAGACAGGTACCCTAAAAGGTCGGAACTTATGATCTCAACCAACGGTAAAGAAGGAGTTCCCCTAGAAGGACTGGGTCCCTAGTGTGAACGTAAAGGGCGAAACGTCCACCTAAGAAATGGTGACCGCGGTGGTCCCTTCGGGTATATTGGGAACGAGTAGGAGAGTATATGAAATTTAGTAGAGATCTAATAAATATTATGAGTTCCGTTACATTCAGATACATTTATCAACGATGGTGGTTGTTTAAGTTCAAAACGAAAAACCTTCCCATACCTTAAAAAAAGACTTTTAAAAACTAGGCTCAAACTAATTTAGGAACCCACGTTTTAGACACCTTTGTCTCCCGGCCGACATGGGAAATAAGTAGGTAGAAGACCCATTTTTGTGACCACAAATCTATCATCTCTGACGAAGCAGTAGTACATGTGAATAAAAAGGAGGTCTTAACCTCTGCTATAACTGAAAATTGTCGTAGTCTCAAGTTTAAGAAATTTATACTTGTGTCTGAAATTTTACACACTTCTGATATACAAGGAGTTTTATAATTTTTATAAAAGGGAGGATTCTTCGACGGTCCGGACAATGTCTAAAAAAACAAAACAAATAACACCTTGAGACTCTCTTCATAGAGTGAAACGATATATCGTTTTTAATTAAAAAGTTAAACTTTCGTCTACATTGAGAATAAGCACTTCACTTAAGTCAAATGATATATTTTACATTTATTTCCGTTCGATACTCTCGAAGTCTCCAGACTTTCGTGACGCATGAAAAATCGTTACTTGGAGTATACGAGTGGATGATGAGAACTGATGAATTGATGAGTGTCTGTTGGTCCCCTTTTCATTATCGTTGACTTTGTGAAAAATAGAAATTTGGTCCTACAGTCCAAATATAAAATAGACAATTTTTTTTACATTGTACTTATATAAACTGCAGATGGAGTCGTTTGTTTAATTACGATTAATTTATAATTACACAACATTAATGGTAATTTTTACGTTAATTTAACACTCATTTACCTGGTCCTTATCTTTTAACAAGCTGCAGAGTGGCAGACCGAAAAGCATAAGACGGAAAACAAAAACGTCGTTTATCTCCTTCGCCCCGTCGTCCGTCGAGGGTCTGACCGCTACGAAACCCCTTTCGTGAACGAAGCCACTCCTTTACAACTGGAACCTGAAGTCTACATGGCGCCGTCTGCCCACTTGAAATTAGTTTTCACCTGTAAATCTTAAAATCTTTTACCTACCGTTTATCGAAACTAAAAACCTTTCCGATCGAAGGAACGTATTATTAGCAACTTTTTTAACTCTCTTGCGACTTCTAAGGTCGCCTACCGACCAGAGAGGGTAGAACGTTCGCCATGAGTTAATGCCTAAACACCTATAAGAATCCCGGAAATTCTCATATCCAAAAGGTAGGACTACAGAATAAAAAGAGATTTCAGTAACCCCCCGAGCAACTAACTGGTCGATTCTGACTGAAACGGTTTCCCGTCAAGATTTTGTAAAACTTTTTCTTTGAAAAAATTTTTTTGCTGGTATTGGCTCCAAGTAAACAACGAAGTAACCGTGAACCGAAGAGACGAAACGGACGGGTGACGGTCCTTCGATTCTAGGTCGTAAAGAAGGTATAAGTGGTCACTGGTTACCGTCGGGAAGGAGCAGACTCCCTCACATGGACCATAACAGAAGTTTTCGATTTGCACTAGTAAACATTTATATTCGTCTCTAAACAACGAGACTGCAAAGCAGAGAAGTCAACCCAAAAGGAATAGTGACCCCGTATCTACGCAAACTAAATCCAATCGGAACACTCGATACCTTTTCAAAAAGAAATCTGACTCGCAGGAGGACGGAACCTTGGTCTATGGCATTTGCATTACTTCTTCAACTCGTTTTTAGAATCCCACACTACGACAGACTGGAGAACAAAGCACCTCCTTCTTTCCCTCCAAACCACATAGAAACATCGAAGTACCGGTACGTTGGTCCCCTCCTTTACCCTTCTTTACCTGTCTTGGTTCCAGACACGACTGAGTCAAGTCAAAAGGGGGGATGATAGAAGCTCGTCGAGTTCTCGAGAAGAAAATTTTTTCATTAATTCAAAAAGCAAAATCTTATAGCCATGACATCAACTAACAATTCACATAAAACGTGGAACCTTAAACACCTACTTAGCGTAATTACGAAACATCAAATTTAACACCGTATAAATAAGGGGTACTTACTCCTAAACAACAACAACAAAAAAGAGGGGTGACAAAATTCTAGATAAGAGGTCTAGTGTGATTGTTGTCGAAAAGTAGTTTGGGAAGTTGAGGACAACCGAGCGGAGGTAGAGAGAGTCCATGCCATGGTATTTACGTGACGTAGACTCACAGTCGAACATCTTGCCAAGGGGGAGTGCGAAGGACACGACGACCCCCTTTGAGTGAGGGAGGTTTGTGAGTTTTGTCTCGCAGAGGGTCGTCTGGTCATCCTTCCCCACCCTCTCTGTCTGTGCCGGCACGCTACCACTTCAGTAAATGTAGGTTTTGAAAAGAACTTTCAAGTACACAAATCTTACATGTCCGTGAACCCTTCGAATGAAGAATTTGAAAAGAAACGTTTTCTATGAGTTGTCTTATTATATGAGGTTGTTTTTAAAGTCGCCCTTTTGGTCAAGTGTAGTAGCCCTTATCTTTACGTCTAATACATCAGTAGTTTGTATCTAATAAGTTTTCCTAGTAAAGAGGGTCTTTAAAGTCCGAAAAGTCTAAGGGAGAAATTTCAGGTACAATAACCTTCCAAACTTCTTTTGATATTAACACATTTATTTAACACTGTATTGACACACCTCAATTTCTCCTACAAACGGTAAATGTTATCTTGTTCAATTGTACTGGATACCGAAGTCTATTATTTTAATATTTAACAATTTTTACCACAATCATTTCGCAACGTGAGAAGTCTCGAGGTAAATTTCCCGAGTAACGGGAAGGTCATATTTACAAAGGTCTTTCTGGGACAGACCACGGATAGAGACGAGAAACCTTCCTCCTATCCACCGAAGAAATTTTTTTTTTTTTAGTATAGACATGGAATAACTTTGGACTAGAATGGGATTACATCTGACATCAGTGAACGGACTTACAACGACGCAGTTAGAGACATAATAAGGGATGTATGTCGTGAGGGTACTGGGGTAACATTTCATTTAAGGAACTATTTCTTAGTCTCTAAAGTGGACCGGTGTCTCGAAAGTCTCAACTACCGGTACCCGAATCCCCTCTGAATTATAGTCGGAAAGGGTCGGAGGTAACTGTCCTCCTCCAGTGTCTTCTTTCTCCCTTTTTCGACCGGGAAGGTCAGGCATAAAGGTCTCTCCGTCACGACTTTGACCCTTTCGGTCTCCACTGTAATTCTTCTATTACCTTATCGTGACTTTGTCAGGGGCACCGTCCCTTCATTTCAAGTCTCAACATGTAAAGACCGAATCACGGTATAACAATCCGAGACCTTTCGCTAGTGTCCACAGTCGTAGGTTTCAGTCTCTGTCTGACTCTATCATGTCTCTCCGGTCCCCACTCCCTCAGACTCGTCCCTCTCGAGGGTGTAAGGGGTAAAGTTTACTTCGTTGAGATTAAAACAGATAAAATATTATACCCCCTTCGTTCTTATAAGAACTTAGATTATATTTCAAACTCTTTGTCGATAAAGTCAGACTACGAGACTAAATGTCTACCTACATACTTCCGGGTCTTTCCCATACCCTAAACGACTTTTAGAAGTCATCATTATAGTCTCGAGTCCGATCTTAGTCGCGAGACGGTCAAGTGAAGGTCCAGTTTCAAGCCTCCCCTTCGCTGCTACGTGTGTAACAAGGTCTTTTAAGGCGTTTATGGGGTTTGGACTCATTGCACGACGTACACCTTCTAGGACTTTGTTCCGGTGGAAACTCCAGGACCAATAGGTCGGATTTTCTGGCGTGCAATCCCTCTCTCCTGAACTATTTCTAGCTCTCTACCCCTGTCTGACGATAAAAGTGTGGTTCCCGAGACAGGTCTAAAAAAGTGACTTTCATTAACCTGTTTTGTAAGATAAAAATAAATCGTATTTTTATGTGTGCACGTGTGGGCCTTCACCGTCCTTCTTACCTAAAAATGTCTCGGTCGTCATAGTCCCTGACACTAAAGTCACTCTAGTATCTAAAAAAAAAAGGAAAGAAGTTAATAAAAGGTTCAAAGGATGTACTCGCACATAATAAAAGTTAAATTTTCACCAAAAATAAAAATTTAACTATCCAATCTGTACAAGATAAATAATATTGTCGTTAGAAAGAAATGGAAGTTCAAATCACTTAGTAATTTTTACACAAAAGAAGTCTTCTTTGATGAATTACAACAATATAAGTCACAAATTTAGAGATCACCTAGAATAAAGGAACTTTTCAAAGACTTCCACATAGGGAAGAATTCCTAGTAAATTTTTGTTCATCGTTTCGACAAAAAGTAACCACTCTCTTAAAACCAAAATTGTTTGGCCGAAACGTACTTCCACATTACTTTTGGGGAGAAGCGCGAGAATTTTCATGGAACCGACACATCACTACCAAAAGGTAGTTTCCCTGTAAAGAGGTCGATTTTAAGTGTTAATTAATTTACGAGGGAAAATGCTCCTTCGGACTCTCTTAAGACTCAGGCACACATCAGATGGATAAAGTGCAAATTTTACAAGAGGAACCGGGATTTAAGAGCATACCCGTCGAATGTACATAAAGGAATTACAGGTTTATCTTTAGTTATACGATAAAGATTTTCTTGACAAATTTTACAACCATTCCAATAGGAAGCCTAATATGTCTAGAGTAACGCTAAGGGTAAAAGGACAGTCGTCCGTGTCGACAAACCAGATCTTTACCTCCTGTCCGAAGTAGTAGAGGATTAATGCTTCCTGGAAATGTGAGAAACCATTCAAAGTAGACGAGTGAAAATTGTAAGAGTCCGGACGAAGAGAAAAAGGTAGGTCAAGCGAGAAGTTCTCAGAATAAAAGTGATTATCCTTGAACACCAACTACCTTCGGGTGCCCAAACCAGTCTCCGTCTCAATAATCGGATACGAACAAGGACAAACATCTGACATTGGGCCGAGGACGATATCACCTTCGGAGTCCCGAGGACACATAGATCTTGGTCTATTCTTAGACCCTTCCTAGTACCGGAGGAGGGGAACAACCCCTTTATGTGCACACAGTCACTAATTTATGGAGAGGACCACAGGCACGACCTCAAGGTCGATACCACACCTCGGTCTTGTGAACCTCTCAGAGACACAGAGATCAAACGAAAGGTCTTATAACCCAAATATCCTTAAAAGAAGAACTGAAGACTGATTCTTCGGAGGACGAAAAGAGGAGTAAGTGAAACTAAGAGTACCTTTACATCATTAAAGTAATTTAAAGAGAACATTCCTTAGCGACTTTTGAAAGGGACCCATATTAATTATACTATTTTTGAGTGTACTACTAAGTCACAAACTGTGAGGTGAGTTTCCTTCACCGACCTTTGTACGCACTTTGTCGAGACGAGATCCGTGACAGACCAGACACATACTCAGTGTGTCCCTCCCCACCGTCGTTCTCCGACAGGAAGTCCCAACTCAAAGGAGAAAAAGAAGGGTATAAAACTCTACCTTGTACCCCCATTCGTATAGACAATTAAACGGACAGATAGACAGTCGGTAAGTCCCAAAGGAAAGAATGAAAACCGAATACTAAATTTACTTCTTTTTAGATTTTTACTCTTCTGTCTCCACCTAAGAAGGATCGCCATCACACATTTAGTAGATGGAGGAGAGAAATCGGTTATTCTACTGGTGTCGTACTCTGTTAGTTCACGGTAGATTCGGGGCACTTAGACGTCGAGTGTAGGTTTATTCGGTAGTAGGAATCTTCACAAAGGTAGTCAATAAGAGACCCTGGGTAAGCAGCATCGACCCAAAAAAGACTGATGTATTGATATTTCTGGTGCAAGAATAAAGACTCCCGGAAGGGCCCCAGCGATCACCATCTGTCACGTCCTCTGCATTCTCTACGTCCAAACTAGGGACCCGGTTCTTCTAGGGGACCTCCTCCCGTACCGTTGGGTGAGGTGACACTCAAATTCCCTTCGGGGCATTATGGGTTCGGGTGGTTCAGTCTTCCGAGACATGGTACCTGACTGACATAAACTGTATGTAACAAGGGCAGGCACCTCTTATTAAATCTTTAGCAAAAAGAGTACGGCCTCTCGACCACAGAGACGAACGTGTCGGGCAGTCTTTAGGCTCACCTAAGATCGTACTAGATCGTGTTTCCACGTGATCTCAACTTCTGAGTTCCAACGTCGGGACTCCAGCGGCAAAGGACCGTCATACCGTAACTCGTCAATTAACTGAATCAAAAGAACCTCGGAGTAAACGTACAGATACCACCTTCCCTATTATTACAGAAAGGACAAGCGAATGTACACATCTTACTCCTAAGTCACTTTACCATAGAAAATTTCACGTGGGACCTCTACCACCAAACCATAGCAATAACCAGTGTGACCTTTTTTTTTTTTTATGTATGTGTAGAGGTACAGGTAAAATAAGTGGTTTTTGATAGGACATCCGAATAGATCAACACCTTTTGAGCCTAGGATTACCGACCTACTTTTTTAGTCAACCAAAAAAGTGACATATTCTCATCACTCGAGATATGACATCATTCCCGAAACTTTATTTAATCTCCGAGGGCCACTCGTTAAACAAACAGAAATACTAAGGAGTCAGAACTTTAGATGGTGAAACTAACTGTCTTAAAAACGTTAAAACAAGAAATTGACAAAACTCGGAGACTAAGGGAGATTGTGTGTGTGTGTCTCCACTATTAGTTATCTTCCGTTCTTTGGGTCAATTTTTAACAATGATGAGTTATTCTTTAATGTCAGACATCCGCAAATGGAGAGGGACTAAACTATGAATCGTGACATAGTACACTGAGTCTCCTTTGGGTCCCTTATACGGAAGTTCTTCTATTAAATTAACCCTTTGATATTTATCCCGTGGAAAGGTAACAATTAAAAATTTTTAGAAATTGGTCACGGACGGTCTTACAAGGAATTTAAGTCATTTACAAAAAAACCAAAAAACAAAAAAAAAAAGAAACGATTTCATTCAAAGTTAAGAAAGTTCCATTACGTTATATCATTTTGTATATATGAATGGTACAGGGCCTTCTTGATGACTGAAACAAGTGTTTTTTTATTTTAATATTAATATCATAATTGTCAAAAGTGGGTAAAAGACCCTTTCAGTGGTAAATGAAAATAATAGTAAAATTCCTCTTATTTAAAATAAGTCTTTGGGTTTTACATCAAACATAGTTGAGTCCAAAATGAAGACATTAGATATAGGTATGAACCTTGACTTAGTTTAAAGTGTAGTGAATAGTTGGTTGTCGTTTCGGCTTAACTTCTAGCAAATCTTTCTGACCTGCTGCGATAAGTGCAAGAGGCCTTGGTGCGCCACCCGGGCAGGTGTCGGTACGGACCACCAGTGCCGCTATACGTGCCTTAGTAACCTGGGAGAGTGTTGCCTCGTTACCCACCAGACCGGAGTCCCATACCTTGGCCAGAAGAGAGGCGGTTGTCTGTGAGTGAGTACCATTCCCTACCCCACTTTGAGTCCCTATGATCAATTGTACGTCTTAATCTTAAAGATCGAGTTTATTATGACGACGTTGAAACAGAAAAAGATTTGTCGAAATAACTCTATTTTAAATTGGATGTTAAGTGGGTAAAGTCAAAATGTCACATGAATGACACAAGAGGTACATAAGTGTTCTTCTACGGTAGTGGTGGTCTCATTAAATGGGGGGTGCTGCTCTTTAGGAGTACATACAGTCGGCAGTGAGAGGTCGGAGGGGGAATGTTGATTATTAGAGGAAAGACTGAGGTCTAAACGGATAAGATCTCTAAAAGATTTACACTTTAGGGCGTCATACACCACCAGGAAAGACTACCCGAAAATAGTGAATCGTATCACGAGAGTTCCAAATATATTTAAAACAGGAAATAGTCTCGTAGTAAGTCAAAAATAAGGGGGTTTTAAGGTAACAAACCTTTTCTGAGACTACGACCCTCCCTAACCCCCGTCCTCCTCTTCCCCTACTGTCTCCTACTCTACCGACCTACCGTAGTGACTGAGCTACCTGTACTCAGACTCTCTTGAGACCCTCAACCACTACCTGTCCCTCCGGACCGCACGACGCTAAGTACCCCAGCGTTTCTCAGCCTGTGTTGACTCACTGACTTGACTTGACTTTAAGGTAACATGTCTATATGTAATTTACATAGGTGAGTAGTCCACTACCCATAAACCCAATAAAGGTCAGAAGTCGATAATCCTTGTCACGAGGATACTTGTAATCACATGTTCAAAAAACACACCTATGTAGCAAAGAAAGGTGAATGCCTATTTGGATCCTCTAGGTAACGACTCCAGCACCGGACATACAAGTCAAGAAGCGTTACTGATGTCGATTTCCTGGGCTGAGTCCGAGTACGATGTAGCGAACCCAAAGTGTACTCTTAACCAACCCAAATAACAAAAACAAATTATTCAGTTTAGTTATAGAAAACGAGGACTCATACCAAATGTTACGCATCCCAGTGTTTCTCAGTCTATCCTGACTTTGTTGAATCACACGTGTACCCTCCAGTTTTATGTGCCACACAGCCAGAATTATCTACTACACCCTGGCACCTTAAAATCATGTACCATCAAAATGGTGAGGGCTAAATACTTTTTCATTCCAAATTCGTCTAAACAGGTGTAACGTCAACTTTAAAGTTAAAAGGGTAATGAAGACCTTTCCTGAACTCTCACGTAGGGAAAAAGTCCACTAATATTCTAAGTCGTTTAGAGGGATTATTTTGTAATTTACTACTGTTCATTACTCCACTTGTGTACCCACTTCTTGAATTGTACTCATCACCAATCACTAAGATACATTAAGACGAGAAATGTTTACAGACAGAAGTCGTTTGTGGAATCACAGGACAAAACAAGGAATGTCCGAGAGTTTTTCAACACACATACTTCCAGACAAAAGGTAATAGTGATTCGTAGAGAATAAATTTCTGCTAAGGTTTTCCTCTTACGTTTTATTCGTGTCCAATAAGACTCCGAGAAATTCAACAGAAGAAGTCTTCATAAGGAGACGGGAGGAAAGGTAAAGAGAATTATTTTCTAATTCTCAGGGTAGGACTCGACATATAATACTTTTGGACGTTGGTTAAACTTTGGTTTTTATGACCAAATATTTATCTTCGTTACTTGAGTGAAGATTTTGCACCTTTCTATAAAAACTTACGGTTTCGATTCAGAAAAAAAAAAAAACGAAAAGGATCTGAGATGGGAGTTTTAAGGAGTAACTCATTTTTAACAAACAGATAAGCACCGTCAACGATTCTCAAATTGTTTTCCTTTTAGATCTAAAATTAAATCGAACCGGAGTCCATTGTACGACTTATGTGACCCCTACGTATAATATACTCCAAAGTCAAACATGTCGAGAAAAAATTTGATATTACAAATTTGTTATGACGAAAATTAATTCTTTAGACCGAAATAATTTTCGGTCTAGACACTGAATATTGGTAAAGACATATAGACGAGAGTTAGTTCTCTTTTTATCAAATTAAAGACATCGACACAAGCAAAACGTATACCATTTACCTACGTCGTACGTGGGTCCCGTAACGAAGTCTCTGTCCAAAAAAAAACCAAAAAAACCAAAAAAACAAAAAAAAAGTATTTATACATTTCAAACGAGAATTTATGGTCTACATCCAATTCACCTAGAAATTTTACTACTTGAGATGTCTCTAGGAAAAAACCTTGGTAAACTGGAAACTCAACGGAGGAGAAACTAAACCTCCACCCTATACTCCTCCTCTGGTCTCAGTAGAAACCCCTACCCTTCAATCTGGTTGGGTCCCCCTCGTCTCCCCCTCTCTTACGATGTGTCGTTATCTATTCGCCTTTATTGGTCGGTCATAATGTGTCCTTGCAGAAACTAAACTAAAACTTTCACCCCCTTTTTTTACCGTTTCGTTATTTTAACGACCAAAGTGACTACTTCCCTTCACGTGTGAGTGAGAAGACTTCTACAAATCTTAAGTCAGTTCCCACTGATGTCTCGGTAGATATAGGTATCGCGTTAAGGGATTGGTGCCATCCTGTCGGACGACGGGACACTCGGTTCTCACGGAAATGTCAGAAAGAGGAAAAAAGAGCTTTTATAAGTCCCGCGGGTGTCGCAGACTCGAGGAGTCGGGTGTCGGGGTTGCACACGCGTCTTCTAGTGTAGGAACAAAGAACGGAACACGTTTGGCCATACTTAAAAGTTTGTTTTCGTAGTCTTGTTTCCTTTATCAAAAACTTAAATCAGTCAGACTTCGATCGGAAACTGGTAAACTATGTAAGGTGTTATGTTTCCTTCAACTTCCCCTTCTCTTTTTTTTTTCGTGGGAGGAAGAGGGGGTTTGTTGTTGTTGTTTTTTTTTATTAAGTTCCTCCTACGACCATTACAAAAGGTGTAAACTTAAAATTATGTACTTTGTCCGATATTTGACCACCGGTCGACGTCATTTATTTCATCGTCACCCTTTGAGGCAGGCCGCGCCCACCCTCAGAGTAAGGGTCGATGTGTGGAAGCGAACAACAAGACCTCACCTTTGCTCAACGTCATTGAATTGTGGGTAGGGTCCCGTCCAAAACAAAACTCGTTTAGAGGAAATCTTGAGAGAAATTATTAAGGAAGACTAATTTCTTGTCTATCGAAACTTAAGAGAACTGGAGGCAGGGAAGGGACAAGGGAGAGAGGGACGGAAGGCTTTTAGTTTTGTTTTACCGAACTAGTGAACCTTCTACTATCTTCGTAAAGAAAGACGTCGTCGAACGTCAGCACCACCCCTCCTGACACCAAGACGGACCCGATAATACAATAGAGTAAATTAACGATTGTATAACATGCATCGAAAACTAAGTATTTTACAAAAGGAACCTCAAGACTTCATCCAGAAGTCACTTAATGATTCATAATCCTATTACTTTCCCTAAAAAAAGAAAAAAAAAGTGTCGTCGTACCGAGTATTGTGAGCTCGCTTACAACTAAGAATGCCCGAAAGATCTACTATAATAAACCGGTACGAGAAAAGACGAGTCTTTGGAAGGGGTCGAAAGGTAATACGTGTTCTATTTCTGTATACAGAAGCGGATCGAAAAATTCGGGTATTGGTAAATGGTCTTTCGGAATACGAAACGATAAGGTTACGTCTTCACAAAGGCCGTTCTGGTCGGAGACGTATACTGGTCCTGAACTGGTCTTACAGGAGCGATACTGAACAAAACACAGATACACCGAACCGGACGAGATTGGTGAAGAGAGACAGGTAGAGTAAGAGTGGGTAAGAGTTTCGAGAGTGAGTTTAAGACGGAGAAGGTCCTTCGGAAGGGAACAATCGAGGTGGACCCTCTCACCAAAAGAAACGAGAAGAGTATCGTGACACTTCGTTAGGTGACCGACCCACACTAAGATGGGAGAATGCGTATCGACACACAGGAAACAACACCTGGACGTACGGATGAGTCAACGAGTCAGTCCAGTCCGAGACACGTCGGGGCACCTGACGTCGGACGGTCCGAGGAGACAGGTACCCTAAAAGGTCCGTTCTTGTGACCTTACCCAACGGTAAAGAGGAGGACCCTGAGAAGGTTGGGTCCCTGACTTGGGAGTATAGGACGTAGCCGTCTGTTTAAGAAATGATGACTCGGTGGACCCTACGGGACAAATAGAAAACATTCAGACTGAAACGGATTGGTTGACCTGACATTTAAGGAACTCATGGTACATAATGCACATTGTGTAAAACAAAGGGAGGGTCATTCATTTAGTAGTCAGTTTTGCCTTCTTTCCTTTGGAAGATTTCCAAACTCATCAATCAGAGTTCAGTCCCTTGATCTGAATTTGAGACCCCTGTATCTGAGATTTAAGACACGACATAGAATGTTAATACTCGTAAGGAGTCTGTTCTAGACATCAATGTGGAAAATTCTTGATTAAAATACACCAATCTTAAGTGTTAAAAGTTTAGAATTCACAACCAGTTGTTCTTTCTTCAAAGATCTATAGAATACCGGTCCAGGGGTCTCGTCGAGAGATGGGTGGACATTTCCATTTCTCGAAAGGAGGTCACACCCTCGTACGATCCAATTTGGGGTGTAGCAGATTTATGAAAAAAACAAATAGGAGACATTTCCCAAAAAATTTTAATTACGAATAACCTCAGATCAACGAAACGTAATGACAGATCAAAGATGACATGTCGTTTCACTTAGTCGACACGTATGTGTATATAGGGGAGAAAAACCGAAAGGAAGGGTAAATTCACGAATAAGAATTTAGTTCCGTAGAACGATTCACCAGTTTCCATACTCGAGAGGAATGGTCCCACCAGTCTCATCATGTCAAATTTAATACTTCAATAAAAAGAATGATTGGAGGGTCAAAAGATTCCCTTAGTTTTATCTTTAAAGTCTTGGACCCTCTTATTTCTTTGTCGACCCAAGTAGTGATAGGACCAATCTTTGAGAATAGGTCTGTAGTCAGGGAAGATACGGAGTCTCTAGTTAAGACTAGTAGTCTAAACTAGATTTAGTTTTCAGATTTAGTGACCGAAACACTATTCAATAACTTTACCGGTAAAAGGTCTATACAGAGACAATGAGTACGCAATAAGTCTAGGTGTTTACTCGGGACTTTTGTCCAGAAAGTCTACTGGAGTAGAGGAGACAATTACTTGTTCTAACTTTGGGTGCAGTTTTTATAGAAATATACCAAGACAAGGGGGAGGACTAGGGAGGGCAGTCATCTCAGTCGTCACCACCCTAGTGAGTCGACTTTTCGAGGATATGATAATTATGTAGTACAATCACACTAAGGGTCTGGGAAAAACGATTTCCGGGTAGATAAGTAAAGTTTTTGCAAATGGTTCAGTAACCATTTACTGAATCTCGGATGGTTCAAGGTCCGAGATACGATTCTACACCAAAGACGGTAGTCCCCCAAGGGTCAGAGTATCCTATACTATATATAAATTTTTGTCCGACGACGTCGTTACAGGATTCTGAGTATCCTCTCGCCCCTGGGTCGAGACTTGGTGTCCGACCTCCCTAGTCCAACAGTGAACCATCCTCGTCAGTAGAGGACTCCTGGAGCAGCGGGTTCTACTGGCTCCCGACCCCCGCGGGACACTTTGAGCGGTGGGTGTGACAAGAGGTGGCGTAGTGGACTCCGGAGAACAATCTGAGGGTCCACTGACACGCCGTGTGTGAAGTCTTTGCTGTCGATGTTCGGACAGAATCGGACACAAGGGCGAAAAGTCACTACAAAAATCACACTGAAACCTAATGTTTCTAAATAGTCTTGTCAGTAATCCACTTCTTCGTGGAAAATTAAAGTGACCGTAGTTTGTGTATACTCTCGAAAATGGTGAGTCCTGAACTCTCCTATTCGTCAAATTTAAGACGAAAGTGTCAAGAATTCTTAGTCCTGGTAACCTAAAATCCACGACTTTCGTGGCGCCTTCAGTGAATCGGGCAATGAAAATAAAATGACGCCTTCTGACTCCGGGGTTTTCCCCTTCACTGAGTCCATACCTATGACAGACCAATTACCGGCTCGATCCCAATCTTCGGTCCGTTCGGTCGTCGCCCTGGTCGTGAGAGACATGATTTCTAATGTGGTGACGTCGGTCGAAGGAGAGGTTGGGTCGCGACATCGTTAAAGTTTTCACACCGACTACAATTATTATGTATACAAGACAATTGATTGCTTTAGGTTCTTTGGAGAAGTCAACGGGGAACCGGGAAACGTGGTACAACGACAGATCAAGACGGTGAGTCGAAACCGTTGTTCTCTCGCGTAGCCCGTGACTACACTAAGGTACCCGTCGCACATGACCATGTAGCATTACCTTCATCGTCACCAGTCTTTTGAGGCAAAGTTGTACCTGGAGAAGTTGTTTAGACACTAGGGATCTCCAAATCCGTAGAAGTTGGAACAAGGAGAACCCAAAAGTTCCTAAAAGTAAGGTATTCAAAGACACATATAAACTCGTGTATGAAGTAAAGATTCGTCAATAATGGTGTTTCAGAGCCCCTGGAATTCTTCAGTAGAGGTAGATCAGGGAGATATTTAAGGGACGGTTCGTCACTTGTTAAGAGGTAGTCGGAGGAAGGAGGTTCCGACTCATCGAGATTTACTGGTGTTTCGGGTAAAGGTAGTTTGACATCTTTTAAGAAGGAATACAGGTCGGGTTTAATTATAGGGACTTACACTTCCAAAATAAAAAGACGGGTAACCTCACTAGACATTTAGTCGAGTTGTTTATGAACTCATGTAAAGTTGACAAATTTATATCAGACTAGAAAAAAAAAAAAGAATTCCGATCTGTAGGCATAGAAGTTTATGAATAGGATTTCTTTTCAAGACTGAGACAGTGAAAGGTGGTGTAAGAAGGGTCAAATTTTTCTTTCGAGGGGAGTGGGGACCCTGCAAAATCACACATCTTAGAGTTTTAAACTTGTACCACGGGCTCCTCAGTAGTCGTCTGAACCCACCACCAAGAACAAGTAAGTGAGTCAGTATAGGGTTGAGAAACGTTGGGGTACCTAACGTCGTGTGGTCCGAAGGAACAGGAAGTGGTAGAGGGTCTCGAACGAGTTCGAGTCCAGGTAGCTCAGTCACTACGGTAGGTTGGTAGGACAGGAGACAGCAGGGGAAGGGAAGAGTGGAAGTCAGAAAGGGTCGTAGGTCCAGAAAAGGTCAGTCAGTCAAGAAACGTAGTCCACCGGTTTCATGCTCTCGAAGTCGAAATTGTAGTCAGGAAAGTCACTTATAAGTCCCAACTAAAGGAAATCCTACCCGACCAACCTAGAGGAACGACAGGTTCCCTGAGAGTTCTCGGAAGAGGTCATGGTGTCAAGCTTTTGTAGTCCAGAAACCGTGAGTCGGAAGAAATACCAGATGGAAAGTGTAGGTATGTACTGGTGACCCTTTTGATATCGAAACTGATACACCTGAACCTACCTAGATAGAGGTTTAGGTAAGTTGTGTATAGAAGTCATTTCCGGTGAGTCGTCATAGGATAACCGTCATAAACTACTGTAGTAGTAGGACGACGGTCTATAACGTGAACACTAGTCGTCTCTGGGTAGTCGGTCGGTGTACAGACAGTTGACCGAAACATGTGAACAACAATATGGTCATGTCTTGAGGTGCATTACGGAAATTTAAAGTATGTCGTCGGAAATCAGACAAGGTTGCAGAGGAAATCCAGCAGTAAGTCAGTGTATAAGACAGCGAGACGACTACCATTTAATTAGTGTCCTATGTTCCACACGGAGTAAGGGTACTTACTCCAAATATGTCTTTCTGAACAAGAAGACCTTGTCCTTACTCAACCTCTCGAGTAACGGAGAGAAAGTCTCGTGAAGTTAGTCAAGTCAAGTCAGTGAGTCAGCACAGGTCGAGAAACGCTGGGGCACTTAACGTCGTGCGGTCCGGAGGGACAGGTAGTGGTTGAGGGTCTCAAGTGAGTTTGAATGTAGGTAGCTCAGCCATTACGGTAGGTTGGTAGAGTAGGAGACAGTAGGGGAAGAGGAGGACGGGAGTTAGGGAGGGTCGTAGTCTCAGAAAAGGTTACTCAGTTGAGAAGCGTACTCCATCGGTTTCATGACCTCAAAGTCGAAATCGTAGTAAGAAATGTTTCTTGTGGGTCCTGACTAGAGGAAATCTTACCTGACCAACCTAGAGGAACTCCAGGTTCCCTGAGAGTTCTCAGAAGGGGTTGTGGTGTTAAGTTTTCGTAGTCAAGAAACCGTCAGTCGAAAGAAGTGTCAGGTTGAGAGTGTAGGTATGCAATCGTGACCTTTTTGGTATCGGAACTGATCTGTCTGGAAACAACCGTTTCATTACAGAGACGAAAACTTATACGATAGATCCAACCAGTATTGAAAGGAAGGTTCCTCATTCGTAGAAAATTAAAGTACCGACGTCAGTGGTAGACGTCACTAAAACCTCCGTTTTTTTTTATGTCAGACTGTGACAAAGGTGAGAAAGTGGTAGATAAAGGGTCCTTCACTACCCTGGTCTACGGTACTAGAAGTAAAAGACTTACAACTCGAAATTCGGTTGAAAAAGTAAGAGGAGAAAGTGAAAGTAGTTCTCCGAAAACTCAAGGAGAAGTGAAAGACGGCATTCCCACCACAGTAAATGTATCGACTCCAATAACTATAAAGAGGGTCGTCAGAACTAAGGTCGAACACGAAGAAGGTCGGGTTATAAAGAGTACTACATGAGACGTATATTCAATTTATTTGTCCCACTGTTATATGTCGGAACTGCAGGAGGAAAAGGATAACCCTTGGTCAGACAACAAGGTACAGTCTCGTGAATCCTAAGTAGAAAATTTAATGTACAATATCCTAAAGTGGGTTCTAGAATCAGAAGAGGTAGTAGGTAGATATCGAAGATACAACTCAAAAAAAAAAGAAATTACACCTATAAACGNGATCCAACCAGTATTGAAAGGAAGGTTCCTCATTCGTAGAAAATTAAAGTACCGACGTCATTGGTAGACGTCACTAAAACCTCCGTTTTTTTTTATTTCAGACTGTGACAAAGGTGAGAAAGTGGTAGATAAAGGGTCCTTCACTACCCTGGTCTACGGTACTAGAAGTAAAAGACTTACAACTCGAAATTCGGTTGAAAAAGTAAGAGGAGAAAGTGAAAGTAGTTCTCCGAAAACTCAAGGAGAAGTGAAAGACGGTATTCCCACCACAGTAAATGTATCGACTCCAATAACTATAAAGAGGGTCGTCAGAACTAAGGTCGAACACGAAGAAGGTCGGGTTATAAAGAGTACTACATGAGACGTATATTCAATTTATTTGTCCCACTGTTATATGTCGGAACTGCAGGAGGAAAAGGATAACCCTTGGTCAGACAACAAGGTACAGTCTCGTGAATCCTAAGTAGAAAATTTAATGTACAATATCCTAAAGTGGGTTCTAGAATCAGAAGAGGTAGTAGGTAGATATCGAAGATACAACTCAAAAAAAAAAGAAATTACACCTATAAACGGGTAGACATCGTAAGGTGGTAGAGAGGGTTAGAGGTGTTAATAGTTTTTAAAGACTTTCGTCTAATCGTTGGAATTGACATTCCAAAATAGACATAGGTATAACAAGAAATTCTTTTGAACCAACCCCCCGCCCCCCTCCGTCTCTCCTTTTTATCGAACTTCTTTAAGAGAAATATACATAAAAAATTTTTAACCACAGTCGAAATAACTCGATAATAATTGTAGATTGTATCCATTCAAATTCCAAATGTTGTGTTGTGAAACTAGGTACATATATAATGTCTTACCAATGGTGTTATTTCAATCAATTGTGGACGGTGGACGTAAGGGATCGTATTAAGTCTAAAAAAAAAAAATCACCACCACCACCACTATTGAAAATTCTCGGTGACAGTCAGTCGTTGAAGTTTATACATCATGTCATAACAATCAATGACGGACGTACGACATATAATGGACCTCTTCCTTTACCGTTGGGTGAGGTCATAGGAACGAACCTCTTAGGTATCCGTCTCCTCGGACTACCCGATGTTAGGTACCCTAGTGTCTCTCAGTCTGTGTCGACTTCGGTGACTCGTACGTGTGCCATGTAATTTAAGAGTTCTTGCACAAGTAGAATGTCGACCTTCAAACAGGAGAAGTTGGTTGTAAGGCAGTAGCGGTGGGCAGGAGTCGTTGGTGGTAAGAGAGTAAAGAAAATCAAGTAAAAAATCTAAGACGTATAAGGACTCCTATATGTCGTAAACAGAAAGAGAGAGACTGAATAGATCTGTTCTAGAGAACGGGAACCTGACCAATGTTGTCAAAATCTTAGGACCTCAAGTCGTACACTATGAAGACGTAAGCAAATTCGTGTTCAGTTCTCCAAAGTTTAGGTCGATAAATGACCGACCTCTGGTGACTGAGAGGTAATTGTTGGGGACTCTGTCCACCAGGTCGTTGAACACACGGGTCTAGAGTGTCGTGACCCAGGTTTAATCCATATAGGAGAAAAAGAAGGGGATTATGGGTAAAATGAGTTTAAGTCCGGGATACTGGATTTTTACCCTGACAGTCAGACGTAGTTCGGGGTTTTTCAGAAAAGGAGGAACGAAGGTCCTGTTTAGGTCGGATCAAGGAATTAAAAGGAGGTCTCAAATCGTGGGAGTGAAGTACTTGAAATTTAGGTATTTTGGGTTGTCAACAGAGGAGACGAAAATTTTATGTTTTTGTGCAAATTTCGTCCGAGATACTGGAGCTGTGTAAAACTGAAACGAATGGAGAACTTATTATCTCCTTTTTCGTCCATCTACGAAGGCCGCCGTCAATAGGAGTATTAAACAATCGGTCACGATTTGACAGGTATTAAATCTTCTATGTTGGACACGTAAAAATTTTTCATTGTAATGGGAGCAAAAGAGTCCTTTCGTCTAAAAGACTCTTCTTAGACATAACATATCTAATCTTTTATGTGTCTACAAAGAGGTGAGTAAGACGTGACAAAGACGAAGTCCAGGAACCCCCTACGTATGTACACACTCTCTCTCAAAGACTCGGGTGTCCGGAACCCTCCTGTCATTATGTTCACACACGGATTGGTTGACGGTACCTCCCACCTTACTAATTCATTGGTCTCTACATAATTAGGTAGAAAACAATGGGCTTGTAATAACTGGTCTCTGCAAAGGTATAAACGAATGTATTTAACGACGGGTACACACACTCAAAGACGTCTTTAGGGGACCAGCTATTACGCAATTCAGTCGGCTCTTCACTAAACCTTCTTCCCGTCTGGAACTGGTCGGAAGTCCTACCGGTCCCTTGCGAAGGACCTCTTCCACAGTGACTCGTGTATCATCTCAGTCGTAACTCAAAGTTGTCTCAGTCCGAGCTGTCCCGTAATGTCGGGGTGTCTTAGGTGTCCTAGGTTTTTTTATGCGCCGTGTAGTCCCCAGGAGACGCGGGTTTACCTTCATTCTTTGCCCGCGTTGCCACGTCACGCGGTCCGTCCGACGACACCCAACCTCGGGGGGAGCCTCGTGTCGTCGAGTCGTTGACCGAGTGTAGAAAGTGTCCCCTCAGGTGTCCTTCTCACTTAAAAGTACATATAAAAAATGTAGGTTTAATTTAATTGAGTACCTTAAAAGGTGGGAATCCTTAATTTCATCGTCGAGTACTTCATTAAGTCAATACAGTAAGTATGGTTTTGTCTTTTACGACCTCGTTGAACCGTGGCAAATTTTCGGTTCGGAATTTTTTTTTTTTTTTTTTTTCGGTTCGGATCCGGAACCGGTAAAATAAGAAAAAAAGTTTTGGACACCGACAACACAATAAAATTGAAAATAACGTCAACATCTAGAAAAAAAAGGGTTTTAGTTTTCATAGAAGTAACGAATCTTTTGTCTTCACATTTTACCTAAACTTTATTCTTCTCCCAAAGCCGTTTCGTCGAAATCCTCACTTTTCGACTCCCCCGCCCCCTCCTCTTCGACATTGTAGCTTAAAGACTTTACGCTCCTAAGGTGGATTAACCAACTGAAAGTGTCAAAGCGTATTACTATCGAAGGAGACCTAGGTATTTAGTTGAGTCTTGATATTTCACCTCAAATTGGTTTTCGAGACAGGTCATAATCAATTTACTCTAGAAAACGTAACAGGACTATGTTATCGGTGTAAGTAAAAGTTCGTGAATTAACCTACATAACAGTTTTTGGTGCCACAACCTAAAGGTGTAAAATTAAAGTGTAAACGGACGAGGGGTCGAAGACGCGTCCCTGCCCAGACCAAACCTCGACGTTCACACACTTTCAATAACCTCTTGCCAGCAGAGACCCATTACAAAGATATTCGGCGGGTTTTTAAAAGGGGGACATCAGATCTACCCCTTGTCGACCAAAAACAAATTTTTCGACAAAACTCTTTACAGACTTAGAACTCCACATCTTGACTCCAGTGGTCATTTTCGTCCACGAGTCCCTGTTCACTCTTCCTGAGACCCCGGGCCAACCGGGATATTAGAAGACGTCCCATAAAGGATAATCTCCTTTTTCACAACTTCAACCAAGGAAATAAATCCTGCGTTTGACTATTTCATTATCATAATCACTGCGATAACCTTTAACTCGTAGAAACTTGTATCGGTCGGGAACTCACTTATTAATCGAGGGAGACTTTACCGACAAAGGGAGGGTTCCGAAGTTTATGTTTCCAGGTTCCGAAATTGAAGGCAATCCACAATATTCGGGAACTTAAAGGAGAAATTTATGTGGGTGTCATTTTTCTTGGTAGCAAAGTTTATTTGTCGGGGTCTTGAACCAGACAGGAGGTTCAAGTGTCTCCGCTTAGAGTCCTTTTCCGTCTTCTCCTTGGGCTTAACCGTCCTGGTCCTCCCCCGCCAAAACTTTGTCCGGTTCACGTCTCGTACACCTTGGTGACTTCAGGTCACGTGCAGTCTATAGGTGGTCGGACTTCTACTTTCCTTTGCCGGAGAAGGGGACCCTCGACCGCCAATAATCGTCGACAAATAGGTCAGCCCCTATCTCTAATTGTAACATTAAAAAAAAAAGAAAAAAATTTCTTGATCTTCTTTTAAACAAACCCTTCAACCGAGAAGTATAGTTTAGTGACACGTAACGGTTTTTTTTGAAGGAAAGAGTCTTGACTTCATGATCCCAACTCGTTACAATACTGAGAGACTCTTTGAGTCCTAATGGTTTTTCGGGTAGAGGTATTTTATTCTCTTCTCCGGTCTCTTTGGTCACCTTTAGACGGGGACTGTGCAAGGGAACTTGAGACGGGACACGTCGACCGAGAACTCCGACCATGGACAAGAGTCGGACGCAGACGCGCCCTCACAAGAGGGCGGGGGACGGGGTGACGGGGGGAGAGTCGGGGGGTTTAATTAGAACCGGTGAGACTCAGGATGTGTTTACCTAAGACGTGTACGAATGACGAACATTTATGGAAAAGTACCGTATAACCCCCTTCAACGAATCATGAGACATCTCGAAATAAGAGTTTTTTTTTTTTTTTTTTCTTCTCGACCTATAACCATAAAGGGGGGGTGGGGGCTAAATTACGATGAGAATTACAGTAAAAGAAAATAATTTAGGAAAGAAAACGAAAACTAGAATAAATATCGTCTCGGTGACCAGTATACCTTTGATAATAACATATCGACCCTCTACTTTCTGAAGTAACGTCAATTTATTCTCACTTAGTAAACTCGGTCATTATGTGTGTATGTCACTCCATGGTAAACATAGGTCTTACGGGATACAACAAGTGAACCATTGTCTCGGTAACTCCAAATATTTCCCGAAATGGTTTCAGACGAAAAAAGGGTTTTATACAGCAGACTGTTATACCTTTGTCCAACTACACGTCAGGAATCGATGAAATATATATATACACACATATGTATATATATCCGTGAATGACAACATTTTTATCCTTGAAAGTAAATTTCAACTCTACAATTAGACATAGTTTTAAGATGGGTAAAAAGTTTGGGACAGATGTTATGGCAAAAGAACTTCAACAGAGACCAAAGAGGTAGACTATACTAGAGTAAGTAGGAAATTTTAGGATGTACTGGAATATGAGGAAATACTGTAAGTAGAATAAAACGGAATATATCATAAAAATATATATATACAGACGACAATTCTATACTCTCCGGTGCTTCATTATGTGTGTAGATAGAAAATAATAAAAAAGGACGTCACCGAACGTATATGTATTATCGGTAAGGATTCCGGAAAACTTAATTTACTTTAAAAAAAAAATTATCTTTTACCGATTGGATATCAGTCGTTATGGTTTTCGAAAATCTAAAGTCTCACAGAGTGTCCTATATACGGTGACCACAGTAGGGACTGTCAAATCCTTCATGTATTAACGTGGAACACTATAATGTCAGGATATGTTCCTGGGTCACGAACGGAAACCCCACGAATGTAAAGTCTTCTCCATATCCGAAACACTTATCGTCGGTTTGTTGTAGGGACCTCGCATACGGGACGGGATGATCTGTTACCGGAGCTCACTACAGGTAGTAATTGTCAATCCCCTCTCGGGAGAGGTCTAGGTTGTTCTACAACTCTCAGGATCTCTGGGTCCGTCTGATCCTCCTTACTCTCATTCCCCCAGACATCCTGTTTACTTTCACCCAGGACCCCTCCCTTGATCGGGAACACAGGGACCCCTGTCTTCTACCTTCCGAGTCGAATCCGGAACCCCTACACCCTCACTTCCGTGGTTTACTCTCCAGCGTCCGTCCATTGACTTCTACCTCTAGTTCTTTAAACTTGTCCTCCCATGGTCGCACGAGGAAACCACAGGTCCACTTCGTATTCCATAACTATTCGATAGAATCTGGATTCGGTATCCTGTCACTTTTCGGTACGTTCTTAGAACTACACGTTCCCGGGTTCCCGTCTCCTATGTCGTAAATGTACGACTCACAAAGTCTTCCCTACCCCTTCTTTACAAAACAATGTGTTCGAAGAAATGTGAAGGTGACGAAAAGGTTTTTACAATGTTAGTCGTCCACAATGAACGTATTGTTTCTTTTCGTAAAATTTGTCTTTCCGGACTAAGAAGGGGACATCTCCAGTAATGTCTCATAACTCATCCCAAGGGACCCGACATGTCATCTAATAATGGAAGACATCTATATCATCACACATATACAGTCAGGGTCAGACGGTGAAATAGGGGAAAAGGGGAACCATTGGTACAAACAAAGGATGTAGACACTGAGACGTTTTCTCACCCATTTACATATGCACATCGACTAAGTGAAACGATATATTGTCTTTGATTGTGTCGAAATATTCAGTTGATTTAAGGTTATTTGTAATTAAAAAATTTTACAAAATTTACTTTCGGACAATCAATTCCTATTTAGGGATCATTGTCCGAAGCACCCGGTCGACGTCTCGTGAAACACACGGTCCGTCGGTCTGTGTCCACACAAATAAGACGTCCCTGGCCTTTAAGGCTGTGCATAGGTCACAGGTCAACAGAAAAGGAAGTGAGGTCGTTTTCTTCGACGAATGCTCATTGACGTTTAAACGTGGTATTAGAGACACGACGCACCCGAATCAAGTGATCCGAACCTAATCGAGGGGGGTAGGACCCCGGTCCTTCCCGGCCTCACCTGAGACGATTGGTCGGGGGTTCCGGGGGGCGGGCTACCCGAAGTAGGTCAAGATCAAAGGCCACATCCTTTCACTACATTTCATAACCCCCGTCTCCCACCCCTATGTCTCCTCTCTTTACTTTGTCAAAATTATCTACTTTGAACTCAATTCCCCCTTTTTTTTTTCTACTTGACTTTAGTGTATTGACGGTAAACGTAAAGAGTTTGAGCTAGTGTCTTAGTAAATAAAAATTGGTAAAACCACCTGTAGTACTCTCAAAGTCGGGCCGACTGGGGTACTGTCCAATTTTGACGGTTCCAGTCCCAGCAAATCTGTACGAATTTAGGAAAGCTTACAATAAAATAGTAGACCCCTTATTCGCAATTTAAGTAAAGGTTCTTAACGGGTCAATTCTTTATGGAAGGCAAAAGTCTATTTCGTATCAACTTCGACACTCTAAAGACCCCTCCCCTTTTAAAAAAAAAAAAAAAAAAAAAAATTCTTTTAATCCAAAAGAGGGTTACTTGTAAAATTCTTAGCTCTAGGTTTGATTTCTTAACTTAGGTCTAGACTGAACTCACTTTTCAGGAAAGTCACACATTAGTGTACTTAAAAATTTTTACCAGACAATTAAAAAATTTTGACTCCTTACACCTTTAATATAAGCACCAACTTCCCAGAGGGTCTACGGTGTCGAAAGAGTGTACTTTCTCAACCAAACGTCTCGGATGAGAGCAAAAGATGTCTTAAGTCACGGAGACTATGACAAAGAGTTGTAGATGGTGACGATAAAGTACTTGAAGGCTCAAGGGTAGACACTCGATAATTTCAAACGTTCTGGTGAAGGGTGGAGACATTTTCTACGGGGAAAACCTGAGTCACCATAAAAAACGTGTAAACTCTTTTACAAACGAAAGGAGACAATACTGTGTCTAGACCGTTCTATTAACTTTGACTTTAGCTCGTGAGAGACTGACAGTACATATTAACTATAAAGTACTCCTCTAATGTCAAGTCTGTGGTTTTGACAAAAGAGACAGTTACCCACAGATTAATGTCATTTTTCGGGTAGTTGTAAAAAAAATTACTAATATCGTTTTGTTCTCTTTCAATTTTCTCTCTTTTCATTTTCAATGGTCCTGAAAAAAAGACCCGGGTAAGAGAACAACAATAAAAGGAAGAAAGATTTTTTGTGGAGACAGTTTTCCTTTAAAAACTTCTGCTACGGTAATTAATGTCTGAAAGTAAAACTCTATGGTTTTACAAAGATTGTCGTAAAGACCAAAACACAGCAATAGAGACCTAGATTTTTGACTACTGTTTAAAGGATTTCAAGGGTGGGACATGAGAAAATCTTCCTAATACCATCCCCTCTTCCTTGACTCCAGACTTTCGGACAAAACTTCGTCAATAGCGACCTCTATTGTAATTGTTCCTAACTTATTGACGGTTTACTTTAAATTATGTAAAAGGGTAGGTACGTTATCCGGAGAATTTATGTTGTCTTATTAATGAAAGTATTATGAGGGACCTTTGTTTCTCTCGTCTTTGTGACTTACGGAAAAAACAAACACTACAGACAACACTCGCGCTTCTAGTCCTCTTCCTACAAATGGTCCCGTGAGAGACACGTAGGGGCGTATTTTTTGTCGCAACGGTCGTCGGTGGAGTAAACTTCAACGCATAGAAATTTTAGACAAATACAACCTCCTCAACACCGTCTATGATTTAAAACATTAAGTCAATCTGTAGAACCGGAACCGAACTCAACCACCTGATACTACCAAAAGGGGAGTCACTATTTTGCTTTCACTAAAAGTATAGACGTAGACGTATGTGTGTGTGTGTGTGTGTGCGTGTGTGTGTGTGTGTGTGTGTGTGTGTGGTGTGTGTGTGTGTGTGTGTCTCAAAATTTTACTTTTGAGGTCCTTCATCAAACAGGGATTTGAGACGAGGGGAGGAGAGACACGCACGTACACACTCACACATATACATAAACACACGATTGAGCTTAGTCAGCACAGACTGAGAAACGTTGGAGTATTATCCTGACATCGGGTGGTCAGAAGAAGGGTACTCTAAGAGGTCCGTTCTTATTACCTCACCCAACGGCAAAGGAAGAGGTCCCCTAGAAGGGTTGGACCCCTAACTTGGGTACAGAGGACGCAACCGTCCGTCTAAGGAATGGCGACCTGGAAACCCATACGGGATGGTTTAACCCCATCCCCCTGTAGACCAAGGTCCGACCGGACAAGTACCCTACCAGGTGAAGACGAAGTCTTACTACTCGGTCCGGGAGTCTACTAGAGTCGTAAGACTTGAGTCTTTATGATTTTGTTTCTCCCTCAATCCCCGTCCAAGTCTTGGACCTTCCTACATGACCCTCGAGGACACTTTCCTCTCAGGTCCCACACCAGGTCTCGTCCGTCTTCGGTCTCTCTCTCCATGGTTGTCCCCACCCTCTCCGGCCCTACCGGGGACCCCCTGTTCCCTACCGGCATCCAGTGTCCTCAAGGGGTCCGGGACTCGAAATCAGTGGTTTAGAAGGACAATGCCGACTCATTATAAGGCAGCACATGGCGTTGAAGAAGTAGGTACAGGGAGGCAGACAGCTACCTGTAGAGCCGACGTGGGTACAGGACCGACAACATTCATCACGAGGTCCTTGTCCCGACGTACACAGAAAATCTTCAGCCTAAAAAGGGTCCCACACACGGGTCATCACCCTAACGACCCAGTATATCATCAAAATAAGGATTCCTTATTTAAACTCAGGTAAGATTACTTCTCATATTTGGATCTTGAACGATATGTCTCACTTTATTCAGTCTTTCACTTTTGGTTTATACGATATAATTGTTTATGGATATACCTTAGATCTTTTTATCATAACCGCTTCGATAAATGTCTCTTCTTTACCTCTGTGTCTGTATGTCTTGTCGGAGCACCTGCGACGCCCCCTTCTCCCCGTCCCGTGGCACTCTTTCATCGAAAGCACACATATGCGAGGGTACACTTCATCCATTGGTCGCCCCCACATTGTGTCCCTCGGGTCGGCCCACGACACCCTACTGTATCTCCCTACTTCCGTCGTCCCCTCCGAGTCCTCCTCTCCTATACATATAGTACTACTGGCTAAGTGCAGCTACATACCGTCTCTGGTGGTGTCGTAATATTTTGTTAATAGGAGATTATTTATTTTAAAATTTTTTCTTTAGAAGGACAATTTAGAGGAAAATGGACTCGTTCCGCCTTACTTAAAGACCAGGAACGACAATTTTAGTGGAGTCATTTAACTAGTGAGGTACTTTTAAGATGGTTCCTAGCGACATTCGGGGTGTACCCGGTCCCGGGTGTAGACTCAATAAGTGGTACGTAGGGGTCGTGGAAGGTCTTACTGGTGTAGTCGATCTAAACGACTTAATTATTTATATGAGAGACTAGTTAATCGTTAATAACTTTTTACAAATATAAAATCAAGACAGAAGATAAAAATCGTATCTATATAGATTTTGGTATACCATACACTGATATTCTTCTGAGATAACAATTTCTGACGTTTTTTTAAATGTTAGTCATAACTATTTCGACAAAAGTAACCGACGGAAAATTGAAGTAACGAATAGATCTACTTTTCCAGAGTTTTATCCTGAAATTACTTTATACCTAAAAGACCCACGGTAGGAATCTTAACTAAACATCCAATTTCCTTAGACGAAAAAAAGATCAGTGTAATAATACATAAACATTCACCCGTTTAGGACTGAGAGTATATATGTCTACCGTCATAACCAGAGCAGTAGATAAAGACTCAATAAGATAACTACCCAAACACGACTGGTAAGTGACACCAAAAAAAGGAACAGAAAATACACTGGTCTTTATTACAAAGACTCCCTCTTCATTTATCCCAATCCTTTACGACAGACACCGGTTCCTTCGTTCGTCTCGTTTCGATTAAGAAGTTTAACCTTATAATAAGGTGTCTGTGCCCGTTACCTTACCTAGGACCTCTCAGTTCGACTAATCTACCTAGGTACCTAGATCTGGATAGTAATAACTAGGTAAACAAGGACTTTATATGATGTTCTCTCTGGAAGACTATCGTGTCTATTACAAAAGTTGAAGGAAATACTTTTTCTTACATAATAAAGTCCCCGAGATTCCACTAGAAATCTTTTAATTTCAATCCATTATACGCACCTATTTTCGGTTGTAGATCAGTCTTGTCGGTGGAAGAGTTTGTATAAATATCTAGTAAATTCTAAAGCGACAGTAAGACGTCCTCTTTCTAAATTTTGGGTTACCTGTGCTTGTCGCATCTCACGTCTCTCCTAGTATTCACTTTCGTCGGACTGAAGAGTCCAAAGAATTTGACACATCTGAGAATGAATATGCACCATTCGTTCATAAAAGTCGACTTTGTGGATTGTCACAGCCATTAATAACCCGTGGAAACACACGGTTGACAGAACGTATGATGACGAGGAACGTTATTTGGACTCTAAATAAGTGACAGTGAAGGTTACAATAAAAGAGGTAAAACCCAAACTCATTGAATGGGTTCTAATATATTGTTCATTTCTTTGGTCAATGTCAATCTTAGATGTATAAAAATTGAGAACACAATTAAAAGTGAATCAATACGACAGATAGTATTATCAACTCCGTCTCTTTTATCTTCCCAGTAACCAAGAAAATTTTTGATTTGTACTAGATCTTCCCTTTTTTTTCTTTAAAGACCTAATTATTGACTTATACAAAATTAACTTTTCGTTACAGAATTGGAACTTAACGTAGAGTCAGCGGGTGTTTCTTCCGAACTCCCAAAATTGTCTTACTAAGATTTTATCTTCCTCCCATACCCTTAGAGACGGTGCGAGTCTAACCACCAATGGAAGTCACTAAGGTTGAATCTGAGTAGGAAACACCTTTCTTTACATTAGGTGACCCTTCCGGTTATTGACACTTAGTCGTCAACCTATTAATAAATCCAACATGAATTATTGCCAGAAGCGATTTCTCGATGGTAAACTAGTCCCGGACATTTTAAGTACGAAAGTTCAACTGTAGAATCTTACTTTCCTATCAGCAACTAACTTAGTCAGAAGATTAACGTGTTTATATTTTCACCTTTTTTCGATAGTAAGAAACCATACTTTCCCTTTACTTTTGTATGTGTCACTCTTTACCGACGTCCCTCGACCCACCCGTGCCAGACGGACGCTCTCCAGTCCGAAGACAATGTCCACGTTCCGTCCTCTCCGCACCGCCATCACGAGTCATACACTTTTCCCGACTGCGAATGCGGCTCCTCGAGACCTTCAATTTAGGTCCTGGTCACCGACGTCACAGGTTCCTCCGGTTGAACACGACCTCTACCTCATCGACAAAACCTTCTATTAGTCCAAGAATTATATGGACTTCGTGGGTGTATAGTTATCCTTGATCGGTGGAAGGTCTGACGAGACCCCTCCCTGTGTCCGTGGGTCTCCTGTCTGTCGTACTTCGAGGGGTCTAGGGAGTCGACGTTGTAAGTAGATTTGAAGGGCCACACGGGCTCAGGAATTTAGGACACGAGAAGAACGACATAAAACAAAATTGAATTTTTTTTTTTAATAAAACTTTAAATTTTTTAATATTTTTGCACCACAACCGAATGTCACGACACAATTAAAGACGACAGGTCACCTACGTATACATATATGTAAGAAAAAGTATCAGAAAAGGTAATACCAAATAGTGTCCTGTAACTTACATAAAGGGACACGACATGTCATCCTGGAACAGCAAATAGGTAAGAGACATATTATCAAAATAAGAACGACATAAAACTTAGAGTCGTCAATCATACTAAATATACCGGGAGGGGGAAGGGAGACATAGTAGTAGAAGACGTAACAAAACCTCAGACATTTCCACCGTCAAGTATGATCCGACAGAACTCTATCGAAGTAGACCAAGACACGTAAAATAACAACGTCAAGTCTAAGAATAACAACAACGTGAACCGCTTTTACGAGAAAATTTTGTGACCCATCGTTTTCTCGCTTCTAAAACGAAACACCGGAAGCTGAAGCCTAACCCTTTTTGTATGTGAGAAACTAAGTATCGTCACATTTAAGTACCTCTCTATGAAAATCACAACCTGGGTGGTTTGTTATGTGATTGTCTATTAATGCACCTTACGGTCACTTCGGACTGAGTGCCAGGAGAACCAAAGGTTTACGAGTTACCAGAAGGAACTTCCGCAAGTGATATTTTCAGTCGATAACGACAGAGTCACGGTATTCAAGTTGTAGAGACCTGGGGTCTCATCCATCATCATTAATTATTTTTTGAGTCGTCATAAAAAAAAGGGTCTGGGTCAGTAGTACGACACGAGATATTAAAATAAGAACCTCAGTAGCTCTCACAAAGGTTATACCACAGATAGATCCTAGTCTTATCAAATTTTTTTTTACCTTTTTACAGGTTTGTAGAAACGTACCGTTACTACCGTAATGACCACACAAATTATTTTGGAAATAACCATGTAAAAGGCCATACCACCGTAACCGTCTTTGCCAGGGGGAAACCTAAACCTTGAGTCGTCGACTACTTTATGTCATTTGTAATTAAACCTTACCCGACGGTCAAAACCTTTCGGTCCACTGTAAAATAATATAAACATGGCTCGTCCCCGATGCAGGGTATGACGACATCGAAGGCGACAGTCTCCGAATCGACCGTAATACCTTTTTTTTTCTTTCTTTTTGTACCGTCCGGACTCTTAGAATAGGGGACTTTACTTTCAGCTTACGGTTTAACTTTAAGGACATCCTAAAGGCTATCGTTACCCCCTTAACTCTTCGGGTGTTAATTCGTATACCCGTAATTCTATTAACAGTCTAGACAACCGCCTGTACTATCTTCCGTCTACCCACGCTTAGTCATGCGAGGTGGCGTCGTGGGACCCTCTGTTAAACTGCAAAATGGACGGACTCGAGGAGACGGTATAAACAGTGACCTACATGTCGTGTCGTAGAATGACTCGCAATTCACAAAAAAAAAAAAAAAAGAAGGCGACTCCTGACATCGACGTACACACTAGGAAGTCGCGGGAGATCACTTTACGTGACCCCTCAGAACAAAAGTTTCCGACCAGAAGGAAGGAACCCCAGGACGCCAGCGTGGAGACTACGGGTGAATGGAGGCGGCAGGGAGACCGAGAAAGTCCAGCCCCGGGTAGCACTTCTGCCGCACCGGGACGCTCCGTCGGTGAGAGAGCAAGGCTTGGTCCACGGCCACGGCGTCGATGGACAGGTCAGCCGTTGAAGGGGACTAGACTTGGGTGGGGTCCTGGGAATGTCTCCATCCAGGTGGAACCTCCCCGTACAGAGTAAAGGGACTTTGTCATCTGGGGCACACGGACGCCACGGAGGAACCGTAAGTGGGGAGTCCTTCGTGACCGGGCACTGGTGCTTCGACAAAGCCATTGTTCTACCATTCCTTTACCCTTTCCGAAAGCTTGCAGCTGCCGATTAACACAAAGAAGCCATTGACAAAAGGAGGTCGTAGAAGACTTTGGGACGAGGACAAACGTCGTCCCCTACTCTGGTCTGTGACTACTCTCCTTTACACTAAAATCGATAAAGGTGTAACGCGAGTAGGTCCAGGAAATTACACCAATCAACATCGGACTGTCACTACAAAGGTTTACTTCTCCTTCCTTCCTTTACCCAAAAGCAACGAATTCTACCTTCCTTTACATCCATGTAAAGTTTTTACCCTGAGTCAGCCTACTCAGTAGGCCGAGACAGGACTAACGTGGCATGGGGACTGAGGAAAGCCGAAAGGTTCTGGGGTCCACCGTCCCGGTGTCCTCGTTCTGGACCCAGGGTCCAGGGAGACGTTTACCGACCGGGCTACTGGTTCTCTACGAATATATTATGGGGCAACGGGAGTGTAACTCTTTACACGATTGTCACGGTGTTCTTACCTATACACATTCGTAAACAGGTTCATAATTCGTAACATTCTTAGACTCACAACTGACATACACCCGTACGGACGGGTAAAAATAGACTTATCAGTCTGAAACTACCGGGAAAGAAAATTTCTCGGAAACCCAAAAGAAACAGAATCCAGTCGGGAAGAATAACACATGTTCGTACTGGACTCCTACAACAATTTTACGACTAAGACTAAGTCAATCAGACCCCAAGACGTAAAGATTACCCGAAGGTCCCCTATTCGTATGAGGACCAGGGGACTAGTCTAAAACTCCCTGTTCTAAGACCTGGGGTATCTAATGTCTACCTTCCTTTATGACTTATCTGTGCGAAGATGGAATCTTTATTTACTAACGTAAACCCGGTGCAAAATTCTATATAACACTAGAACCTTTCAACTCGTCACCTTCTCGATCTTTACAGAAGTAACTCGACGAAAGGTATACATGGTAAAAATTTGTGACTAATGAGGAGCTCCTATTCTCTTCGGATTAAAGTCTTATAGTAATCCCATAGATAACTTCAGAACTGACATGCATAAATCGCATGAGGGACCCTTAATATAAAATTCCTGTAAAAAGATAATTTGGTAACGTATACCTTCTTTGAGTTATATTATCGACTATAAATGAACCCAAGAATTAGTCTTGTAACTCCACACACTAAAAGTACTAATACTAAAAGTAACGTTAATTCAACTACAAAACATCTGTCACTTTAATGGTAGATGAGGTTTTCTAACGTTTTATCTTAAATTGGAGTCGCGGTTACGTCCCTATTGAACGAAGACGTCCACGTAAAAACTTTGAAGTTATTTCTACTACTCCTTTCACTACCTAGTGTGTCAACCCGCCAGACTTTACTTATCGGTCGCCGGGACGTCGGACCCCGTACACACAGACACGGAGCTCCGAAACCACCCACACAGTGGACGAGAGAGAGAGAGAAAAAAAAAAAACAGACGTCCGTACGGTGGTCCGAACGTCCCGGTCTCACAGAGGAGGCCGTCGAGACTCTAGTTTAGGCTGCTGCTCCCACTGCTTTTGGACGTTCTGTGCTTTAGAAGGCTCCTGTTCTTTAATCTACTGCTGTTCTTCCTATAGTTTAGGTAATGATCCAGTTCTAGATCCATTGTCATATATTATGACAGCGAAGTAAATTAAGGAAATAACCTGAAACTACTTCACTTGTCTTGTCCTTCTTTGATAAGTCAAAAAAGGACCTTCCATTTAGACGTCGATTTTTAGTTTTTCCTTTCCGAACGAGATCTCCGTGCTTGCATAGTAAACTCTATGGACATGAGATCCTTTCGGCTTTGACGGAAACGTAAATACTTAAACCTGGGTTAAGACTATTACTGTGTTTTGCCGTTTTTGTTAAATAGTGGTTAAGTTTACGTTCGTCAGCTAAACATTCTGACGAATAAGATGTTTAAACCAGTCTTTACAAGAAGGCTTTTATGAAGATTTTTCTCTAGGATAACGACAACTTTCGAGTTAACTATATACACGTCAACATTGAAAAAAGAATGGAACTTTCACTCTTTCATGGCTAAAGGGTCGGACTCAGATGTATACAACTATATATATATATGTATATATACATATTCTCATCATGGATACAACGACAAAAAAAAGAACCGATGAGGAAAGATGTCTTTTAAGTTAACGTCCTTTTGTCGAAGACTAGTCAAAAGAGTCGAGGGGTTATAGAAATTTAATCTTAGACAGAGGAACTTGACATTAGACTATTCGTCTACCTGAAAGACCTTGTAGCACTGTGGGTGCAAGAAACGGAACCACGAGAACCTATTAAAAATAAACCTTTAAATTACTCGACATGATATTGTCACGGAGGGAAATATTTGTTGTAAACAAACCCACGGGACCCAGAATCACACCCGGACACCCTAGATCAAGGGACTGGTCCCTAGTCTAAGTCCGGGGGAAGCAACCCTCGTGACTCAGAATCGGCGACCTGACGATCTCTTCCGGACTAAGGAGGGAAAATCTCCGGCAGCAAGAGTTCCAATACAGATCCCAGGAAATCCCTAATTCCTGTACGGTAGAAAAGTATAACGGAAACATCAATATAAACAATGATTCAAAATGGTGTTAAAACTTTTAAGACCTTGGAAGCTCGAATGTGGAAAGGTGGTAACGATACCAAAGGACCGGGAACCGGTAAAGGACTGAGAACGGAACCTTACTATTCTGCAAGGGTCCTCCCAGAAACTGTAGGAATCGTTAAAGAGACAATTAAGTCAGTTGAGAACCATTGAATGGATCACCGACATTGTGTACGTAAAAATCAAGTAGGAAACGTCAGAGTTACGTCGTAAATTTGAACGACAATTCTTGGAAGAACAAAGTTTCCAGAGAGAACTGCAAGTGAATCCTGAGGTTTTGACAACAGACCGTTCCGAAAGGTTTAGATCCGTCAAAACAAACGTATTTGTTGAACATTCGCCTATTGGGTAAGAGTAAGTAATGACCGGACTTATGTGAACCTTTTGTTAAAGGGTACAAGTCGGGGTGAAACCTTTTTCACACCATATACAAACGATACATTTTTGTAATGGGTTTAAAAATGGAAGACCTGTCCTGGTCGTCTTTGAGCTGAGACAAGAGTAAAACGAACAATGTAGAATGAAAACACCACCCGACACCCGCACTTAAGTGTCAGTGGAACTTAAGGAACCGCAACCGGCTCCAGTACCTACCCTCTCTCTACCCGGTCGTCTCCTTCACTCCTTCTCTTAGTCCACCGTCTCTTTCTCTCGAAAGACTACCCGAGTCAAGTCGACACGTAAGTAGCCGTGTGTAGGTTCCGTCTGTCAGGGTAGACCTTCCCTCAAATTGGATGTCCTTCCGCTCGGTTCAGAATTTCGTAGAAAGAAACCACAGACGGAGGGAACGTTCACGAGAACCGAATGGACGCACGTAGTAGAAACACCCGTCGCACACGACGTCGGGTCCCTAGGTGAGGTAAAGACGGACTGACCCAGAAGACACAGTACTACGCAGGAGTGACGTTACACCTTCAATGTGTCTCTAGGAAGTGTCACCTTCTGAACCTCGGTAAGTACAAAATTTAAGAAAATTTGAAAAAAATTTTTATTACAAAACCGGGTAGATTCGTCGTACACCCTAGAATCAAAGGACTGGTCCCTGACTTGGGTACCGGGAGCCGTCACGTTCGCGTCTCAGATCTGGTGGCCTGGGGGTCCCTCCAGGACTTGCGTATCTAAAATTCGGTCATGAGGAATTCACATGTAACTTCACTCATCTACCGAAGGGTGTACAAGGAGGTCGAGACTTTCCAACACTAAGTATACAAGTAAGTCACTCGGAAAGTCTAAGTACCTTACAATTCCAGCTCCGAGTGGAACAACCAGGAACCCCAGTCACGAGTCTAGAGATCCAACTGTAGGAATGTCTACCAGTGACGGTAAAACGAGGAATATTACCTCAAAAACTCACTTCATATGAAGTAAAAATTACAGAGAGTACGAGTCTTTTCCAATAACAAGTACAATTAAGTCTGACAGGGTGAACCTCAAGGAACGAAACAAGACAGAAAGATTCCGTAGAAGGTACGGGGAGAAAAAATTCACTAAGGGGTCTTTGTCAATCTTTGGAACTACGGTACTTTAGGAGGACTATACTGTCCGAAAGGTTCATCGAGTAGTAGTAGGATAGACGGAGGGTAAGTTTTGAAATATTAAATAGTCCTAGAGTGGGTCTTCATCTTCAGTGGAACAGAAAGGTCTGACGACCGAGGTTGGTACGGAAACTCACTTAGTAAAGACAAGAGTTGTTAGTCTCTAGTCGAAAGGCCGAAGTAAAAACAGAGTGTTACTCCAGCGTCAGTAACTATTGGTCATTCAAACTCAACTCAACCCAACCCAAACGGACTTTGAGTCCAAAGGGGTTGGACAGAGCACTGGCATTTGTAGGTCTTACAATTTCCAATACCTCTACTACAAAAAGATTGGAACGATATAAATTATGTACCTCTTTCACTCTGAGCCTATGTCATTCTCCGGACTGGTTCGGGAGGTTCGACCAATCGTCTGTCGTCCGGGAGCACAAGTGAGTAAGTAACAGAACTTACCTACTGGAAGAATTAGGACAATCTCGACGTAACACAATTAAAACTTCATAGGTGTAGCAAAAAGCCAGGGAACAAAAGGAGTCCAAGTGTACAGTGTAATACTTTCAAATTTTTTTTTTTTTTTCTCAAAGCCAGAGGTCGGGAAAGACCTAACGCCAGGACTTCACATCGAACTCGGCCTCAACTGGCACGTGACGAAACGGCGTGTACCGAAATACCTGGTCTCGGCACAAAAGGGAAAAACCGACGGAAGATAGGTATGCCACGTGAACCCCGGGGTCAGACTTGGAGAGGGCAGCCCGAACCCAAAATATAGACACTCTGAGACTTGCAGAGTGGGTCCCTGACAGGGTGGATTTCGTTACGGCTCGGGACCGTCCCTCTTTTGCGGTGGTCCCTGTTCCCGAACTCTACCCTTTCGAGGGGCTGTCGAGCCCTTCTTTAGCCTCCCTGAAATCTTTGGCAGGGAAAGGCGGGGGGGTAATCTTTTACGGCGCAGAAGGGGACACAGGCGTCGTTATTGCTGCTGCTCCTGGACTGCGGGCTCGTCTTCCGCCTCGCCCTCTTCCTCGCCGCCTACCGCTTGTTGCGGGCGCTCGCGGACGCGCACGCGCTGTAGTTGCTCCGCAAGTTCCTCGACCCGGCGTACCACGTCGACGTGGAGTTCTCGCTGTTCGGGGTCTGGTTCGAGGACTAGGAGGTGGTCCGGCACCGGCAGTAGGAGTCGGACCTCGTCGTTCAGGCTCCAGTCCCGCCCGCCGGCCGAAGGAACGTCTCCAGTCCCACCTCGGGCTCCCAGTGCCGGCTCCGTGGGGATCGTAGGGCCCCGGCAAGGGCACAAACTCGGTGTGCCGTCGGATGTCCCGTCGGGGGGAAGGGGGACATCACTTCGGGGTCCTCAAAGGAATGTCGACCCTGCCTGCAATGGGATCCAGGAGAGTCGTCAGGGTCGAGTCGCAGAAGCGAACCCCGAAGGTCCACCGGGGCCCCATTTCTGAGGCGGACGGTCCCGTCCTCTGCACCCAAGCTAGGGGCCCAGCCCTGCTCGGGGACGTCCCCCTGTACCGGCGGGTGCGGCCGGAAGAACACTCCTCGTAGGGCACCTGCCTCCTCGGACCGCCCGACGCCAGGGGCCCCAGCCTTTTCTCCCCTTGCACTGGACCGCTGACTTGTCGTTTACGAACGAAATGGCTGAAAGAATCTGGCACTCGCGGGCGTCTCAGCGGGGTCCGGCTACTCCCTCCAACTCGGTCCCTTAGCGTCGTCACGCGTAAAAGGGCGAGCCGGGGGAACAAGACCTTCCGTCTTGGACTCTCTTCCCGACTCGTCTGGGCGTCTTCGCATCGTACTGACGGGGTGTGGTCTTCGGGACCCACTCTGGAGTCGGGAGGTACGAGAGGAGAGGGTGTCTTTCCTTGGACTTGGGCTTTCGGCGCACAGACTTCTCTTCCCTTCTTCTCTTCCAGAGGAGCCTCGGCGGGGGCGACAGGAACCGCCCGGGCGTGGGGCCGTACCCTCTGCGCAGGTTGGTGTACCCTGTCTACACTTTCCCGTTCACACAAGGTCGGCAAAGGCTTCCGCAGGGGGACACAGGGCGCGGGTCCGCAGTCGGGACTCTCAGCATAGACTGGGGCTCGCGTGTGACTAAAAGGGATGGAACCCCCCCCCCCGCCTAAATTTTTACTTTCGAAGGGAAGAGACAATGTTTGTATGATTAAGTAGAAAGAGAGAAGAGAGAGTCCAGGTTCAACGGTGTAACGAAGTAATTATGCTCTCTGGTGAAGGAATTGTCGACATAATAGAATTTGGGTGTATTTGTGAAGAGGAATTGGGGAAAAAAACATTATATTCTGTTCAGACTCATCAATACTTAGCGTCTGCGTTCTCCAAAGTCGTAAGGGTTACTAGTTTTTTGGCTTTTTGTTTTTTTTTCTTTTTTTTGCACGTTGAATCCCCAACTGAGAGAAATTGTATAGTAAGTCTTACACGTCACACACGTCCGACTCTGCGTCGGGTCTCTGACTTACCGTTAGAAAGGTGTGACACCTTGTTACGTAAACACGGATTTGAAGAAAACCTTTTTTTTTTTTTTTTCATATATTAATTAAACATTCAGACTTTTTTTTATAAATTAAATTTTTTTTTAACATTTGAACGTTATTACTTTTTCACATGAAGACTTCTTTTGCTGTACTGGCAAAAACAACCATAAGTTCAGTCGATCACAAATATTACTGGCCTATAGCTTATTCCCTTCGGGCCGACGGGAGCATTGTTTTGGTCGTTTATAGGACTACTGTCGCTTCACTACTGTAATCGGTAAGGAATCCCATCCTCCTTGTCTACCTAGAATATCTGGATACTGTTTATATATATATTTATATATATATTTATATATAATTTTTAAATCACTGATACCATTCGAAAACAAGTAAACAAAGTCTGAAAAAAGAGGACATTTTTTTATCATGACTAATTGAAAAAATTTTCTTTCTAAAATGACATTTATACCTCCACAAAAAAAACCAAAACCAAAAAAAAACCCAGACTAAAGACAGGGAGAGGGACCAAACAAGAGCATTGGACATCACGGTTGAGACGAAGGTCTCGTCCATCATGTCCTACTTTACGACTGGGACTACAACGAAAAGTAAGTATTTATTCATCTTTTAACAAAGAAGTCAGAAAACCCTTGTGTCCTGAATTTTCAGTGTAGTACACATCTATAATGGTTCGTCGTAATGGTTCTGTACCGTTTCTCAAACAGACTTAACCTTACAACGACAAACACCGGGAGAAGGCCCTAAAAGTCTCCATGTTCCAATCTTACGATGTTACAATGGTGGCACGGAAGGTTACAAATATAGTAGCCTTTGTATTGTATTAGTTTCACCGACACTAAATTGTTTTACTAATTTCACAATGGATGTACACATCGGCTTCATCACACGTCACTCCACAAAGACTTATGTACCAGTCTAAAAACCTTTTTTTGTTTTTGTTTTTTTTGTTCATTTCAAGTTGTTGGTAGGTTGCTCTTTTAACGTTCATCACACTGTCTCGACTAACTAAAACAACGAAAGAACTAAAAAAAAAAAAAGTTTTACCCAAATGATTCTACATCTTACTGAATTGACGGAGGAGGAAACAGACCCTTTTTTTTTTTACGGTTATAAGTTAGCAGTACGTCGTAATAGAGTTCGGAATATTCAGGATTTCGTAATTCAACGTGAAAGAACTCCTCCCCATCACGTCATAAAGAGACCGGTCATACTTACTTCAAATATGAATTGTATAAACTATCTTTGTATCTGTTCGATACCGTGTCGTCGAGCAGTCTATCGATCGAAACTGCAGACCCGTGTTAACTTGGTTGAAGGTAACACTTAGAAATATTACTAACTGAAACCACATATCACGTCATTTCTTTATCACGAGGATCAATTCATAAACAGTCGTAGGAAAGCAGAGATTGAGCAAAGATAAAAATGTCGGTGTGTTAGAACCGTACATAATTCTTTTTTTTTTAGGGAACAAGTTCATCAAAAAGGTGGATAGTCGTGACTCATGTACGGTATTTGGGTACTTTACCAGATTTACAAGGTAGACAAGAGGACAAAACGGTCAATATATCATTACTTTATGTAAACATTTAAAATACGTTGTTTACCGTTGGCATAGTAATAAAACTTTAACACATACATTTTCAATATAAAAATGTACATCTGAGAACAATAATACACAAAATTATGTAACATAGTCAAAAACAAAGAGAGAAAAAAAAATTTGCCACACCAAATTTTTGGCAGAGTAACTTTACTTTATCACTCGATGTTCTTAGACTTAAAATACAAGTAAAGACTTTTACATTCTTGTTTATTCTATCAATGGTGCACCAGTAGAAAATGTTTGGGTATTTGTAAAACTAATCGACACACACACAACTCTTGACATTTATACAAGTCATCACTATTTTGCCTTTATGAAACTAAACAACTATTCAAGGATTTTACACCTCCACCTAATTTTGGAATCTTATCGTCCTTAGTCTGAAGTACTTTGTAATAAAACTCCGAAGGGACACTTTTACCTGCTTGTTTCCCCGAGTCTCTTCCCGTACCTTCTGTTATAACATATGAGAAGGGGAGGAGGACTTATTACACACATGAACATGGGAGTCATACAACTTCTAAAGGAAAATCACCATGTAAGACGTGAGTAAAACATATGAGAATAGTTCCGCCCATAGGGATCCTTGTTATAATATATCCTTCGTCCATAGAAGACTAGTGTAAGTCCTATTCACATATCTTCTTTCATGCCACAAATGAGAAATCCCTTGACCTTTGTGAGGGACGTAACTACATGTAAAATTCTAACCGTGAAAACTATGTACAATAGTAGTTCCACGAAAGTATCTCGACTAAATCTCTAAAAGTTTAGACATTTGTTTCGTTTTTTTCTTAATTTAACATCAAGAACCCAAGAAAAAATTTAACCACGAAATACAAAACAAGAGTGAGTTTGTCTCATTTTCGACGTTAAATGACAAGTGGTCGAAACTGGGTAAGTAATTAGTCAGTACATTATGGAGATAACACCTTAAGGGAAACCTTTATTCACCTTTCGAAAAGATTGCCGGTAGTTACGACGAGTGATGAAAAACGAACCACCTCTTTGTAGGTGCCGGTAGGTATATGTAACCCAACATAGGGATAAATTTTTTTTTCTTTTTTTTTTTTTCTACTTTCCCTTACATCGGAAAAATCACACAAAAAAAAGAACAAAACACTAATAGTTTGGGTCCATTCTATAACCATAAGACGCGACCTAAAAGTCTACTTTAAATCGTCTTGTGTCAATCCTAGTTTCATGATATGTCCGTAAAGCATTCCCAGGTATGATATGATACATATACTACTTTGAATCCGACCCCTAGACAAATTCTCTCAACCTGAAATGTTCGTTGAACCTTGCCAACTAGGTGGAGGTGTAAGTTCATTAAATACTTATACGTCTGATCCCCAGACAAGTAGATCTGTAAAAAGGGTAAACAGAAGACACATCGACGTTCCTTGTGATTACAAATATGTTGCCAGTCAGGTGGGTCATTGCGTTGACCAAGACTAAGTCAGAAGGGTAAGGAAAAAAACAAAAAGCGAAAAAAAAAAAGCTTAAGAACTAAAAAAAAAAAAATTAAACACTAGAAATAAAACTACTCCCTAACCCCCCCACCCCCACCCCTCCCACAACTTGGTTCTGAACCCCAATTCTCCTAAAAGCAGAACCTAGGTTGTCCGTCTTACACTAGACACAGGTTTTCACTTGAACTCAGTCCTTACTTTGTTAAAGTCGTATTTGTTCGTGTTTTTAAATCAGACGACCGACTGACCTTTGTTTTTTTTTTTCAGTTCTACCTTATACTCCTTAAGGTTGTGTTACCCCGTGGTTCCGGAGATCCGGAGAGAAAAATAAAACGAAACCAAGACAAACAAAAAGAAATCTCTGTACGAGAAAGAGTACCCTGAACTTCACCTGAGTAGAAACACGTCACGACCAAAACGGTATGAGTAAAGTTCATAATATCTGTATACATTACCACTTTTATATACTTGACACCGGAAAAAGTAAGAACAATGAACACTACGTTAATTCACTTCTATTCTTTTTTTTTTTTTTTTTTCGTCTCTGAATGGTACATAGTCACGGACCGAAAAACAATATTTCGAAACAAACAGATCACGAGAAAAACGATATTTTATCTGGCATCATGTGGGATCATCCTTCTATTTGATTTAAATTTTTATTTTTTATATAAACCGAATAAAAAGCGTCCTCGTTAGGAAAATATGGTACTTATAATGTTTTTTTTTAACAGTCTAAGACTTATAAAGAAGAAACATCTAAAAACCTTAGTAATACTCATTTTCAAACAATGAAATAAAATGATAAATTTTCTACAATAAAATGGTACACAATGACTCTACTTTAACATACCATCGAAAAAAACAAACAAAAAACAAAAACAAAAACAAAAAAAAATCAACATCCAGCGTCGCCCCTTTTAAAAACGCTGACATGTGTATCGACGTCGTAATTTTTACTTTTTTTTTAACAATTTTTTTCTTTTTTTCCCTTTTGTAAAGTTTTTTTTTTTCTATTTGTCAATGTGGAACAAAAGTTACACACCGACTCACGGAGCTAAAAAAGTACAAAAACCACATAAAGACTAAACATCTTCACAGGTTTGTCCAACACACGACCTCAAGGAAGTTCTGTTTTTGTTTGGGTCGAACCAGATCCGGTAATGGACAAAGGGTAGACATCAATAAGCTACTTCAGTACATGTACTGGCAAGACATCGTTATTTACACGGTAAAAATATTTGACAAAGACTATGAACAAAGTAAAGTAAAACGTAACAGGTATCTCGACACTAAGAGACGACATTCATTTTGCCGTAGATCTAAAGTAAAAGGTTCACAACCTCCATAGCTGTCGAATTGTTTGTTTTGTATTGTTTTTTTTTTTAGTATTTTTGTTTAACTTTTCGTTTCGTGTACTAACTGGTTCCTTCTCTACGGGAATTACTTCCACCTTGGTCTACGTACGTTTTGTTTTTCTTTTGACAGATCTCCTAATTGATTACCTTCCCTAGAATAATTGTACGCACAATAGTGCCGTCGATACGTAAACTTCTCGAAACTTGACGCGGCAACGGTCACAAAAACCAACCCGACGTCGAATTCAGTTCAGTCGGAATTTGAAAACCTAGTCAACCAGTTGACAAACGGTCTTGGAGGAGTCGATCTGGAAAAGTCAGTTTTAAGATTTTCCTAAAGAAAACATAGTGAAACACTTCTTAACTGATAACAATTGGTGTCAATTATAAGGTGACATAACTATGAAAGAGTTTGAAATGGGTGGGGTGATGAAGACCAACTAAGACAACTGATCATTAGGTCTACATTCGTTGGTCTGCCCGAAAAAAGATTGAACATGTTTGACTACGCACAGTAGATACTACCCTCCCCCCCTTTACATGTCTGATTTTAATAAGTCACAATACATGACATTGAATGATAAAAACATCTCACCTGTAGTTAGAGGAAACGTTTTGGACCTCCGACAAAGTTGTAACGTAACATCTTTACATTTCAGCACATACGTTACCTTTCTTTCGGGCACTAATTCTATTTGCGAAGTAGTGTCTTACAAGATTTAGGTCATACACCAAAACCCCCTACAGAGGTATAGCGACAACATGAAAAAGATTACCCCAAATCACTGATCAAACGGACTTCCTTTTACCCTATTGCGGTAAACCAAGTGTATACTCTACGGGAGGTATCGGTTTACAACCCTAAAAGGGGGGGAGACCTAACAAACGTCTATAAATTTAAAATACTTTAAAGGTTTCTAAAACCAACTATTCGGGAAAAAGGAAGATTTACTAAACTCTACAAGAATACAAGATGACACACAAAATTTATATCTATTTTTTTTTCGGTGTTCGAAAATCAGAAAAAATCACAATATAAATTAGTAGAGTGACAATGTTTTTTTTCCCCCCTCCCTACTCGAACCCGTGGTGAAGTCACAGAGAAATAGATCAGATAATTGTAATGCAGAATAAAATTTCCTGGTTTAATTTGTTCTTTGAGAACTGAAACTAAGTAAAAAGTTTCCCTTCAATTTAACGACCCCACTGATTTTATCATAGGTTTTTAATTCTTCTATGGTTATTACAACCTTTGCTTCTCCCTTTCCAGTACTTTTCCTCAACTTCGTCCGTCAGTAGAAATCAGAGTATTAACCTAGGTAAGTATATTCTGGGTCACTTCAAAAATAAGATCCGAGATTAATAGTTGGTGGAAAGAGAACTGATTGTCGGATTTTGTAAGTAAACATTCGGTGTAATTTCGTACGCTTGTTACTTTTCTTGATCATACAAAGAGTATCAGTTTAGTGAGGTCTTAGTATGTACATTTAACGTGAACCCTGGGAATTACGACACGGTCGATTTTCCCGGATACCAACGGTTCGGTACGACGAGGAGGTTTGCTCAACGTTCCGGTGGACGAGTGACCGGTAGGACACAAAATTTCTTATATCGGTCAAACCTTTCCTGAATCCCCCCGTTCTTCTCGGTTGGAACCATAAGGACTCCCTAGGAAATGTAACTCTTCCAAACAATTTGTTTACACCTGCGCGTACTTCTGGAAGTTCAGAAGTCCTTTCCTGAGTCACGGTGTCGACCCTCTTCTGTGATCATCGCATTCGTGGTCACGGAACTCCACGTTGGGAGTTCTCTCCAATCCACGGTACCTAAGTGTTGTCAGTTTAGTCGGTCGGTCGGTAATAGGTCCATAAACAGACCTACGGTCTGGACTTCTACTGACCTAGACGTGGCATAGACATGGATCGTTCATAGTATCAAATCGTCCTCAAAACGATCCCTTCCACACAGAGACTTTGTCCCAAAGAATTGTAAAAACTGAACACCTGGGAAACTTCTACTTACTTACTTGAGGTATGTTTTTTTTTTTTCTACACAATTCCAGTTCAAATGTATGTCGAAATTCCTCGACTACTGAGATATCTCAGTATCTCTACATCTGTGAACTCTGCGAACAAGTACCTAGGGCCCAATTCTTTTTGGGGGTATGCCATTGATTTCGACGTCCCAAACTTTTTGATCTCGTTAAAGTGAATGGAATTGGCTCTACCGACTCGGATTCGTCTTGACGTGACCACAGACCGAAGACCCATTTTCTGGGAAACACATTGTGTTTTTTATTATGTCGGGAGTAAGTGTAGACAGTGCGATATAAATCTACAGTTTACCGAAACCGTAAGCATCCTTGCAAGAACATTCTCCTTCGTCTTTGAACGGTTCACGTTTCACTTTTACGAGCACACCTTAGTCTGGACGACCGAACTCCAGAGCCTACCATTGGTCGGGTGCCTACTCCTTGTGAGAGTAAGAACTGGTTTTCACTGGGTTAAAAATTCTTGTCCTGTCGGAACAAAAAACGGTCCTGAAGAAAATGAAATGTATTCGACCTAGACACTCACCCCACTCCGGTAAAATTTCCCACTCCTACATTTCCGGTTCACTACCCGAGGCCAGGAATTTCGATTTCTTTCATTGGTCACAGGACTGACAGGTTAGCGGGGGCACGACCCGTGGAGGGAGTTTACTGTCCAGACTGAGGTGTAAAATTGTTCTAGGACGGGGAGGAGCGGGGAGGGGTCGACTTAGGTCCAGGTAAAAAACAAAACGAAATTAGAGACGATGACGGAAGAACAGCTAAAAAAAAGTATCGCAAAGATTTAAAGAGACGTCAAGAGTAAAAGCTGGAATAAGATGTTTAACAAGCCTATATTGATCTACACTCTTACAAGTACGGAATGTATACTCTGACGATTGGTTTGTTTTTACACGTGGGACCGGGTGAAGAAGATTTTATCTGAAATATAAGACCTTAGTAAAATCTAAATGTCTTGTCAACGTTTCTATTATGTGTCGTAAGGATATATGGGGAGTGGTTCAAAAGGGATTTCCCCTGTACAGCGTACTGTCACCACTTCACTTTCACTTTACCTTCACAATCGGTGAGTCAGCACAGGCTAAGAAACGCTGAGGTACCTGATATCGGACGGTCCGAGGAGACAGGTACCGCAAGAGGTCCGCTCCTATGACCCCACCCACCCGTAAGGGAAAAGGTCCCCCTAGAAGGACTGAGTCCCTGACTTGGACTCAGAGGACGTAACGTCCGTCTAAGAAATGGTAGACTCGGTGACGCACTGGCACCGTGTAAACAGTTTTGATGCTTTAATTGTCACGACAGTAGAGAGTCCTAGGGGGTCCTTGACCGAGGTCCTCGGGGACGTCTCTGGGGTCAGACGTCCACCCGTTCAAGTATCATCTGCCACCATCTCACGTAAGGCGGGAGATAGGTGCCCAAGTCGTAGGGGTCTACGTCTTCGGACTGACATGAGGGTAACTTAAAGAAGCCAAAAGCGATCACAGGAAAAACACGAGGTCTTAGGTCAGGTTTTAGAAGAGACACGTCATCAGCTCGAGTGGGCCCGCGATCGCGTCCGACGTGCCAACGACATACGTGTCGTAGGACACCAGGTTCCCAGAATAGGCTCCCTTAGTGACGGGTTGACTTGATGTCAATTCTTTATTAGCTGAACTGTACAGTAAATACTAAGAAGGGCAAATAACAGAAGAAAGTTTATAGGGAGGGTCACACTAGTGTCCATAACTGGACCTTCTTCTGTCTTTCCTTACCTTTCCCTGTCCCCTCTGTATGCCGCGGATGTCTGGCTTATCACTGAGTAGACACCAGAGGAGGGACTAAATAACGGCTCACGACTATATCCAGCTTTCGTGGACTCGATTAGCGCTCACGTTTCCCTTGACAGGTATGTAAATCCTTCAGGTCAATCTTCCGTGGTCTCCGCAGACGACCTGGTCGTCGTCAACGACACTCCGTCCCCGTCTAGATCTCCGACTCCTGACCACGTCTCCCCACGCCGCACCGAAGGTCTCGTCTACAAATACCTGCAAATACTTTCACGGGAACTCCACCCTCTGTGTAAGACTGGTCGTCTCGTCTACTACCTAATTTTGTTGCCGTTCAGGACGATCATTACTTCATCTGTCTATCCTCTTTTAAACCATCGAAGTTGGTGTTGTCACGGGGAAAGTTTAACAGTAGGGGAAGGGCAGAATCTTAGAGCACCGACTGGAAAAGACCACAATAATGTCTTAATAATGTCCGAGGGGACCCGCCTCCGGAGACTCACTCCTCCTGCCCTGTATTGGTGTCGGAGGGTGACCTAATGGGACTCCGGGACTCAGATCTGGCTGTCCGTCTAGAATGTCCCTTAGTACATAAGAGCGTCAAGTGTGTTGAGCACAGGACTGAGGAAACAAGGGCTCCCGGGAAATGTTACACAGTAAGGCAGTTGTGTTACTGTGAAAACGGAGGTCTTCGGGTGTTGAGTTCCCGCACATATTTCTTGACTTTTGTCTTGTTTGTATTGAGTACCCTCTCCACACCTAGAGTTCGCTTCCGGTGGTCCCACAGCTACTGACCTTCCTCCGACCTCCTACCATGGGCTCTCTCCCCTCCCTAAGTCATGTCCTTCAGACGTACCTTCGCCACTTTTCAGAATCTCCTACTTTTGACGCTAAATGATAGATGTGGTAAGATCTGTCACTACTCTCCATGTCCGGAGACTCAGTCCCTCCACAATTCTCACCTCCGTCCCTAAAGGGACGACCAGATCACCACGATCCGGTACGAGGTACGAGGTACCAAGTTTACGCTTCCCACACCCAAGTTAAGGACCAGTCCCTTGATCCTAGGGTGCACGGTGCGTCACACCGGGTTTTCTTATTTTGTATTAAATTTTTTAATTTTTTAGTTCAGTTTTTTGTCTCATCTATGGGTTTCACATGATTTGTTTCCGACAGACCTACTTTTCTAGGACCCAATATTAAAGAGGATTCGGAACAAGATTTTATTTTCCGAAAACTCCAGCGTCACTGTTAGTAATTATCGTTATTCCACTCTTTTCGAAAGAAAGGATAACGGTGTTCTTATTCGATTGACCAGTCCTGGAATTCAAGTATTATGACGACTCTTCTATACACGATAACTTGATCGGTGTGTCGGAGTAGTGACCTCGTGGGCGTGGACCCTCAGTTGCGACGTCACCCACACCACACGCGGGGAGTCCCAGCCGTGCATCTCGTGCAGTCACGTAACACATCCCTAACCTACCGTACATTTATAAATGTGCCTGTACGAGGTTAGTAGCAGACGTAACCGGAGATAAACATTGAGAAGTGGAGAGGGGGGTTAAGAAGGGAGGTACCTGTACTCAAACTCGTTCGAGGCCCTCTACCACTTCCTGTCCCTTCGGACCACACGACGTCAGGTACCCCAGCGTTTCTCAGTCTGTGTTGACTCGCTGACTTGCTGTTTGTCCTTCTTAGATCTACACGACCCACGGAAAGGTCTTAGTTGACACCGAAGGGTAAAAGAGAGCGTTGATTACCTGATAGATTTATCACAATCTATTAGTTTTATCACAATCTTTTTAGACGTTCGTCTCCTTTAAACGACATTCGTTACACAAGTTCGTCTCCAAGTTCGATTACTGTCGAGACCAAGGTTTTACCGTTGTGAAGGTGTTTGTAGGAAATCAAATCGGAGTACCGTTTGGACTCTTTAGTCACAATAGTGGGTGTAGAACCCCGTTGATCGTTCCGAGGCTCCCGACGCCAGTCAAATTTACTCGCTCTCGTTACAGAAGTCTCCGTTTAGATCCAGGAAAACTACAGTCACGGGTACCTAAAAGGTGTCGACAGACCTCCACCCTCTCCGAGTGACCGACCTAATGTCCTACAGACCACGGGAAAGATCAAGTCTCATACCCAGGTGAGCACCCCGACACCCGGTCGGGACGGGAGGATTACTCAAGAAGATCGACATCTGAAAGGGGGTCGATGGATCGAGTCGTGGGGCTCTCGGACGGATAGGGACACGGAAGTGAAGAGGGTCCCTGGGAAGAGAAATTCGGGTTGTACAAACGTAGTAGACTGAAGACGAATTATAGTAAGGTAGTTGACTTTAATTTTTTTTTTTGTCGAATTATTGTAGACCCCTAGTATCTAGTTTTGGTGAGTACAACCCATGACCCTTCTTTCGTTTGAACACTGGTGTTCTTGGAATTTTAGAGAACGTCTATATTTCGCATGTTTGTTTGTGTTTGCTTTTCTCTTCGTTGACCTTGACTATTGTGAAGAAAATCTGGTGCACACACACAATCAGCGAGTCAGTACAGGCTGAGAAGAGCTGGGACGCCTGACATTGGGTGGTCCGAGGAGACAGGCACCCTGAGAGATCCGTTCTTGTGACCTCACGTATCGTCAAGGAAAGAGGTCCCTAGAAGAGCTGGTTCCCTAGTTTGGGTCCAGAGCTCGTAACGTCCGTCCAGGAAACGGCAGACCCGGTGGTCCCTTCGGGAGAAAATCCGGCACGACACACACGATTCAGCGAGTCAGTACGGGTTGAGAAACGCTGGGGTACCTGACATCGGGCGGTCCGAGGTGACAGGCACCCTAAGAGGTCCTTTAGTATGACCTCACCCAACGGTACGGGAGGAGGTCTCCTAGAAGGGTTGGGTCCCTAGCTTGGGTCCAGAGGGTGTTACGTCCGTCTAAGAATTGGGCAGACTCGGTGGTCCCTTCGGGTTCTTGTGACCTCACCCATCGGACAGGGAAGAGGTCCCCTGGAAGGACTGGGTCCTTAGACTCAGGGGACGTAACGTCCGCCTAAGAAATGGTCAAATCGATGGTCCCTTCGGGAGAAAATCTGGTATTGTGTGTAGTTTTTCGTATATAGGGTTACTTAATTGAGTATGTTTTATTTTTTTCTATTGTAAAGAGAGGAGATTTTAGTCAGGCACGAAATGAAATAAATTAGGTGTCTCAAGACAATCGACTCACAACAATACTACCAGTATAGTGTCTACTTTTTTTTACTCGGAATTTCCTCGACAATCCGTTAACTGTTTCCCCATTATAACCTTCGGGTGGGTAGACTGAAGTCCAGGACTTTAGACAGTTTTAAACACTATACTACATCAACGATCTTAATTATTTGTTGAATAAAAGTGTTATTAAGTTTCTCAAAAGGGCTCTTTGTGTTCCGTTCAATGATTCTCGTGTGAAGGTCATTTTCTGGTTCTACCCTAAATTTACGTCTTTGTAAATTGTGGTTTAAGACGGCTCTTCCGGGATCTTGTGCAGTAGAAGTGTTCCGTTCCTACTTCGTCTTCGTCTACGTCCTCTCGTCTGTGGTGTCCGGGACCGGTTTCGCCCGGTAGTGGAAACACTTCCGCTACGAGTTGGAGTCTGAGACCGACAAGGTGAAGAAAACGTAGATCTGAATACTTTCACTCACAAACAATCAGTGAGTCAGTACAGGCTGAGAAACGTTGGGGTACCCGACATCGGACGGCCAGATGTCGGAAGGGGTTCGCTAGCCCTATATTGAGGGGGGGTTCGCTATCCCTATATTGGGGTGGTGGATTCGCTAGCCCTATATTGGGGGTGGGGTTCACTAGCCCTATATTGGGAGGGGGTTCGCTAACCCTATATTGGGGGTGGGGTTCACTAGCCCTATATTGGGAAGGGATTCTTCCACCGTCAGAACCTTCCTCTCTCCGACTCACCCTCCCCTTTCTGAGTCCTGACCCCTTTCTCCCGACCCGATCCCACTCTCCCAGTGCTAGAACCCACCTCCCCGGGTCCCCTCCCTTCTTCACTTCACAGATTGTCACCTCTACACCAGACTCTCAGGACTTCTCCTCGACGTCCTTCTCTTTTGCGAAGGCCTCGGACTCACCAGAGGACAGATTGTGACCCTTTACTTGACGGGTTCCTCAGTGCGGACGACTCCTACGTCCTTTAAAATAACTCTTCCCCGCGGGTCCGTCTCTCGTCCTCCCACTCCCTTCGGTTCTCTTGACGAGACGATGCACCGAGGGTCAGAGTCCAAAATGCCACTAACCTAGTTAGTGAGACCGGGTCCCAGGAAGGACCACCCTGTACGTGATGAGTCGGTTCTACCTAAGGTAACTCTTCCTAAGACTCTCCAACCATCCTGTCTACCTGACCACAGAGGCAAGAGGAAAGCTGGAAACTGGAAGGGGTTTAAGAAGGTCAACCACCATCGGACAATCAAGACTCAAGGAATAGTCCTGGAGGACAACGTTCCATTGAGTGCGTGTACCAATGGTAGAACGAACCGGCCTTGTCCACCAAAACCAGTCACCAAGGGGATTGTCTCCTTGACCTCTGGTTCCTTTGTTGCCTTACAACGATCTTTGCTGAAGTTCTACTTCTTTCGCTATCTTTACTTAGGACCCCTGGTTCTTTCTTTAAAGGTATGTCCTTTTCACGCCTCCTAGCTTCAGTGTCGTACCATGACGGTCAGGGTAGGAACGTTGTGGTTCGTTGAACTTTGTTAAGTTTCGTCGTCCTCCTTGTCCCACAGGCACCGCCCTCGTTTCGTCCTCCACCAGCCCCGAGACCTCTCGTTCTTTCCTAGACCTGACAGGACGCCCACTACCCCTCGGTTGACTCCTTAAATTTGTCTCTTTCTTGGTCCAGTCCAAACGTAAGATCTTCGAGGTGTGAGGGGGGTGGTGGGGTGGCACCAACCCTACGAGGGACTCCTTCCACAGATTACCGTCTTATATACGTGGAGACCCGAATCTCTATTCTCCCGACACTCATCAAGTCGGAGAGACGTAGAGGTCGAGTCCTACTCTGAGCTCGACAAGAACGAGAAGAGGCCTTCTGCGGGTTGTGCACCTGACTTTCGTGGTGTTTACACTCCCGCTAGACCGAAGTTACAGACAGTTGGTTGACTACCGGTCCGACCCTGACGTCCGTAGTCTAAGTTCTCGTCATCCGAATCCCTCTTACCGAATTAGTCACAGGGGCGGGACGGGGGTGCCCACAAGGTCTTTTTGTCTTACAATTACTCCTCAAGCTACTTAACCAAGACGTGAATTACCTTAACCAAGAGACTAGACTAACCTAAGTCTCCTAAATTACTGGGAGAAAGGTCGTTCTTCCCCGTGAACATCAGGTCTCGTGTGTCACCGTTTCTGCAGTACGTTTACTAGTGACCATCTAAAGGCATCGGTTCATGGTTATCTTCCGTTCCGAGATTTACTGGGTCATAAACAGCCATATCCTATCAAATCAGTTTTTATTCCTCAGAGGACCCAAACCGACCCCCAAAGATTGACGTGATGGCTCGAACCCTTTTTATTTTACCACGCGATTTCCGAAATGTAAGGGTCGAGTTGTACATATTTTTTCTAGGCTTTCGAAAACGACGACCGAACTTTAAAATGAGAGCACCGACTTTTTGAAGGAAACTTTTTGTTTATTTTCATATTAGAACGTCCACTGGCTTAACGTTTCGTTCGACTTTAAGGTTGGATATCAGTCCCCAGAGAACAATTTGCATCTCGTAACTAACCCTTCTCTAGTCAAGTTAAGTCAAGTCAGCGCGACAGCACAGGCTGAGAAACGTTGGGGTACTTAGCACTGTAAGGTCCGGAGGGACAGGTAGTGGTTGAGGACCTCAAGTGAGTCTAAACACAGGTACCTCAGTCTCTACGGTAGGTCGGTAGAGTAGGAGACAGCAGGGGCAGAGGAGGACGGGGGTTAGGGAGGGTCGTAGTCCCAGAAAAGGTTATTCAGTTGAGAAGAGTACTCCACCGGTTTCATAACCTCAAAGTCGAAGTCGTAGTAAGGAAGGTTTCTTTAGGGTCCCGACTAGAGGAAGTCTTACCTGACCAACCTAGAGGAACGTCAAGTTCCCTGAGAGTTCTCGGAAGAGGTTGTGGTGTCAAGTTTTCGTAGTTAAGAAGTCGAGAGTCGAAAGAAGTGTCAGATTGAGAGCGTAGGTATGTACTGGTGACCTTTTTGGTATCGGAACTGATCTGCTTGGAAACAACCTTTTCATTACAGAGACGAAAACTTATACGATAGATCCAACCAGGATTGAAAAGAAGGTTCCTCATTCGCAGAAAATTAAAGTACCGACGTCACTAAAACCTCGGGGGTTATTATTTGAGACTGTGACAAAGGTGACAAAGGGGTAGATAAAGGGTACTTCACTACCCTGGTCTACGGTACTAGAAACAAAAGACCTACAACTCCAAATTCGGTCGAAAAAACGAGAGGAGAAAGTGAAAATATCCTAGTACTTTCAACCCTACCTCGGTAAGACTACTTTGATCCCTGAGACTGGAAGACTTAAGACGACTCGGAAGGTCCCGTCATCTTCAGGAAGGTGGGGACGGCGTCCTCCAAGCAGTAGGGACCGGACTCCCTAGACATCGGGAGGAACTCCTTCGACGGGACTTCCGTCACGAGCTGGAGTCTGAGTCCGACATGGGGAAGAAGACATAGAGCGAATACTTTCACTTTCGCAATCAGCGAGTCAGTACAGGCTGAGAAACGTTGGGACACCTGACATCGGGCGGTCCGAGGAGAGAGGTACCCCAAGAGGTCGGTTCTTATGACCTCACCCAACAGTACGGGAGGAGGTCCCCTAGAAGGGCTGGGACCCTAGCTTGGGTCCAGAGGAGGGAACGTCTTTACACGTTACCTTACACAGTAAGACTTTGGCAAATGGAGCCTGACACTGAACTCGGATACACGGTCCTGAGCTTAGGTCGGTCTCAGATCAAACCCTGAGCTTGGGTGTTCCGGTCCTGTACTTGAGTCGGTTTCTGGTTCGACCCCTGAGATTGGGTGAGATTAGAAAATTAAGCGAAGTGAATGGACCGTAGACCTGAATTACTCCGACTCCAAGAAACACAGAGTCGTCTCTTCCTTAAGTTTCGCTATCCGTTCTTAATCTAATTAATTAAATCTTACGAACATTCTCTACGCTCACCCGTCCGTAACTCACCCGATGTTAACATATCACCTTTCCCCCGACCCTCTTTCCGGTGAAAGAAGTTCATCTACTTCTATATCTGTCTGTGTTCCGTACATAGTTATTGAGGGGGAAGTGATCGAGGAAGAAGTGTAGTCCGTCCTCTCAAAGGCTGGGTTACTCCAGTTTGACTCTAATAGTGCAATTATCTTCCCACGACTGTAAAAAGAAGGTAGTTTACCTGACCCCGTATAGAACACCAAAACAAATACCAAAATATCAATTCGTTGGACGAAGCACACTCTCAACCTGATATTTCTTTCGGTTCGCGGTTCCTTAACTACGAAAACTTGACACCACAACCTCTTCTGAGAACTCTCAGGGAACCTGTCGTTCCTCTAGGTTGGTCAGGTAGGATTTCCGCTAGTCAGGACCCACAAGTAACCTTGCTGACTACGAATTCGACTTTTAGGTTATGAAACCGGTGCACTACGTTTCTCGCCTGAACAACCTTTTTTGGGACTACGACCCTTTCTAACTCCCGTCCTCCTCTTCCCCTGCTGTCTCCTACTCTACCGACCTACCGTAGTGCCTGAGCTACCTACACTCAAACTCATTTGAGGCCCTCAACCACTACCTGTCCCTCCGGACCACACGACACCAAGTACGCCAACGTTTCTCAGCCTGTGCTGACTCGTTGACTTGACTTGACTTGACTTCGGACGAAGTTACTTCCTACAATGTTATCGAAAGGAATCGTCAGTGATTAGTGTCACCAGAGGATCTCAAAGGATCCAAAGGGAGGGATAGATCTCAGGGGATGACCCTGTAGATGGGCATATTGATAGGATAAGATAGGGATAGTCAAGAACTTTCTAGACGTATCAAATCTCTTGGTCATAGAGTTTACCAGTCGTGTATTACAGTGTATAAGTCCGTGTCCATCTTTTAGACAAGGTTCAAATTCTATCTTGTCACCTCCGGTGACGTTGTCTCGTACCTTCAAGTACTGTACCAAGGTCTTAGATGTCGCGTGGAGTGGAGATGCTACGACGATGACCAGTTCAAAACCATATCATAGTTTTTTTCTTGCATTAAGCTTTTCCAATAAGTTATGAGAAGGGAAAAAGTTAATACATAGATACGTTCCGATCTAAAAGAAGTTTAAAAGGTGGTTTCGTAGTATGTTGTTGTTTAACTTAAGTCTTCGTCTGTACTCTTAGGTCGACAGAAGATAATTCAGTCTATAATTTCTCTAAGCTTTTTTACATTTGATTCTGGTGAACAGAATAATGAAAAACAAACAAACAAAACCTATTACGATAAAAAAAGTAAATTTTTAACCGAGTCAAAATTGCTACTTTACCCAAGTAACACAAAAAATTACTTATTTCTAAAAAATTTACGGAGTCAAAATTAGAGACTATACCATTCAGAATTTTCAATATTCTGTTTACTTACTTTCGTAAAACCCCAGGAACTATTAGAACCTTCTATCTTTTCCTAAGACGTCTTTTGTACTCCTGAAAACGAGATCGTGAACTAGTCGACGTGATTCACACACTTTATTTGTTTCTCTGGTTCCCATCCGACCCCATAGGGGACCTAAATCCCACAAAGGTCAAGGTTCGTACAGGGACATAATCAAACTGACCCGACGATACTATGACACTAAGTATTATTCTTTATGTATAAACCAGGAGTAGATTCGAAGACCGTACCTCAAGGATCTTAATGACCTTAAAGGATTTCACTACCGATGTTCTCTCTTCAGAAAATAATTACTCCATCGAAACCCTTCGTGGACCTAGTGGATTCCTACTCCCCGACGATCGGTCCTCTTGATTGGTGCCCTAACCTCCAAATCTTGTAAATCGGGACGGAAGTTGGAAGTCCCTCACTTCTTCCCGACCTCTTACTTAATCAGCTGTTACCGGTCACCGAAGGGTCCTCCGAGTCACCATTTCTTGAGTGGACGGTTCCGTCCTCTGAATACTCTGTGTATTCAGTCCAGCATTCAGCTAGGGACTCAGTCCTTCTAGGGGACCTCCTCTTTTACCGTTAGGTGAGGTCACAAGAACGAACCCTTAAAGGTACCTGTCTCCTCGGACCTGCCGATGTCAGGTACCCCAGCGTTTCGCAGTCTGTGATGATTCGTGCGTGTGTACCGGTTATTGAATAATTTAGTACCGACACACTTCCGAAGAAGTTTTGGATTCTCCTGTCCGAAACCTCTCTAAGGGCCAACCACTCGTGTACCTCTAAACCCCTCTTACCACGAGTCTTTTCCGGGTCTTCGGGGTACCGAGGGGGTGGGGTACAGAATGGGATCCGCAGAGAAGGTAGACGACGAGGACTCAATATTGAATAGCATTATTTGATTAGTAGGTCATTCATTTTATAAAGAGACTTAAGACACACAACGAGATCGTTTACTTAACTCGGGTTCCTTCCCCAGGGACCTTGAAAGTTAGATGTTGGGACCCCAGTTTTCGTGTCTAGTTGGACCCGAACGTTTACTGGGGAACCCACCCCGCTCCCTCCTCAGCTCAGAACGTCCTCACCCAGAGACTGGACACCCCAGACTACAATAGAGGTCCATCTCACCCCAGTCGCAACTCAACTTGACATCTAGTGGGTCGACCACGTCTTTAACGAACCACCACATACCCCCTTTGAGTACGAAAACCTTGTCTACCGATCTTGTGAATCGACGAGACTGTTTATGGTCTGATAGCCACCTCCACGACGATTGATAAAGTCTCTCCGAAAGGAGATTCTGTCACTTACCCAGACATCGATCCGACACACAATATTTGAGGGCTCTTCTATAAAAATTCTTGGTTATAGGTACGTTGAAGGAGGGAGGACTAAATTAAACAGTCCCTACCCCGACGTCTCCCAAACACAATTCTCGGGGGACGGGACAGCTAAGAGTAGACGTCGGTCCCAACTCTTGAGGTCGAGAGAAAACACTCACCGGTAGTCCGGAAGAGAGACAGAGAGGGGTGGACTGGTCCATCGTCCCTTCGTCCAACGATGACGACGACGACGACGATTCAGCGAAGTCAGTACAGGCTGAGACACGCTGGGGTATCCGCCGTCGGGTGGTCCGAGGGGACAGGGACCCTAAGAGGTCCGTTCTTGTGACCTCACCCAACGGTAAAGGAAGAGGTTGCGTACTTTCACTTTTCACTTTTACTTCAGCGAGTCAGCACAGGCTGAGAAGCTCTGGGGTACCTGACGTCGGATGGTCCGAGGAGGTAGGCACCCTAAAAGGTCCGTTCTCATAACCTCACCCCACGGTAACGGAAGAGGCCCCTTCGTCCAACCACAGTGAATTTGTCCCTCAGTCTACCTACTCGTATAGTCCAGAGACCCCTTAATTATTCGTGTAAGGGTTGGACTGTTCCCAACCTCCTCCCTCCACCTACTTCCCTTCAAGTCAAGTCGAGCCAAGTCAGGGAGTCAGCACAGGCTGAGAGACTCGGGGGTACCTGACGTCGTGCGGTCCGGAGGGACAGGTAGTGGTTGAGGGTCTCAAGTGAGTTTGAGAACAGGTAGCTCAGTTACTACGGTAGGTTGGTAGAGTAGGACAGCAGGGGAAGAGGAGGACGAAAGTTAGAAAGGGCCGTAGTCCCGGAAAAGTTTACTCAGTCAAGAAGATCAGTCCACCGGTTTCATAACCTAAAAGTCGAAGTCGTAGTCAGGAAGGTTACTTATAAGTCCTGACTAAAGTAAATCTTACGTGACCAACCTAAAGGAACGTCAGGTTCCCTGGGAGTTCTCAGAAGAGGTTGTGGTATCAAGTTTTCGTAGTTAAGAAACCGTGAGTCGAAAGAAATATCAGGTTGAGAGTGTAGGTATGCACTGATGACCTTTTTGGTATCGAAACTGATCTACCTGGAAACAACCGTTTCATTACAGAGACGAAAAATTATACGACAGATCCAACCAGCATTGAAAAGAATCTTTCTCTTTCGTAGAAAATTAAAGTTGACGACGGATTTATCGGGGTTTTCTGAGTGGTTTTTTTTATTTTTAACAAGGGAAGTTTCCCTCCTCCCTCGAGACACCGTCGATGACCTACCTATCTCTTTTATCCAGTTTGCTCTGAACGGATGTTCATACTCTCAGTGTTTTATTGCCACGAATCTTCTCTTCACATAAAGAGGTAGTGTAAGTGTCTCAGGTCTCAACCCGTTGGGGTCCGACCATCCGTCACGATGGTACGACCCCTGGGGTTGAGAGACGAAAGTACGAGTTGACACAGACGGCCGGTGTCCAGTAGTACACCGACGGTCTCGAGGCGGGTCGTTCAGGTGTAGGGTCGGTCGTCCTTCCTCCTTCCCCCCTTCTTACTCTTCGTTTCCCGAACGTAGTCGAGGGACTTCCAAGGAACTCCGACGGTGTATTTGAAGACAAATGTATCGTAACGGGTCTTGAACCGATGCACCGGTGTGTGATGTTGGTCTCTCCGACCCTTTAACCCGAAGTAAAGATTTCACAGGGGGTACAAACCTCCAAAATTCCTTTACCCCGTTTCTCTAAACTCCCTGTTGATCATCACAAACGGTTTTCCTAGAAAAACTTTGGTACGAACCCCGAAATTAAATTCGAGTTCAGGGAAACCCCTTCTTTACCCTTCAAAAGGACGGTAATGTTTCGAAAGGGGTAGGGAGACGACGACGAAGAAAAAAATATAACTATTGACAAACGACCAGGACTGACAGTAAAGGAGATTTCTCGACAATCCCCGATGAAAGTACTAAACTAAGGAGGTCAGGTTTGGACTTCGGTCGTCCTAAGTCTTAGTAAATGTTAAGACATTAAAACGTGGTATTAAATTTTATCAAGTTACCTTATCTTAAAAGTTGTATAACCTTTATCTTCGTAAAACTTTACCTTGCTCAAGTAGTAAGAAAATTTACATAGACACGTACGTACGAGTCAGTACAGACTGAGAAACACTGGGGTACCTGAAATCGGGAGGTCCGAGGAGACAGGTACCTTAAGAGATCCGTTCTTATGACCTCACCCAACGGTAAGGGAAGAGTCCCCTAGAAGGACCGGGTCCCTAGCTTGGGTGTAGAGAACGTAACCGTCCACCTAAGAAATAGTGACTCGGTAGACCCTTCGAATTTACTTAGATTTCCTTAAATTTACGTCTTCGTTAATTAATGGGTGGTAGCAGGGAAATTTTTTGTAAGTTGTTCGGGAATTAATTGTCTTCCATTAAAATGTAGTATGAAAAAGGGGAATTTGAGTATAAAAGGAAGTTTGAAGACGATGAATTGAAAAAGGTTTACATTGTATAAAAATATGAATTCAGAAATAAATAGTGGGGCAGTTTGTGTAGACGTAGTTTTTACACATAGCTTAACTTCAAATAAAATTAAAGGACAGTGGTCATACGAGATTGTCAAATTATTTTAATAAGACCTACCTCGGTAATAATGTCAATAATAATCACGTGTTGATTCGGTTTCGTTGTATTTGTGCCGTGTTTATAACTATTTTGTAATAATTTGTGTTTTTCACTTTTTATCCCGAAAAGACCACCGAGTCACCATCTCTTAGACGTACGGTGAGTAACGTCCTCTGTGTCCAAGCTAGAGACCAGGTCCTTCTAGGGCTACGGACCCCCATCGATCCAGGCACTCGGTAATGGAGACTCGACCTCGAGATCGCGGACTCTCGACGTTCATGACTCGGGTGTTCGGCGTGGACGACTTCGGACGGGTAGGATCTCGGGCCCGAGACGTTGTTCCCTTCCGTGGCGTTACTCTTCCGGCGCGTGGTGTCGCTCTCATCGGGGACGGACGACGTCGACCTTTTTAGGGCACGTGGTTGACTTCTGGGTCGCGTCGGTTTTTATTTAGTTAAGTAATTAATTTTTAAGTTCCTCGAACAAATTTTTTTCTCACTTTTTATTTTAGGTACCCCTTTAGTAGAGATTACTTCGTCCACCCTCAAAGAAAGAAGGAGGGTAAAAGATCACAGGTATTCACTTACACACACACGAGTCGACTAGTTGGGGTACCTGACATCGGGTGATCCGAGGAGACAGGTACTTTAGGAGGTCCGGTCTTATAACGTCACCTAACGATAAAGGAGGAGGTCCCCTAGAAGGGTTGGGTCCTTAACTTGGAGGCAGAGGACGTGACTGTCCGTCTAAGAAATGGTGACTCGGTGGACCCTTCGGGGTACTTCCTTACCACAAATAATTAAATTGTCCACTCATAGCTCGTAGTCAAGTTAAGGATGGAAAGCAAAATACCAGTATCCGTGACTCTTTATAATCAGTGTATTTACGTACCCATCCTTCCCTTCCTCGAAACAACTTTGGCATAGGGGACTAAGAGACTGGAGGAAACTTCGATACACCACTAGATAGTAGTTTTTCGTATAGGCCACTAGAGAGTCGACTGTTAAGCTAATCAAGAGGAAGTCGCCACTCTTTTCGTGTCTTAATGTCTGGTGTATTACAGACTTTCCCGAAGAACGGGTCAGTAATCTCAGTGAGTAAAAAGATCAAAGACCCTTTATATGGTTTTTCCGAAATGGTTCAGAATGTCTTGTTGAGAGTCATTAATATGGACAATGGGAAGGTGAATCATGGAACAAATAAGAGTGTTGTTCAACTCTTTTACCTTTATGACACTTAAAGTTATGTGGAATCGGTTCTATTGGAACAACTGAATTTTTAACGAGAATAAAAATTTTACAAAAGTCATATAAAAGTGGCTCTTGGACCTCCAGTTCTTTTTCTTTCTTTTCTTTTTTTCTTTTTTTGTTGGATGGTCGTTCAATCATTTGGGACGGAAATAACATTTTAGGGCAGTCGGTTTGGTTTGGTTAATCGAAAGTCCTTTTTTTTTTTAGACTAAAATAAAGAGTCAAGTTTATTGTCACAGGGGCATCGTCGACAGTGAGAGAACTTAAAAATTACGACTTTTCTTTCCGCTCCACGTTTCAGAACGATACTCGGAAGTCATAAATGGAAACTGTGGGTGAAGCGGGAAGGAGTCCGGAGAGAGTCCTGTGACGTAACAGGTAGAAGGAGAAGCAAAGGACGGGAAGTCCAAAAGTGTGAGACCCCGAGACGTGGCTCAAGTCCGAGTGAAGTTACGTCCCCAGTCGAAGGAAAACACTTGACAGTGTTCACCTCAACCCTTCACTAACGGTCGTTCGCCCGGATAGGAACCCGTCCTGCCCATACATTCTTTCGACTCATCTTAGATCTTATTACCAGATTTACTACCATAAACGGTTCGTCTCTATCTCTGTGTCTGCATCTCTTGTTTGTATATCTGTGGTTCTCCCCAACACCCCTCGCCCAACTCTACCTAACCGTCTAATCGTGACTGTATATATGTCGACGACGACGACGACGACGACGACGACGACGACGATTCAGCGAAGTCAGCACAGGCTGAGACACGCTGGGGTATCTGCCGTCGGGTGGTCCGAGGAGGCAGGGACCCTAAGAGGTCCGTTCTTATGACCTCACCCAACGGTAAAGGAAGAGGTTACGTACTTTCACTTTTCACTTTCCCTTCAGTGAGTCAGCACAGACTGAGTCGTTGGGGTACCTGACGTCGGGTGGTCCGAGGAGGTAGGTACCCTAAAAGGTCCGTTCTCATGACCTCACCCCACGGTATACATGTCGATGCTCTATATTTTATCCATTGATCACTCTTGACTGACGTATAGTGCCCCTTGAGATGAGTCACGAGACACCTCTGGACTTACCCTTCCTTTAGGTTTTTTCTCCCCTATGCACATACGTGTCTCGACTAAGTGAAAGGACGTGTCATCTTTGGTCGTGTTGTAGCATGTCGTTGATACACACACACAATCACCGAGCCAACACAGACATCGGACGGTCCGAGGAGCCAGGTGTCTTGGGAGGTCCGTCTTAATGATCTCACCTATTGGTAAGGGAAGAGGTCCGTAAAAGAACTGGGTCCCTAGTTTGGGCGTAGAGGACGGAACGGTCCGCCTAAGAAATAGTATACTCGGTGGTCCCTTCTCGTTTGATATGAGGTTGTTTTTTATTAAGTTTTTTTTTTTCTTTTTTCTTTCAGCTCCTAAACGTTATACAAGTATGTGGAACCATTTGAACATCTCTCTTAGGTTGTGTAGAGCCACGTTTATACCTTTCCATCTGCTCAAAGAAACGAAAGTTACTTCCTCTCCCGAGTTTTTAGTCCCTTCTGACGGACCTTGTCCGTTCACGACTCCGTTTGGGTCATTCAAAAATTGTTCGAGTGTCTAACATTAGACTTCAAACTTTCGATAACGATAATCTTAAACTCTTGATGCCGAGAATCAATGTTTTGGAACTGTAGATCTCCGTTGAGTCAAGAGGACTAGGATTTTCTTCCTAGGTACCTAGTCCACCGGAACGTCCCCCCTGGGACGTATACTAAAGACCGGACTGGACCTCCGTCTCCAGTCACGTTAGGTTGCAATTACAAAGAGAGGCAGACCAAATTCGTTCTTCTGTGGTCGGAACAGCGACCCCAGGGTGGTGTGTCAGCGACCCACGGCACTCACTGTCGCTGTAAATATTAGGAGTGTGGACCGGTGGACGATGAATATCACTGCTCACCCGACTAGTGGACCTTAAGAACAGACAGAAGGACTTGGTTAAGGTTTTTGGACCCTAGAGACTTTTGAACTTACGTTTTAGGGTCGTATAGGGTCTCACCCCATACTTTTACGGTTTGAGAGATGAACGACGAGGAGGGGTGGTAAGGGGGAAGGACGGGTCGGCCGACGAAGAAAGTTACACAGGATTGATGTGCGGACCGTTTACCCCGGAGCCGAGGAGGGTCCTCTATCGAAGTTTCGGGGTCTGGATCCGTAGTGTGCGAAGGGGTTAATTTTCGACAGGAGTTCTCGTGGAGCGGTCTTGGGCCTTCTATTGCTCGGGAACGAAGCGAGGTCGAGCGTGGGAGAGGACGCCCTCCTCTATTCCTCTACACAATGAACTCGGTATAAAAACCTTTAACGATCAATCAACGTTTTACAAAGGACTCCATCATTTTTTTTTTCGTGGTTCCTGACATTAATAACCTAACAAAGTGAAAACTCCGGCCCCTCGTCTACAAGGTGAAAGTTCTGAACCTGGGCAGAGCACCGTTCAATAGAGGAGAAGAACGGCGGGGCCGAGGGTCAAGTGACCGAAGGAACTTCTCCGGGCGAATCCTCTAGTCAACTTGGTGACGGACCCTAAGCCAAACGTTCCGAGAATTCTTTCGACGGGGCATGACATTAGACAACGATTAGTCTAAAGTCACACTACAGCGGTCCTTTTTAGCTATACATATTACGATCTGATCTTTCTGAATCCTGGCTTAAAGTTTCTGCTTTAAGTAAAAGGTTTAATACACGGAATTTTTTTTAGTTTGAATCAAACCTATTTCATCTCTTTAATAAGGTACAGAGACGAAAGGAGAAGACGGTGCAAAATAGGGTCTTGACCTTTCACTGAAAGGACTTTACCGTCGATCAGGAACACAACGTCCTCTACCTTCAGCTTCAGGCAAGTTTGTAGGTCGTCTCGACCTTCACTAATTAATTTTTGTTAAGTAACTTATGTAAAAGAAAGAATTTTTTTTTTTAAAGAAAACTACACCTGTCGAAAGTTCAGAGAGAACTTAAACAATGTTATGACGAAGACGAGATCCAAAATCCGTGTTCCGAACACCCTTAAATCAAGGAGGTAGTCCCGACCTTGGGTGTGGGGGACGTAGCCTTCCACTTCAGAATTGATTGAAGACCTGGGATCCCTTCAAGGAGAGCGGAAGAAAATTTTAAGTACATCAGCTCACGGGTCATACGCGAACAGAGGTCCTTAATTAACGTAGGAAAAACACACACACCGATACGAGGTACCGCACACCCTAGAATCAAGAAGTCGGTCCCTATCTTGAGAGTGGGGAACGTAACCGTCGCCCTTCAGACCTGGTGACCTGGTGGTCCCTTCAGGAATATCCTTAATTAAAATTTTCCTGGGTGAAATCACGACAGGTATCCCCACCGGGACACAGTTTGTCTAATACCTTACACCACAGTTATGAAACCGGTGGACTACGTTTCTCGACTGAGTAGACTTTTCTGGGACTACGACCCTTTCTAACTCCCGTCCTCCTCTTCGCCTGCTGTCTCCTACTCTACCAACCTACCGTAGTGGCTGAGTTACCTGTGCCCAAACCCATTGAGACCCTCAACCACTACCTGTCCCTCCGGACCGGACGACGCCAAGTACCCCAGCGTCTCAGTCTGTGTTGACTCGCTGACTTGACTTGACTTGACTCTGGTAAACACGTCGAGTAACGTGAGTAGAGTGTACGATCATTTCATTACGAGTCTTAAGAGGTTCGGTCCGAAGTCGTTATGCACTTGGCACTTGAAGGTCTACAAGTTCGATCAAAATCTTTTCCGTCTCTTTGGTCTCTAGTTTAACGGTTGTAGACGACCTAGTAACCTTTTCGTTCTCTCAAGGTCTTTTTGTAGATAAAGACGAAATAACTGATACGGTTTCGGAAACTGACACACCTAGTGTTATTTGACACCTTTTAAGAAGTTCTCTACCCTTATGGTCTGGTGGACTGGACGGAGAACTCTTTGGATATACGTCCAGTCCTTCGTTGTCAATCTTGGCCTGTACCTTGTTGTCTGACCAAGGTTTATCCTTTTCCTCATGTAGTTCCGACATATAGCAGTGGGACGAATAAAGTGAATATACGTAGTACTCTTTGCGACCCGACCTTCTTCGTGTTCGACCTTAGTTCTAACGGCCCTCTTTATAGTTAGTGGAGTTTATACGTCTACTGTCGTGGGAATACCGTCTTTCCCTTCTCCTTGAGTTTTCGGAGAACTACTTTCACTTTCCCATCTCACTTTTTCAACCAAATTTCGAGTTGTAAGTCTTTTGCTTCTAGTACCGTAAAGCAGGGTAGTGAAGTACCCTTTATCTACCCCTTTGTCACCTTTGTCACAGTCTGAAATAAAACCCCCCGAGGTTTTAGTGACGTCTACCACTGACGTCGGTACTTTAATTTTCTACGAATGAGGAACCTTCTTTTCAATACTGGTTGGATCTATCGTATAATTTTTCGTCTCTATAATGAGACGGTTGTTTCCAGGTAGACAATTCCGATACCAAAAAGGTCACCAGTACATACCTACACTCTCAACCTGACACTTCTTTCGACTCGCGGCTTCTTAACTACGAAAACTTAACACCACAACCTCTTCTGAGAACTCTCAGGGAACCTGTCGTTCCTCTAGGTTGGTCGGGTAGGATTTCCTCTAGTCAGGACCCACAAGTAACCTTCCTGACTGCGACTTCGACTTTGAGGTCATGAAACCGGTGGAGTACGCTTCTCAACTGAATAACCTTTTCTGGGACTCCGACCCTCCTTAACCCCCGTCCTCCTCATCCCCTGCTGTCTCCTACTCTACCGACCTACCGTAGTGACTGAACTACCTACACCCAGACCCACTTGAGGTCCTCAACCACTACCTGTCCCTCCGGACCGCACAACACTAAGTACCCCAACGTTTCCCGGTCTGTCCTGACTCGTTGACTTCACTTGACTTGACTTCTTTATATAGTATCTAACTAACGGAATTTGTTACAATGAAAGAATATCACGACCTCCAAACTTTCAGATTCCAGTTCCACGACCGGGAGGGTCACAGACCATTCTGAGTGAAGGACCAAACGTTTACGAGTAGAACACAGGAGTGCACCGTGTCTCGGTTCTTCGTCACTCAAGAGAACACGGAGAGAAACATTCTCACGATAAAGGTAAACGTTCCCAGGTGATAGTCCCGGATCAATGGAGAGTTTCTAGGGTGTGGACCTACGGTACTATACCCATAATCCAAAGTGTACTACGTAAAAACCCCACCCCTACGTTTGTAAGTCAGGTGTCTACGACAGCCCAACCCCTCCCTATGCATACTGGAACTGTCAGACCCACCCCCATCGAGAGCTCCTCCTGAAGGATTTTCTACACTATGAATTAAACTTTGCACCTTGAGGTCGTTCGTAATCGGTCCGTCTACCCGGTCCCCAGTCTCAGTCCCCTTCCACCACCCCGTAAATTACTACCTCTTACAGGGTCCATCCCTCTCGGTGTGGTGTCTCACACGTTCCAGGTCTCCACTGTCTTTCGTACAAACGTGTTGACTGTATTTTGTACCTTTGTCATTAACGAGTAGGAAAGTAAATTTCTATGTAAATCACGGATAATATGCGGTCTGGACCACGATTTGGTCTCTTATTTGGGCACTAGTTCCGTCTTAACAAGACTAAAATACTTATATTAGTTGACAAAAATACTGAAGTAAAGAACTTGTGGTCCGTGAACTTCATGAAGTGGAAGTAATAGAGTAGAGTAAGACGTTGTCGGTAAACTTTGAAAATCGTAGTGACATGTCTACTCATTTGACTCCGTGTCTACTGGAGTCATTAAACGGGTTCCAGTGGTACGACTACCCGACTCCTTGGATTTAAGTCCGATAGATTTAGATCTTGAATCAGAACCAAGTATTAACTGACCTAATACACGTTTCCTGGTATTTCTTCCGACTCACTGCTTCTTAACTACGAGAGCTTGACACCACAACCTCTTCTGAGAACTCTTAGGGAACCTGTTGTTCCTCTAGGTTGGTCAGGTAGGATTTCCTTTAGTCAGTACTTATAAGTAACCTTCCTGACTATGGCTTCGACTTTGAGGTTATGAAACCGGTGGACTACGTTTCTTGACTGAGTAGCCTTTTCTGAGACTACGACCCTCCCTAACGTCCGTCCTCCTCTTCCCCTGCTGTCTCCTACTCTGCCAACCTACCGTAGTGACTGAGCTACCTGTACTCAAACTCGTTCGAGGCCCTCTACCACTTCCTGTCCCTTCGGACCGCACGAAAGTAAGTGCCCAACGTCTCTTAACCTGTGCTGAACCGCTGACTTGTCGTTACTTTTACACGTTTCCCTTAACGACACTCTTTGTCTCACCGGGCGAGAAGACCGACGTGCCTCGGGCCCCCAAAAGACTTCACGGTCAAAATTTACAATTTTGACCCTCTCACTACCCGTTCGAATATACGATTTCTTAATCCTAAAATGTGGTTTTCGTTGTCTCTAGGAGTACACTTTTCTGAGATGAGACTAACAGGCTTTGGAGGCAACGTGTTTTACTCGGAATCGGGGAGCGATTCACTGGGAATCTGTAAGGAACCATGGTTCGACACCCATGGTATTTAAAGATCGACGACGTTGACACAGATAAGAAATAGTGGATAGACGAGAAAGGTCACCTCTTTCGACAGAGGGGTATATAGTGATTATAAGCTACAAAAATTTTTAAATAAGTAAATTACCGTCCTATCAACGAAATGTTTTAACACAACAAAAGACGGTTTATAGTTGTACTTAGTCGGTATCCATGTGTGTACAGCGGAGGGAGAACTTGGAGAGAGGGTAGAGGGAGGAGTAGGACGAGGAGATCCAACAATGCCTCGGACACAACTCAAGGGACTCAGTATGTCGTTTAAGGGTAACCAATAGATAAGATGTAAACCATTATATTCAAAGACATAATGAGAGAGGTATGTAGAGTGGAAGAGGAAGGAGACGTGGGGAGACACAGGCATTCAGACAGGGGATACAGACGTAGAGGTAACGAGGGGACTTTTATTCAAGTAGTCTTGGTAGAAAGATCTAAGGTATATACACACAAGTCAAGTCAAGTCAGTGAGTCAACACAGGCTAAGAAACGCTGGGGTACCTGACGTCGTGTGGTCCGAGGGGACAGGTAGTGGTTGAGGGTCTCGAACGAGTTTGAGTACAGGTAACTCAGCCACTACGGTAGGTTGGTAGAGTAGGAGACAACAGGGGAAGAGGAGGACAGAAGTTATAAAGGGTCGTAGTCTGAAAAGATTCCTTAGTAAAGAAACGTAGTCCACCGGTTTCATAATCTCGAAGTCACAGTCGTAGTCAGGAAGGTTACTTATAAATCCTGGTTAAAGGAATTCCTATCTGACCAACCTAGAGGAACGACAGGTTCCCTAAGAGTTCTCAGAAGAGGTTGTATTGTCAAGTTTTCATAGTTAAGAAACTAAAAGTCGAAAGAAATACCAGGTTGAAAGTGATGACCTTTTCGGTATCGAAACTGATCTGCCTGGAAATAACTGTTTCATTACAGAAACGAAAAATTATACGACAGATCCAAAGAATATCGAAAGGAAGGTTCCTCGTTAACAGAAAATTAAAGTACCGACGTCAGTGGTAGACGTCACTAAAATCTCGGGTTCTTTTATTTCAGAGAGTGACAAAGGTAACAAAAGGGTAGATAGACGGTACTTCACTACCCTGGCCTACGGTACTAGAAGTAAAAAAACTTACAACTCGAAATTCAGTCGAAAAACAGACGAGAAAGTGAAAGTAGTTCTCCGAGAAATCAAGGAGAAGCGAAAGACGGCATTCCCACCACAGTAGACGCATAGACTCCACTAACTATAAAGAGGGCCGTTAGTACTAAGGTCGAACACGAAGCAGGTCGGGCCGTAAAGGCCGTAAACAGAAAGAGAAAGACCGAGTGAAGTGAGACATATTATCCGAGACGACGACGATACAGCGAGGTCAGCACAGACTGGGACACGCTGGGGTCTCTACCGTCGGGTGGTCCGAGGTGGCAGGGACCCTAAGAGGTCCATTCTTGTGACCTCACCCAACGGTAAAGGAAGAGGTTACGTACTTTCACTTTTCACTTTTACTTCAGAGAATCAGTACAGGTTGAGAAGCTCTGGGGTATCTGACGTCGGGTGCTCCGAGGAGGTAGGAACCCTAAAAGGTCCGTTCTCACGACCTCACCCCACGGTAACGGAAGATCCAAGTAGATAAAGTAATCTTGACTGAGTGTCCACAAGGAAAAATACCGACTCATTATAAGGAAACACAGATACATGGTGTCGAAGAAATAGGCAAGTAGACAGCTATCTGTAGATCCACCGAACGTACGAGATCGATAACATTTATCACGACGTCACTTGCGACCCCACGCACATAGGAAAAGTCAAAACCAAAGGAGTTCCATATACGAATCATCACCCTAACGACCCAGTACACCCCCTAAAAGAGGGATCAAAAATTTCCTAGAGGTATGCCAGAAGGTATCACCGACATAGTGAAATGTAAGGGTGGTTGTCACGTTCTCACAAGGGGAAAGAGGTGTGGGAGAGGTCGTAAATAACAAACATCTGAAAAACTACTACCGGTAAGACTGACCATACTCCACTATAGAGTAACACCAAAACTAAACGTAAAGAGGTTATTACTCGCTACAACTCGTAGAAAAGTACACAAACAATCGGTAGACATACAGAAGAAACCTCTTTACAGACCAATCCAGAAAAGGGGTGAAAACCTAACCCAATAAACAAAAAGACCAAAACTAAACATATAAAACCTCTAATTAGGAAACAGTCAAACAAGGTAAACGATAATAAAAGAGAGTAAGACTCCCAACAGAAAAGTGGAACAAATATTAAAGGAAACGGTCCGTTTTCGAAAATGTAAATAGATCCAGGGTGAACAAATAAAAACAAAAATAAAGGTAATGAGATCCTCTACCCAGTATCTTCAAGGGACGAAATACAGTAGCTCTCAAGACGGATACAAAAGGAGATGCTCAAAATATCAAAGACCAGAATGTAAATCCAGAAATTAGGTAAAACTCAAATAGAATACATACTACAATCCTTCACAAGAGTAAAGTAAGAAACGTGTATCAAAAGGGTCGTGGTGAAGAACTTCTTCGATATAAAAGGGGTAACATAGAAAAACGGAAGAAACAGTTTTCATTCCATGGGTAAACACGTACCATTATTATAGCTATTCTGGTTCGACTCACAAAACGAATGACGCCATTCCTCTTGTGACGGAGTTCTTCGAAACGATCGTAAAGTCTCAACCCTCTATTCTAGGCTTAACATGACTCTTAACCTTCAAATCAAATACCACCGAGAAATAATCGTGGTCCATACTACTGTTATGTTGCCGGGTCCTAAACCACCCCTGTCGTTTCACGCCTAAAACTTCGGACCCTCAGTCTCTTAGAATCCAACTGGACCGCCCACTATAAAAGGTAACTTCTCACCTCCCCAGAAAGTCCTGAGTTAACCCTTCAAAGGTGTCACTTGTTCGTCTGGTAAACGAGTCTGTCCTCTCAGGGCCTTTCAGTTTCGGAACCATTACTTCTGTCCCGACCTTTCAGTGCTCTGCAGTCACTCCCCACCAAAGGTAGGACACAGGTCTCTCAGGAGTGGTACCTGTCAAGGGAGCCTTCCTGGGGGGGGTTCTGGCACGATACACGACCTACTTCCGCGGGGTTGTCCGACACTACCGAGCCTCGTCCACTACGTCTGTCCCGGAAGGGCATCTAGAACCCGGACGAGACATGAGTCGTCAGAGAAATGTCGGTAACGTAGTCGAAGACGAAAGGTCTACGAGGGATCTCCCGGGTTTCGGTCGGGTTCTTTGGACCACCCACGTTTGTAGGGGTACGGGAGTTCGCAGAGAAAGAGGGGAAGAGTCTAGGAGGAACGAAGTTTCAACGGGAGTGAAGGGGACCCATGTTCTTTTCGTTTTGACGAGCCGGACACTGACTCACAGACGACTGAGTGACTGTGACGCAGCAGACACAACACGTAAAGACACACCCGCTCACTGCCTGACACCTGACGCAATCGTTCGTGGGTGGGTTTACATAAGGAGTCTTTCGGAGGGGCAAGAGAGATTAAGATAGTTGGGAAAGTTAGGAATGGTGCGAGGAGAAAGTACTCTACCAGTCACAGTTAAGACCAGTGATTATTAGAACGGGGTTGACGGGTAGATAATAAGATAGAAATAAGGAAAAATAACAAAGGAGACCGTAAAGGAATATACGTTAAAATAAAGATTAGAGGAAGACAGAATCTGACAAGAGAGAAAAAGGGGTTACACAATAATATGTTAAAAAATTTGGATATCTTTTCATTTGTCGTAATGTGTCACTTATGGGTATGTGGGTGACGGATCTCTGTCTAGTCGTGTGAAAAGGTCATTTCCTACCCCATCATTTATGGCATCCGAAACGTCCTGTATGCCAGAGATTGTTGATGAGTCGAGACAACCACACTCGGTTTCCGTCGGTATCTGGCATACGTTTAGTTTTACTCACCCGTACCGACACAAGGTTATTTTGAAATGGATGTTTTGTCCGTACAGGACTGTGGCTGGATCTTAGATGACATTTATAAAAGGATATGCACGAAATAGTACACACATCGACAGGGAGACAAGGAGAATGAAGACTGGGTAAAGTCTAAGACCCGTAGTCATGTGTAGTGGGACTTTGTGAAGTAGACAGTGAAAGTATACATTCCACGGTGTCAGAAAAAAAGGGTTTTCGAAATTAAAGAAATTACTGTTTTTAAATGATTAAGTTGTTTGTAAATGGATAGATGACAAAAGGTTCACTTCAACGAGTCAGCACAGGTTGGGAAACGCTGGGGTACCTGACATCGGATGGTCCGAGGAGGCAGGTATCCTAAGAGGTCCGTTCTCATGACCTCACCCAACGGTAACGGAAGAGGTCCCCTAGAAGGACTGGGTCCCTAGTTTGGGACCAGAGGGTGTAACATCCGTCTGTCATGACTCGGTGGTCCCTTCAGACAAAAGGTTCGTGTCGAGATTTATTCTAATTTTTTTCTTTTTCTCTAGTCGCGAATAATAGATTTTTCTTTTGACAATACGTTTACTTGTCTATGTTCCGTCGACTATTATCTTTATCCTTGTTCCTTAGTAACTGAATTCTTTTTTCTTGTATTTGAGATTGGACCCTCTCTCCGATGTACTCTTCAAGTTCCACCCTAATTTGTCACTAGACCCGAAGGGGGACTGTGACGAATACAACGGGAACGAGTAACGAGTCAGGTAATAAACCGAAAACAAAACGAAATTCTTGGTGAGGGGTGGCGGAGGGGGTGAAGGAGATGGAGGGGGTGGTCCTCCAGTGACAACCCTCCTTATGGATAGGGGGTGAGGGATAATTAGGTGAGACTACATAGAGGTGGTCTTATAATTTCCTTAGTCAGGACCCACAAGTAACCTTCCTGACTACAACTTCGACTTTGAGACCGGTGGACTACGCTTCTCGACTGAGTAAACTTTTCTGGGACTACAACCCTTTCTGACTTCTGTCCTCTTCCCCTGTTGTCTCCTACTCTACCGACCTACCGTAGTGACTGAGCTACCTGCACTCAGACTCACTTGAGGCCCTCAACCACTACCTGTCCCTCCGGACCACACGACGCTAAGTACGTCACAGTTTCTCAGCCTGTGCTGACTCGCTGACTTGACTTGACTCGACTACCAAGGTGAAGAATGAGTTACGGTCCCCAAGGGTTTAACATCGTGTGTACCCTTAGTGGGTCTCCCATTTTTTTCTTGTTTTTGCAATTCACTATTCGTCCCGACTCAAGACGATTAGACCTCCGTCTCTCATCATTGGCCTTCAGACCGAAGACTCCCGATCACCCCTACGTTCCCCGAGGGTTACTCCGTCCCCGGGTCTGTTATGACAACGAACTTCGTTCAGTCCTAGTCTCGTAGGGTGTTTGACAGCAGTACAGATTCGGTCAGAGACTCAGATCCTCAGTCACTGCCGGTACATCTTCGTCTTTCTGTCGTCCTCTCTTTGTATGCATGTCGAAAGTGAGTGTTACTAAGACCTTTGGGTCTAATATGTCGTCATTTCTTACCGTCTTTCACTTCTCCTCGATTTTTCGGGAACTACTTTCACTTTCTCCTCTCACTTTTTCAACCGAATTTCGAGTTGCAAGTCTTTTGCTTCTAGTACCGTAGGCCAGGGTAGTGAAGTACCCTTTATCTACCCCTTTGTCACCTATGTCGCAGTCTGAAATAAAACCCCCCGAGGTTTTAGTGACGTCTACCACTGACGTCGGTACTTTAATTTTCTGCGAATGAGGAACCTTCTTTTCAATTCTGTTTGGATCTATCATATAAGTTTTCGTCTCTGTAATGAAACGGTTGATTCCGGGCAGAACAGTTCCGATACCAAAAAGGGTACCAGTGCATACCTACACTCTCAACCTGACACTTCTTCCGACTCACGGCTTCTTAACTACGAAAACTTGACACCACGACCTCTTCTGAGAACTTTCAGGGGACCTGACGTTCCTCAGGTAAGACTTCCTCTAGTCGGGACCCTAAAGAAACCTTCCTTACTACGATTTCGACTTTGAGGTTATGAAACCGGTGGAGTACTCTTCTCAACTGAGTAACCTTTTCTGAGACTACGACCCTCCCTAACCCCCGTCCTGCTCTTCCTCTGTTGTCTCCTACTCTACCGACCTACCGTAGTGTCTGAGCTACCTACACTCAGACTCACTTGAGACCCTCAACCACTACCTGTCCCTCCGGACCACACGACGCTAAGTACCCCAGAGTTTCTCAGCCTGTGCTGACTCGCTGACTTGACTTGACTTGACTTTCTTGATTCTAGTTAAACTAAGTCTTAAGTGAGGTCTACTTTGTTCAAATTTTATGCTTAGACGGTTTCTGTGATTTTAATAATGTAAGTCTTGTGAAATTTTTATACTTTCCATATACACAGACATACGATACAGTGAAGTCAGCGCAGGCAGAGACACTGGGGTACCTGGTGTCGGGCGGTCCGAGGAGACAGGCACCCTCAAAGGTCCGTACTTATGACCTCACCCATCGGTAGGGAGGAGGTCCCCTAGGAGGACTGAGTCCCTAGCTTGGGAGTAGAGAATGCGGAGGACGTAACCGTTCACCCAAGAAATGGTGATCACGAAGGACCCTTCGGACCTTTTCCACATTGGGGGTAATTTTATCTTTAATGCTTCGGTTTCGTTCAAACTATTTTATTCTTGTCCATCTATACTTCTGTTCCCGACAATAGTCCTTGGTTTAGAAAGTCGTTTCACTAGAACTTGAAGAGCCGGAGAAATTGACACTCTTTAGTAGCAAACAATACATGTAGTGGGTCAGTCACGATTGAACCGTACCGTTGATCTCGTCTGATTCCGTCCCTACAAGTACCGTAGCAACAAACATGATTGTTTTACGTTTGTTTAATTGACAATGGTGGCTCTTTCTGCCTATTTATTTGACATAATATCGGTATTATCTTATAATATATTGTCAATGTCACTTTCGTGAAGTTTTAACATTATGACTTACTTTTAACGGGTTACCAGATGTAATCCTCAGGTAAATATAGTGTGAACCCTTAAAAATTTTGTTATAACGTATGAAAATTAATTATGCATATATATATCATCAAAATATGTGTCCGTGTTTTACTCAGTAGGGATGAGAGTCCTACCACTCAGGTGACCCCGTCCTCTTTCCTCCTAATTTACCTTCTTCCTTTGTCTCAAAGTAGACATAGACATCGTAGAATAAAAACAAAAACTTCTCAGACTTCGTTACTATTGTGTTGTAATTCGAAACTTTTTCGATTAATCTCCCTACGGATTCTACTAAAAGATATGAAGGACACACACACACACACACACACGTGTGCACGCGCGGAAACGTGAGTCAGTGAGTCGACACAGACTGAGACATCGGGTGGTCCGAGGAGACAGGTACGCCAAAAGGTCCGTCCTCATGACCTCACCCACCGGTCAAGGAGGAGGTCCCCGAGAAGGGGTAGGTCCCTAGTTTGGACGTAGAGGACACAGAAGACGTGACCGTTCGCTAAGAAAAGGTGACTGGGTGGACCCTTAGGGAATACAAATTTTATAAGGTATTTTTGAAATGCCTCCTCAGACGACACAAATAAAGACAGAGACAAACGAGTGACGAGAAATGGACAATGGGGGCACGTTAGACCAGTAAAGACCTTTGAAAAGAGAGGGACCCAGTGGACATAAAGACACGTCGGTTTTGGGAGTCCCGTGTAAAGGTGAGAACGGCATAAACTAGACAGAAACCACAAACTGTAAAAGGAGGAGTATATATGAGGAGGGAGGGAATCGAGACTCCAACGAAGGATTGAGATGGATGAAGAAGAGTTACAGGAAACGGTCACAGAAGAGAAGGGAACTAGTGAATTTGCGACCACACGGGGTCCCGAGACTAGAGTCATAAGGAACTAGACACATATTGGAGTCCGTGTATTTTCGAAGAGGATATGTAGGTACGACTACTAAGTCCTCAAAGGTGGGGGGGTGGGGGTCCTGTCTTGAGGTAGGACTTCGAGTCGGGGACCATAAGTTGGTGTTTGGTCCGTAAAAGTGAACCTACCGGAAGTCAAGTCAAGTCAGCGAGTCATCACAGATTGATAAACTCTGGGGTACTTATCGTCGTGCGGTCCGGAGGGACAGGTAGTGGTTGAGGGCCTCAAGTGGGTCTGGGTTCAGGTAGTTCAGTCACTACGGTAGGTCGGTAGAGTAGGAGACAGCAGGGGAAGAGGAGGACGGGGGTTAGGGAGGGTCGTAGTTTCAGAAAAGGTTACTCAGTTGAGAAGCGTACTCCACCAGTTTCATGACCTCAAAGTCGAAATCGTAGTAAGGAAGGTTTCTTTAGGGTCCCGACTAGAGGAAGTCTTACCTGACCAACCTAGAGGAACGTCAGGTTCCCTGAGAGTTCTCAGAAGAGGTCGTGGTGTCAAGTTTTCGTAGTTAAGAAGCCACGAGACGGAAGAAGTGTCAGGTTGAGAGTGTAGGTATGTACTGGTGACCTTTTTGGTATTGGAACTGATCTACCTGGAATTAACCGTTTCATTACAGAGACGAAAACTTATACGATAGATCCAACCAGGATTGAAAAGAAGGTTCCTCATTCGCAGAAAATTAAAGTACCGACGTCAGTGGTAGACGTCACTAAAACCTCGGGTTTTTTTATTTCAGACTGCGACATAGGTGACAAAGGGGTAGATAAAGGGTACTTCACTACTCTGGTCTACGGTACTAGAAGTAAAAGACTTGCAACTCGAAATTCGGTTGAAAAAGTGAGAGGAGAAAGTGAAAGTAGTTCTCCGAAAACTTAAGGAGAAGTGAAAGACGGTATTTCCACCACAGTAGACGTATAGACTCCACTAACTATAAAGAGGGCCGTTAGAACTAAGGTCGAACACGAAGAAGGTCAGGTCGCGAAGAGTACTACATGAGACGTATATTCAATTTATTCGTCCCACTGTTATATGTCGGAATTACATGAGGAAAGGGATAAACTTTGGTCAGAACCTCGTGTGATTTGGAAATTATATAAGTCCGACTTTAGTAGAGGAGACGGAGGACTTGGGATACCACTGTCCGTCTTATTACTGGGAGGTTTGTACACACGTACGAGCCATCGCTTCAGCATAGAATGAGAGACACTGGGTGACCTGACATCGGACGGTCCGAGGAGACAGGTACCCTAAGAGGTCCGTTCTTGTGATCTCACCCAATGGTAAAGGAAGAGGTCCCCTAGAAGGGTTGGGTACCTAGTTTGGGTGCAGAGGACGGAATTGTCCGACTGAGAAGTGACGAGTCAGTGGTCTCTTCGGGAAAGGTTTCTACGGGTGTAGGATTAGAGACCTTGGACACCTATCCAATGGATCTTATCGTTTTCCCTGAAACGTCTACTCCAATTTTTAGGACTCTACCCTACTAATGGAACCTAAGAGGTCCGCCCGGGTCCCAGTAGGGTTCTGAAGTCGTTACACGAGAGGCCCCCTTTGCCCTCCTTCCTCTCAGTCTCAGTCTCTTCCTCTCTACTCTTGCCTCTGTTCATCCTCAGTGCGCCCCGGTACTTGGTTCTTTGGCCTCGTCGAAGATCTTCGGCATCTGTTCCTCTACTCGAGACGAGGTCTCGAAGGTCTTTCTCGCGTAGCGAGATCCACGCAAAACTCGAAAACCCGTTGAGGACTTGGCACTTTACTGTTTACACACGACAAAGGTCGGTGGTTCAAAAAACATTAAACAGTGTCGTCTCTCTCCCTTTCTCACATGAGTATCGTTGAGAAAGAAGAGGTGACACAACAATGACTCCTGTCAAATCCAGGACGAGAGAGTAGAGAATATAGGTTCCTCCACTGTTCAGTGTAGGGACGTAAAGAAAGGACGAGAATAGTGAGGGATGCTCGGATGACGTTATTCGACGACCTGGGGACGGATACCGGTCGGGGAGCAAATCAAGTAAAGGGAAATTAGGAGTCTGGGTGTGGGTAAGAAGGGGTCCGACGGTTTCGTTGGAAAATTTTTACACATGGATTCGTATACTAAAAAATTAATTTTAGGAAAAGACGAAGAGGTAACGAAAGCCCTAGTCCAGCGGAAGGAGTCCCTCGTATGTTTCTTTCGGGAACGAGTCCGGAAAGTTGAGAGGATAATCCGAGGAGTAGACATCGGTCCAAAAAAAAAAAAAAAAAACGAGGTTGGCTTTAACGTTGAACGATTCCGTTTTCAAGAATCGTTCCCCAAACGAAGTCTTAGTGGCTAGTTCGTACACTTTTGGTCTGTTCGTAACGGGGACGGAACCGTCTAAGAACGAGGCATCAAGACTCCTGTTTTAGCATAGAAGTATTTCGAGTGTCGGGTAAACTATGTGTCACCTTATGATGAGTCGGTGTCTTTTCTTACTTTATTACGGTAAATATCGTTGTACCTGCCTGGCTCTCGAATAGTACGATCCACTTCAATCAGTCTGTTTCTGTTTTTAGTATGCGATAGTGAACGCTCACCTGAGAATTTTGTACTATGCTTCCTTCGAGAAATGTTTTGTCTTTATCTGAGTGCCTGTATCTTTTGTTTGAATACCAATGGTTCCTCCTTTCCTGTCCCCTGCCTGCAATCCATAGACCTAATTGTCTATGTATGACGACATATATTTTATTTGTTGTTCCTGGACGAAGGATATATCGGACCCCTTGATATGAGTTATAGGACATTATTGGATATTACCTTCTTTAGACTTTCCTCTTTATATGTACGTATATATGTGTGTATATATGACTCTAGTGAAACGATATTGGACTTTGATGGTGTGGTAACATTTAGTTGATATAAAGATAAAAAAAGAAAAATTAATTAAAAAAATAACTTCCTAGTAACGAAATGTCTTAAAACAAAAGACAGTTTGGAGTTACACTTAGTCGGTATCCATATGTATGTAGGGGTGGGAAAACTTGGAGGGAGGGTAGAGGAAGGGGTAGGGTGGGGATATAAAACTAATTTTTTTTTTCACTTTTTTTCTTTTTATTTGTTTCGGGCGAACTAGACCGGACTCACGGAGGTCGAGAAAGTGTCGGACACGGAGGGGAAGTGACACGGTAGACGGACCGTAGGGGGGAAACGACAACCATGAAAAAGGAATCCGTACAGGGAAGAAGGTATCTCGAAAGGTAGGACTAGTCCACGAGAAGATTTGCCGAAGGAACCTTTAGACGTATATTAAGGACTAACTGGACAACGAGTTCGAGTAAGGGGAGGGGGCGAGGAGGGGTCGGAGAACACTCGTCCTTAGTCCGTTCGGGATCCTGTCACGGACCGTGTCACATCTGAGGTTCGTTTCGTAGACAACGACGGAAGAGAGGGCGGAAGACGGGCTGTGTGAGGGTGTGCCTGTGTGTAACCCTAAGAGCAAAGACCGGGAAAGACAGGACAAGTCTGGTACCACACCGAAGACTAAAAAGAGTAGTGCGCCATCCATCGGAGTTTGGACTCCAAGTCTCTTCCGGTCTCTCCTAAATTAATCTACTTTATCCAGTCCTACTGAACCGAACACAAAACAATCGGTCTGTCCGTAGCAGTGACGGTCATTTGACCTAACTGGAAAGCTCTTACCCCGTGACCCTATTCTTAAAAGGTCGATCGGATCACCGACCAAGGACGGACGGGTGGTGAGAGACTCTCTACTGATCGCCTAAACGGTCACCTCTTCTTGTCTGTGAAACGACAGATCTCGTCCTATCTATCCTTACGAGTTCTCTCCGGTTATGGAAATAATAAAAAAAAACAGTTCAGGGGAGACGTGAATGGACGTTTGACAACTAGGACTACTATACGAGAGTGATCGTGACAAGTGTCTATACAATGGGTCCGACGTTTGAATTTTGTGTGTAATTGATAAGGTACATCAAAATACTATGACCCAATTAATCCATTTCGAAAGAACACTTTTGTAGGTCATTTATTGTGTCTTAAGAAAGACAATAATAAATAACTTACACAGTTTGTGTTTAGAAGTAAGTCGGAAAATTCAAACCTGTCTTTCTTTTGTCCGGTCCCGGTAAACTAAATCTTTAGGTCTGGGACCCCAGTAAAACTGGTACGAATATTCGTTAGGATGTTATTATTTTGTCAGTCCGTAAATTCCCCTCTTTCGTGTAACGTTACACCTTATCAAAGGTAACGTTCGACGGTTAAACTTTACTAGAAAGAGACTGTGCTAAATTAAACTTTTGATGACTCCAGTAAAGGAAAATTGAGTCAAGATGTGTTCGTTTTGACGTAAAAGGTCAATTAAGTTAATTTGTTCACCCACTTAACTAAAAAAAAATTTCTTACCTTAACTGGTTAATAAAAGTTAATTGACCGGTTAAAAGAAGTTTCACCGGACGTCCATCTCAGGTTACACTGACGGGCAACACCTACCTAATATACCTCCCGTGACTGTCAGATAGGTCGTTAAAGAAAGGTATAGAAGAAGTCCCGGGGTCTGTGCCATGACCTATGTCTCCAAATCCTACATATGAACAACACGATCCTGACTCGAGTACTAGTAAAACCCTTCTGTTCGGCGGTTTACTATTGATTATGTTCTGTCCTCTCCCTCTTGGTCGTCAAATATCAAATCTTACAAGATCTTTTTCCGATCAGAGACCCTTCTAAAATACGTCTTTAATTCTGACTTTCATTCCAAACCGACCTGTACCCTTCTACACCTACCTCTCTGTTCACTCCCGTAAGGGTCTCCCTCCCCGATTCCGCCGGTCATGACCCGGTTTTCCACCTCTTTGACCTACTAACTTTCCTGTAAATTCGTTTTACTTCCATTTCGGTCTTCCCGAATTTACTGGTTTGGTCCGAAGGTACACCTATTCTACGTCCGATTTGTGGAAGCCTCCCGGGTCTCACTTCTATTTTGGCCTCTTGGATATGCCCCACGACGCCGGCTCTCTCCAAACACCACCTTGGTGGGCACGAGGGACGGACCACGTGCATCGAGACGGGGGCAAACCGAGAATGGAAGGTGTCGAGAAGAGTCAGGATTAGTTTTGAAAGGGATGTAATTGGGAAGATTGTGTAATTCTGACCCGAAGGGACCACCGAGTCTGCCATTTCTTAGACGGACGTCACGTCCTCTTGACCAAACTAGAGACCCAACCCGTCTAGGGGACCTCTTCCCGTACCGTTGGGTGAGGTCATAAGAACGGACCTCTTAGGGTACCTGTCTCCTCGGACCACCGGATGTCAGGTACCTCAGCGTCTCAGTCTGTATTGACTCGTTTATTCGTGTCGTTGGGAAAAAGTCAATGCGTTCTCCTTTCAAAAATGAAGAGAACAATCCGAGGACAGAACATTAGAAGGAAGGAGTACTCTAAGGGGAGTTGTGTAATTGTTCCACCTTTAATTTCTCCTTTAACTGGTTTTTTTTTTTTTTTTTCTGCAGGTTTTTACATTAGATTTTCTGATCGTATCGGTCACCGCAACTAAGAAGTATATACAGACAAAGTAAATATGAAAAAGTTAAGAAAAGTCCCTGCAAGTATTATTATGAAAGAAACATCTCGGTACCCTTAATTCACTACTGTAAATAATTTTACCTGGATTGTGACTCTGTACACATAACGGTACACACCTTATCTATTTGTCAGGGTTCAAACTATGTACTTTGTCCCGTGAGTTTCGGCCCCGTGACCCCGTTGACTCCCTGCCCTACCCCTCCCTCCACTCCCCCCAAGTACTGCCCCCTGTGCACATGTGGGCACCGGTTAAGTACATTGCCTACCGTTTTTGGTGGTGTTAAGACATTTCATTAATCGGAAGTTAATTTTGTTTAATTAATTAAAATTTTTTACCTGGATTATAATTTGGTCAGTCAGGGTTTCCTTTAGTTGGGACTTATAAGTAAACTTCCAGACACCGACTTCGACTTCGAGGTTATAAACCCGGTGAACTACACTTCTCGACTGAGTAGCTTTTTCTGGGACTACGACCTACTTTCCATTTTCGTTTTCCCTCGTCGTCTCCTACTCTACCAATCTGTCGTAGTGGCCGAGTCACCTGTACTTAGGCTCGTTTGAAGTCCCCCGTCGCCTCCTGCCTCCTCGGACCGTACGATGATAGGTACCCCAACGCTTCTTTGAACGAACCTTAGGTTCCGAGAGAGATGAGACGTAACGGACACTTACGTAAGTTTTACTAAAAGTGTGGTCCGTATATTATGTGAGTTACGTGTATCACCCAAAAAAAAAAAGGTTCAGCACACCGTCCACCCTAGAATCAAGGGACTGGCTCCTAACTCGGACACGGGGACGACATTTTCGTATCTCAGAATTGGTGACCTGGTGGTCTCGTCAGGGACGCATCAAAACCAAAAAAATTATGTCGATAAGGTGATTCTCCTTTAACTATCTCCAAATAGTCGAGGGGTAGCTTTTTCTACCCCTGGATTAATCTCTCTTCGTATACCCGTATCTCTCTTCGTGTAGTAAACCCGTACCTCCATGGTTTTCCTGTCCCAACCACGGAGGCACTAGGTACCGAAACGGACCACGGTTCGGGTGACGGAACGTGAAACTCACCGGCTAATTGAGAACAATTAACTTCCTCATTTACTCCTTTACCGGACAAGGACAGATCCTTCGGTTCCCTTCAATGTCCAACAATATGTGTATGGGGACCCTTCACTAAGACCTTCGTTTCCGTAACTCTATGATCTCTAGACTTGAGTCGGTTCCACACACTTTGTCTAGAGTAAAGGACCTCCACAGAACCTCTTCCTTCACCTTAAAGAATTCTCTTTCCTGTCCTTCCCTCCCACTATAGACTCCGAATCCTACTCTGGGTCGTCTTCTGTCGCCAAACTATTAGACTCCTGCTCTCTCCGACCACAGAGTTCCTCTCTCCGTCTCCGGTGCAGACACTTTAAAACGAGTCTAGGCACAGCGTGGTTGTTCTTAGTAAGAGGGGGAATGAGAAGGTTTCAGGAATAATAGGATCTGGTCTGACTTTACGAGACTTTGCTTAATAAACTACACGAGATTAAATTCTAGAGACGTACGTTTACGACCAAGGTCCGACCCAATCCCGGTGGGTTTTAAATCCCACCCTGGCCCCTATAAAACTTGTAGAAATGGAAAGTACAAGTGGTAGACAGGAATTAGACCAGTCTGATACCAGAGCTACGGTGGGGGGCGTACGGGACTCACCCCGACGTCGAGGATAACCACGAAAGTTCGGGGTTCTCCGGACACTCATCTCGTACTCCGGGTACTTCCATTTTGGTTCGACCGAGACCTTACCTCCTAATAAGAAGGGTCGGGGACGGAGAGTGTATAATTCGTTAATTATAGACACGGTAGGGCACTCCGGTGTCCTTTCGTGCGTGTAGGGGTGTGTACCCCTGGTCTACTGAACCTACGTCTCGACAGAGCCGACCAGAGTCGAAGGGAGATTCTGTAGTCACTTTCGTTCGTATACTGTACAAGTCTTATAAACGGTACAAGATATACCTTTTCTGAGACTACGACCCTTTCTAACTTCCGTCTTCCTTTTCCCCCACTGTCTCCTACTCTGCCAACCTACCGTAGTGGTTGAGTAACCTGTACTTGAGTCCGTTTGAGACCCTCTATCACTTCCTGTCCCTTCGGACCGCACGACGTCAGGTACCCCAGCGTTTCTCAACCTGTGTTGGACCATTGACTTGTTATTACTTATACTCAAATTATCTCTTCGGGTAGGGAAAAGGAATGACGTCGGATCTGAAGGAAAAGATTTACCTCTAGGTCTCCAACCTTCCTTTACCTTTCCTGTGTGATGATTTGAAGAAATCTGAGTCGAAGACATGCACGTCTTTGTTCCTACCAGTTCAGGTAAACTATCTATACACCACTCCTAGTCTTCAGTCCCCAGTCGCCAAAGGTTAGTGTACCATCTATAAGAAGGTCGAAGACGCGACAGGAGTGGTGGTCGGAGTAGGAATAGTAGATGTGTCTCTTTGAACTGAGACTCCTCGACCCACTGAACAGTTAGTTCTACCTTGTCCTTTTTAAACGGAGTGTGTCGACTGGCACAGTAAGACCCAACGACGGGATGAGTATCTGGACAACTACGACCAAGAAACATTATTGTCATATTGATTGTCATATCGACAATAATGTTTCACACACTAATAATTGACACCACGACTCTTCTGAGAACTCTCAGGGAACTTGTCGTTCCTTTGGTTTGGTCAGGTAGGATTTCCTTTAGTTGGAACTTATAAGAAAGCTTCCTGACTACGATTTCGACTTTGAGGTCATGAAACCGGTGGACTACACTTCTTGACTGAGTAATCTTTTCTGACGCTACGACCCTTTCTAACTTTCACCCTCCTCTTCCCCGGCTGTCTCCTGCTCTGCCAACCTACCGTAGTGGCTGAGTTACCTGTACTCAAACTCGTTCGAGGTCCTCAACCACTACCTGTCCCTTCGGACCACTCGACGTCAGGTACCCCAGCGTCTCAGCCTGTGTTGACTCGCTGACTCGACTTGACTCGTCTTGTCGTGTCGAAACATAGTGAAGAGGTAAAGGTTCATATAAAGGTTAGCGGAAACAACGTAGTCAGTCTTATGCGATAGGGTACAACGTTATTCCTCGGTAAAAGTCTTAGAGAAACTGAATTTACTTGTTTCCAAATGCAGAGTAAGTCCAATATACATAAAGTGCCCAACCGACCCGAGAAACTAATGGTCTAATTAGGTCCTTAGGTCCTACTATCCCGGGTCTGAGAAAGTCAACAACTGGTCCCTTTCTCTTGAGACCTTCCAGATCTTGACTGTTAATTTACAGGACCGAACCCTCACTACGCACAATGAGTACGAGTGTCGAGCTCATAGATTAGTGTACTGGAGTGAGTTGGTGTCCCGCCGTCTTCATCTTAGAATAGTGCACGGACCTTCCACCTCTCTCACCCGTTTAGAACCACTTTACTGTTGGTACGAAACGACAGTGTTGGGAGAAACTCTACCCTTCTTGTCTATAATAGAAAGTCTACAATGTCCTTTCCCATCAATCTGAGCTTCTCCTCTGAGATTTAGCAACCAGTCAACGATTCAGGTTGCGATACACTGGGCTACTTGACGTCGTGCGGTCCGAAGGGATAAGAAGTGATAGAGGGGCTCGAACGAGTTTGAGTACAGGTAACACAGCCACTACGGTAGGTTGGTAGAGTAGGACAGCGGGGTAAGAAGAGGACGGGAGTCAGAAAGGGTCGTAGTCCCAAAAAGGGTTATTCAGCCAAGAAGTGTAGTCCCCCCGGTTTCGTAACCTCGAAGTCGAAGTCGGTAGTCAGGAAGGTTACTTATAAGCTCCAATTAAAATAAATCCTAGCTAACCAAACTAGAGGAACGACAGGTTCGCTGACGGTTCTTAGAAGAGGTCGTGATATCAAGCTTTCGTAAAGTAATGTCAAAGTATTTAAATTCTCTTTGTCACTATAAAAAACGGTCGGTCTTAATTCAAAGGTATAGGAATCTTTTGTTGTGCTCTTAGAATTAAAAACCGTGGGGAACAAAGGGTTTCCATGAAAGACAATAAAGACACTGTTCGATGGGAAGATAAATTTGTTTGAACAATGGACGATGGACGACCGAAGAAATTGGTTATTAAACATTTGAAAAAAAAGAACACCTTAAAACATTTTCGTTTTTTTATATTTCAAAATAGTTCTGTGATCTTTGGTCTCCTGATAGATAATGAAACCTCCTGTGACGAAGTTCTCGAAAGGTCCACCACGATCAACATTTCTTGGGTGTACGGTTACGTCCTCTGTATTCTCTCTTCCAAGCTAGGGACCCAACCCTTCTAGGGGACCTCCTCCCGTACCTTTGGGTACGGTCATAAGAACGGACCTCTTAGGGTACTTCTCTCCTCGGACCGTCTGGTGTCAGGTATCTCAACGTGTTTCAACCTGTGCTGACTTCGCCGAATCGTACGTACTTGTAACGAAGTTTCAATCACTAAATTTTGTTGAAAAATTAACCTCCGTGTCCACAACCAGTCTTTAAGTTCTACCTGAACCTCCAAGTAGACATTGGGTGTACCGGAGCCGACCCCATCGACCTGACCTCCTCGACGAAGTTTTCACCGAAGAAGGGAGTGTACAAAAGTCGGAACCACAAGGAACCGACAAAAAAGAAAGAGGACATAATAAAGTATAGGGAGTCCTGTAGAGTAACCTCGGACCGAAGTATCTCGTCCCACCGGAGACTCACCAACCTGTCGAGTTCTACGGCTCTTCCTCACAAAGTCACTGGATTAAAGTCTTCAGGATGGTTCAGTAAAGGTGTAAGTGAACCAGACCATTCAACAATTCCCCTGAGTCTAAGTTTCCTGTGGAATAGGACAACCTTCTATAGGGTCGACGGTACAACGGTTTCCAAGTCTTCACGACTCACCGAACGGTCTCAACTGGACCAACGACCTAAGGGTAGGTCGAAAGACGGTAACTCGTTTAAAGACGAAATAAAGAATGTTTAATGTCGGGAAGAGACCCGGGCTCTAAGAGATGAGTATTTGTACACTTGGACCTTTTTACTTAGAGACCCCAACCAAAGAGAGATTGTATATACATCGCTCAGGATATTAAAATGTTGAGCGGAAGTTTACAACGAGTTTGTAGATGACGTGGTGAGGGGGTGGGGGTCGGTACCTTCGAGAAGACTACTTATTTTGGATTGAAAGTAGTGTGTGAGAGGTGATCACCTAAAGGAGCCGTGTGTACACCCATCGAGAACGTGATTCTAGTTCAAGACACGAGTAAAATTACACACTGTTCGGGGTTAAGGGTTGTTGAAGTAGGCTGTAGCCAGAGAAGGAAGGTTTTTAAGGATAATGTAAAAACCAAGTTTGGTGTCTTTAGTCGGAAACTCCTGTACCACAGAACATGACGAAAATTTAACAAAGTACACATGTTCTGGACAGAACGGTTGATCTGTAATATGAAGCACCCGTAAAAAGTATGAAGTATGAATACTGCAATAGTGTCATTCCCCACGCTCTTCACACATCACTTACGGATAACTACTGATAACTCAAAGAATATAAGAATATGTACAATGGTAAACCGAACAACCTAGTGAAAGACCAATCAGATAGCTCTCGTCTTCAAAAGTAAATAAACTAATAATTGGGAGGTTTCTTGATCTATGAGTTACGACATAGTAAGTACTGTGTGAATTATGTAAAAAGATCCATCAAAGAAGGAAGGCTAAACGATTAGGTTCTTAATATGGATATGGTTCCTGGAGATGGTTTTTGAAGGTGGACTAAGAAATGAACATCCACGAGGTCGCAAAAGAATGTTTCGTTATTGTAGTAATAGTTTCGTTCTTTAACTTATACCTACGTTATTATAGTAAATTGTATGTCTGGTATTACGTGAATTGGATAAAAACGTAATTAAAAAAGAGACATATTCCAAAATAAAAAAATGGGTTAGATCTAAGTGTGTAACGTAAGCAGTACAGAGGTATCTAGGGACTTCAAAAGTACTTTGACTTCATAAACTTCTAAGACCCGACTCATAAAACATCTTATACAGGTTTGGACCTACTAATATGTGTCTAGTTTACAAAACCTATCCTCTTGATACCCTCTACAATATATTAATGGCAACGGAAAAATTCTTCCGAGTATTAAGAATAAACAAATTAATAGTCACTACGATTTAAACCAATAAAAAGTACCACCATAATGATCTAACGAGGTGACATTACTATGGACAAAAGGAAATATTGACTCACTTGAGACTCCACGACAAAACTCTCATATGTTGGATAAGAGAGCGTCGAAAGAATGACTTACCAAAGTCGTCAGGGACTAGGAACCGTTCCATTTAATGGCGTAACTACTACGGTATAAAAATCGGTCATACAGTTATTATTGTTCCTCGTCTTCCCACACTGTCTCCCACTCTACCAACCTACCGTAGTGGTTGAGTTACCTGCACTCAAACTCGTTTGAGACCCTCTACCACTTCCTGTCCCTTCGGACCGTACGACGTCAGCTACCCCACCGTTTCTCAGTCTGTACTGACTCGCTGACTTGTTATTGTTTACAGTTAGGAGACAAAAGTCAGTAGTTATATTTGGGTGGTAAAAAAAAAGAGACAACTTTCCTAATAATGGGAAATGGTGTCGACACAAAAAAGACTACGAGTTGAACCAGGTGTAAACCGGTCACTCTCGAAGAAGTCGGACTAAGGACCCCGAAAACCTGTCTAGAGGAAGGTCAGAGACTCTATAAAGAACTAAAGATCCGAATGGAACATAAAAAAGACGGTCTCCGGATACAAGTTGGTATAAAGGTGATTCGTGATAGTCCATTAATAATCGGTAATGATAACCATTGGTCTCTGGTTTTGGACCGAAAATGCACAGGAGTGACTATGACTCTATATCGAGCAAAATTGACTTGAAATATTTTCTATTTACATGACTTTATTTTTAAGAAAAAACTCCTTCCGATTACGTAATTACCACCGAGTCTCCAATTTCGCAGACGGACGTTACGCCCTCTGGGCCCAACCTAGGGACCCAACCCTTCTAGGGGACCTCTTCCTTTACCGTTAGGTGAGGTCATGAGAACGGGCCTCTTAGGGTACCTGACTCCTCGGACCACCCGATGTCAGGTGACCCAACGATTCTTAGCCTGTGCTGACTCGCTGAAGCGAAAGTGAAAAGAAAGTTACGTAATACCCCCGAAGGGTCCATTGAGCAACCTATTTCTTAGGTAGACGTTACATCCTCTACGTTCAAGCGAGGGACCCGACTTTTCTAGGGGACCTCCTCCCGTACCGCTGGGTGAAGTCATAAGAACGGACCTCTTAGGGTACCTGTCTCCTCGGACCACCCGGCGTCAGGTCCCCCAGTGTTTCTCAGCCTGTGCGGACTTCGTTGACTCGTACTGACGTTACGTAATAACTCAAAAACTTTCGAAAAGACAGGGGGGTGGAGAAAAAAATCCATTCTTAACCTAAATAAATCTCTCTATGTGTGAGGTCTCTGTCTTACACCTGGTAAAGTCTCCCGTTCTCGTCGGAAAAGACCAAAGGAAAATTAAACTTGCTGATGTTCGACCAAACTATAATATAAGAACCCAGTCAGAGGGGGACACTTGAAGTATAGTAACAAAAGTCGACGTGTTGAAAATCCAGTCGGACTATTAAAGGGGAACGAAAAGGATAGACTTACTGACTTCTTCGGTAAGAAGTAAGAACTAAAAATTATTACATTCATCCTATATAGAATCACTACTTACAACGAATAATCTAAAAGAATATTACACGGGAGAGACGAAAAGCAATTACATAGAGGAAAAAGTAAACAACCGAAAATACTAAGTCACTATGATTAGTACAAGTATGTACATGTGGTAACTAAAACGTTAGGTGATACAAATTAGAAAGGTAAAAAAAGAGTCGGACCCAAATGGCACCACTAGACGAGGAAAAAATACAAGGACTATCTAAAAAAAGCTACCATAGTAAAGCGAAGGATAAAGAATGTAGACAATACTAAAAACTCCCTAGGAGATAAACAGAGGAATAGAGACATCAGAGAGAAAAGTGGGGCAAACTGACAAATTGGAGCATTGTAACTCTAGAAGACGACTTAGACACAATCTGCAAGAATCAACGACACTTCTGTAACACTTATATAAGGGCCAAAAGGAACCGAAGGAGAAGACCCAACGACAGAAGACGCACAAAACGTCGGACCCAGGAACATTAAGAATGCGACCGGCATGACTATGGTAACGGTGCGACGAAGCGAGAAGACAAGCGCGAACGCCTCGAGCGACAGTCTGGAGGCACACGCGACTAGGACACACTCCCTTAAAATTCGCGACAAAGAAGAAAGAGACTAACAAAACAGATGGAAGATTCCACCTCCGACTCCCGACCCATAAAGAAGGAAAAGGGTGAAAACGCATTAGACTCGTTTATCGGCACAGTCCAACCCGTTTTATTAAAAAAAATGATATACACCTAAACGAAAGATGAGACTCTAGTAGAAAAAAAAAATTATCATTAAAATAAATAAATAGAATAAAGACCGCCACGACCCAGAGGTAACGACGCGGCCGAAAAGAGATCAACGTCGCTCACCCCCGAGGAGGGATCAACGCCACTCGTCCGAAGAGGAACGCCGTCGAAAGGGACAACGACTCGTGTCCGAGGTCCCGCACGCCCGAAGTCATCGACGCCGGGGTCCCGAGACCTCGTGTCCGAGTCATCAACACCACGTCTCGAATTACCGAGGGGCCGCACGCCCTAGAAGGACCTAGTCCCTGACTTGGGCGCACGGGACGCACCCGTCCACCTAAGAAAGGGTGACTCGGTGGTTCCTTCGAGACTCTGGTAGAAATTTCAGAGTGTGATTCCCGGAGGGACCTCCGAGGCTGTTATTTCTTAGACGGACGTTACGCCTTCTGGGCCTAAGGTCGGGACCCTACCGTTCTAGGGGACGTCCTCCCGTACCGCTGGGTGGGGTCATAAGAACGGACCTCTTAGGGTTCCTGTCTCCTCGGACCGCCCGATGACGACGATTCAGAGAAGTCAGCACAGGCTGAGACACGCTGGGGTGTCTGCCGTCGGGTTGGTCCGAGGCGGCAGGGACCCTAAGAGGTCCGTTCTTGTGACCTTACCCAACGGTAAAGGAAGAGGTTACGTACTTTCACTTTTCACTTTTACTTCAGCGAGTCAGCACAGGCTGAGAATCGCTGGGGTACCTGACGTCGGGTGGTCCGAGGAGTTAGGTAACCTAAAAGGTCCGTTCTCATGACCTCACCCGACGGTAACGGAAGAGACCCGATGTCAGGTGCCCCAACGTTTTTCAACCTGTCCTGACTCGCTGATTCATGTCGTATTCCACGTAAGTCGATTTAGACCGAAAGTAAGGTGAGTGTACCCCGCATAATAGTTCAAAATTCATAAAGACGTCGAATCGTACTTAGGGTCCTCTAAAGTGAAGGATATCTCTCTCTGTCGGAAAGAGTTTAAAAACCAAATAAAGAAAAGTGGCCAGTCTTTACCTCCTTCTAGGGGGAGGATAATAATGAAAAATTACTCCCTCCGACAATTTTGTTCTTAAAAGTTGGAGTCTATTACTGAAACCCCTCCTTCCACTGTAATCCTTGGTTTTAAGGAAGTGGAGACGAGAACTTATATGATAATGACAAAGAAAGTGTAAAAAGAAGAACAAATTAACTCCATGTTCACTAAATATTTTAATGTAAGTAAAGTCCACATAATATGACAAAGAATCCGGTAGTGAAAAGTTTCGAATTCTATAATCGGATCAAGAAAGAAAGAAATCACCGTCAAATATCTCACTTTTTTTAAAAAAAAGTAAACTAATCTATTATTTCCTCAGTTCATTATACTATATCAAAGTCAGTAGTATTGTACCTTTAAGAGAAAAATAAAGGGACTTGAAGTGGGTATTAACATTTTAGTTAAGTGTGGGTAACATCTTTTGAGACTTTCATGTGTCTGTTCTTTCCTTCCTTCCTTTCCTTTTTCCTTCCGTCCTTTCTAGTGAGTTTAAGGTCTATAATTCATAATTATACTATTAAAACTGTCCATTATTTAAAAAGAAGTTTATGTACAAATTTTAGTTTTGAATCTAATAGTACATAAATTTAAAAACTCTTAAAAAATTTTTAAACCATATAAGATGGTTCAGTAATGAGGCGAGGTTTTTAGGTGGAATTTCCGATGTGTAATGAGGTACATAACTAAAGGGTCTTAAGACAGTGAATAATGACAGTAACAAAATTCAGTAGTATTAAAACGTATAAGATTTACCACGTCGTCACTCCTAGAAATAAGGATTTAGAAACAGAGGTCAACTAAGTGAAGACATCCTAGGTGACGGTTTTAACTTCAGTAACGTAGGTTTTCAAGACGTTTTCAAATCTTAGAGGATGACGTAAACGGTTAAAGAAAAAAAAAAGAAAAAAGTCTTTACAAATGGAACAGAGTTGTTATACTTCACTATTATACGTGGAACAGGACAGGAGGAGTCAAGTGGGAATGGAACGATAACTCCCCAAATGAAAGCAAATGGGAGGGTCGGAGCTCGGTCCCAAACATGAATCATCCACGAACCACGGACGGCAGTACTGACTACCTAGTAAGGGTGAAGAGGATCGGATTCAGAATCGACTACCAACTTCTGTTGCTGGACCCTCCACTGTAAACCGGTCGGACCCTCATGAGAGGAACGAAACGAGGTAATAATCGAAGGAAATCTGATAGACCGGCAAATAGTACGTCCCTGCCACCTCTATACTCGGTCCTTCTTCTCTTCGACCCCGGTGACGTTTTACCTCAGAACAGGTGGGACCAACGACCCTCCTGCGACCCTTTGGTCCTACGTCGGAATCAGATCCCCACTTTCACATACCGGTATCTCGTGTGTCAACCGAACCGAGACTACCTATCCATGACAAGCCACTCAAAAAGACTAAGGAAAGGGGGAGCGGACACGACAACTACGACTGACGTACTCCGGAGGACCCTTCGTGGTCGCAACACTACCAGTGACGAGAAGAGTNCATGAGAGGAACGAAACGAGGTAATAATCGAAGGAAATCTGATAGACCGGCAAATAGTACGTCCCTGCCACCTCTATACTCGGTCCTTCGTCTCTTCGACCCCGGTGACGTTTTACCTCAGAACAGGTGGGACCAACGACCCTCCTGGGACCCTTTGGTCCTACGTCGGAATCAGATCCCCACTTTCACATACCGGTATCTCGTGTGTCAACCGAACCGAGACTACCTATCCATGACAAGCCACTCAAAAAGACTAAGGAAAGGGGGAGCGGACACGACAACTACGACTGACGTACTCCGGAGGACCCTTCGTGGTCGCAACACTACCAGTGACGAGAAGAGTCTTCGGTCCAGAATCCGACGGACGTTTCATCGAACGTCAATTCGACGACGCAGAGGTTAGACCAACTGTACGACTAGTACGGGAAAGACGAAAAAACGGAAAAATATGTTTCTCACGGTTTCTTAACTACGAAAACTTAACACCACGACCTCTTCTGAGAACTCTCAGGGAACCTATTGTTCCTCTTGTTTGGTCAGTTCTTCACTACATCCATGGACTCCCTCCCTGGTGATCTGTCAGTAGGGACCTTCTATCCCGTCCCTGAACGGGTTCTCTCGTTACTTAAGTCACAAGACTGAGGAGAGAAGACGGTGGGCTTCTAAAAATACATGGAAATCTATACAGTACGTCTCTTCCGTTACCGTGGGGTGAGGTCATGAGAACGGACCTTTTAGGGTACCTGCCTCCTCGGACCACCCGACGTCAGGTACCCCAACGAACCTGTGCTGACTCACTGAAGTGAAAGTGAAAAGTGAAAGTACGTAACCTCTTCCTTTACCGTTGGGTAAGGTCACAAGAACGGACCTCTTAGGATCCCTAACTCCTCGGACCACCCGACGGCAGATACTCCAACGTGTCAGCTTGTGCTGACTTCACTGAATCGTCGTCGTCGTCGTCTATACAACACTACTTTGGGACTTCCTCTTTCAACAGTGTCTCCCCGTCCACCTCTCCATAGGACCACTCTTTCCCACTACACTACCCGGCTAAAGTCGAACGTCTCTCAAGTCCAGAATCGTACTGAACCGTCTCAGTTGGAGAACAGAGAATCTCTAGACGGAAGGTCTTTGGGATCGACCCCTCCTCCGAGTAAAGACTTTGAAGGAAAAGTAAATAAACGAAAAGGGAAGGAAAGTAAGATTTAGTAAGGACTCGGAAGAGTCGGAAGGAAGGGGGAGTCGGGGGTAAAGAATTTCAGCGAATCGGTAGAGGGGAGACTCCAAAAGATTTAGATTAAATACAAAAAGAAGACAGTGAAAGTAATAAAAGAATCGTCACAAAAAAAAAAAAAATCGAGTGTAACTTTATAATCCAATACTAAAAAGAGACGAAGGACCGGCATATAAAAACCGTACAGAGGTATAAGACAGTCAAACAGTAAAACTCAATGGGAAAAAGAAGAAGAAGAAGAAGAAGACACCAACCGTCTTATTTCTGAGGAGTTTTAATACGTACAGAATTAGGGACCTTGAACACACATACAATACAATGTACCGTTTGTCCTAAGTCAAACGTCTATCTTAATTCAAACGAAAAGTCGACCGGAACCTTATCCTTCTACCAAGAGGTAATAGTCCCACCCAGGTTACATTAGTGTTCCCAGGAAATTTCTTTTGCTTCCTTTGCCTTGTCTTCGGTCCTAGTCTCCCTCTAAACTTCTACGATATAACAACCGAAACTTCTGTCTCCTTCCCCGGTACTCGGTTCCTTACGTCCACCGGAGGTCTTTAACCTTTTCCGTTCCTCTGTCTAAGAAGGGACCTCGGACACCTTTCTTACGTCGGGACGACTGTGGAACTAAACTTAGGTCACTCGGGGTACAACCTGAAGACCAAAGATATGGTCTTTCTATTGTTTAGACATGACAGAATTCGGATTTAACCATCATCAAACAATTTTTGTCGGTACCTTTTGATGATACGACAGAACATTATAGAAACGAACTCCAAGTGTACGTTAACAGAAGATTATGGCCAAACGTCACTCGAGAGGAAAGGATGAGACCACTCCTCTTAGGTGTGCCAGACGACACCCCAGGGGTTTGGGCTCTTTCGATATGGGACCTCCCCCGTTCTGAACGGGACACGTACCCCAAGACGATATATGAGAAGGTTTTACCTCGACTTTATCGTCTTAGGATTATAAAAAAAATTAGAAATTGTAAGGTCTTTCATAAAATAAGATGGGTCTGAAACTGGACCCGAGTTTTACCTTTAGCCTCTTAAAGGAACGAGAAGAAAAAATTAGAGAAGGTAGAACCCGTTGACCCGATTAGGGAGGATCAAAACTCCCTCGCCCCACCCTTCCTCTCCCTCTTTTTGTCCTCTTTCTTCGAACCACTCACCCTCTTTCTGTTCTGTTTCCTTTACGACTCCTCGCACCATGATACAAGTAGTCGAGGCCGCACCCTACTTCCAGTTCAAGAGACGGTGAGACTAACCGATGGAGGGGGTACGAGAACTGAAGGTGAAAGAATCAGGTCCACACCGGTGTCTCAAGACCTTTAGTAAGTCTGAGGACGTAAAACTGTCTTAAAAGTTTGTTCATCAAGAATACAACTTTCTAGGTTTACGTTCGTAACTATGGTATGCGTGATTGACGGTATGTGCGTGTGTGTGTGTATGTGTGTGTGGGGATGTTCAATGTACCTGCTCGACTTCCACTTTGACAATAGCTGACTACTCGGACCACCTTATACATTTCTCACAAAGTAATACGTGGAGGGTACGACCTCTTTACGTTTACTTAAGTTCATTTTTTCTGAGAAAGGTTCCTCGACGTGGTTCCGCAGTCGTGCGTCGAACGAATAATGTAAGTCAACGACCAACAAGTACGGTAACGGCTAAACGTGGACGTTAATGGAGAAGTGTGGACCCTCACGTGTCCAAAACAACTAAGGTAAAGTTCCTACGAGTTGGATGCACAAAGGGTCTTATCTCTCGGAAGATCTCGAGACTTAAGACTATGGATCCACTGTTAATGAACACAAGAACTCCCAAATATTTTCTTTTATCCCTTCCTCCCCCTTCAGTTTCTCTGTTTTCTTTTTCACCCTTTACAGAGTATGGGTGGTAGTTTCTTCGACTTGAATGTTCAGACCCTTGAAAGTCGGAAACGACGAAGATTCACAGTCACTTGAGTTGGGGGCGACTGTTCTATGTCAGTAAGGTCCTGGACGAGTTGTCGTTCATCCCGTCTGACACAGTAAAAGATGCTTCCACCGACCTTTAGTAAATGTGACGTTCTACGAGACACCATTATTGTTCCATAAGTTTTACTCTTACTCAGACTCTAGTAGAAGGTTTACAAGGGTTCACTTTAGACGGGGATGAGAGATCTTCTAAGGAGACCTTCTTTCGTCTACGTTTGTCACAGTGACCTTCAGCAACTCTAACTGTCCTAAAAGACGTAGACACGAAGTTCAGAAAAGACCTACTCCCCTTAATGTACTTTACTCCGACTTTAAGTGGTCTGTAACTTCCAGTCTCCCAGACTAGTAAACGGTTGGTTCTCGTTTCCTTGACATGGAGGGGTATAAAGAAGTAAGAACTTATAAAGAAGTAAGACCCAAAGAAATGTGTATCAACTCACATCAAATCTGGACCTTCCGGGTTGTCTTCGAGGTCTGACGTTTCTATTTACTATTTACATCTTTCACGAAAGGACACCGCAGACTGAGATAACGACTAGTTTCGTCGTCGTCGAACCAAGGTTTAATGTTCTACATCTAATCCTGCTAGTTATACCCACTCTGAAATGTCTTTTATTTTTAATCAATGTCTATCAAATTGGGGTAAAAATAAGTATTCCTGCTACCACGTCTCCACGTCTAAATTGGTATGACTTATACATGATTCGGGAATCACCCATTAACGGGTCGGGTTGAAAGAGGTTTTAAGAAGCTCTACTACTGGTAATTATCGTCATAAAGTGTCTACTGGTTCGGGGTTTCGTGGTTCAGGGAAAGGGTTCCTGAGTGATCATAATCACAAATCTTTTTCATACACTTAAGTTACCTCAACTGAGGTTTTTTGTTCGAGAATATGGACGTTGTTGACATTTATAATAAGTACCTATCTTCCCATCAGAACCATTCCAAAAGAAGAATCTAGATTGTAAACCATAACTGGATCATTGGGAGAGATTCTGTGGCCTACAGTTCAGACTCTTTTCAATTAACTCTCTCCTAGTTGGACTCTCTAAGTAAAAGTATCGTACGACAATAAAAGTTTTACATGAAAGACTCGTGAACACATATCTTCGTAGGAACTATGAGGGAGTTCGTTAGACTTTCGATCTACAATTACATTATATAAATACGTACCCTTAGAATCAACAAAGAGGTACCTGACCACCTCTTCCTTCTGAGGTCGATTTTTAAAGGACGCAAAGGGAGACGACTTGCTAGTTCCTTACACCGCACTGAGGTCATTTAGTCTCTAGTCAAGAACAACGACAAGTCAGTGAGTCAGCACACGTTGAGAAACGCTGGGGTACCCGACGTCGTGTACTCCGAAGGGACAAGAGGTGGTAGAGGGTCTCAAACGAGTTTGAAGACAGGTAACTCAACCACTACGGTAGGTTGGTAGAGTAGGAGACAACGGAGGAAGAGGAGAACGGGAGTTAGAAAGGGTCGTAGGTCGTAGAAAAGGTTACTTAGTTCTAGATAAAAGGATAATAAAAGCAAGTCACCTTCTGTAGTCCCACTTTGTTCCACATGGACCTTAATAAGGTGAAGTCTGACCCGTGTAGTTACCTTTTGTAAAGAGGTCCCGTGTAAACACGACACAGTCTAAAAGTCATCTTCTTTACATCAAAGACGAAAGGGATAAATGAAAGGGATCAACGACTTTCTCTGACATTTAAGTGTCATCGTCTACCGTGGAAGAATCTTTGTGTCAATACGTCTGGACATCTCGTGTCTCCCTGTCTGAATCCCTTCGTTCCGTTTTGGTCGTGCTTTTAAGGTAAAATTTCCCTGTCGTATGTTTAAATCAGAAGAAGTTTAGATGTCCGTAAATAAGTCATAAATGAACCGTTTCTGGGAAGAGACCAAACGACGGCCATGTTTCCCTCTAAATTTTTTACTCCTGTCCTTAATAAGAAAAGATGTTCTTGAACGTGAAGATATGTACTCTACCATAACCGGTGATTGGGAAAATATTTCGTGACACAGTCAACGAGTGAGAACAGACTAAGCAACACTGGGGTACCTAACATCGGGTGGTCCAAGGAGACAGACACCCTAAGAGGTCCGTTCTTGTGACCTCAACCCGTCGGTAAGGGAAGAGGTCTCCTAGAAGGACTGGGTCCCTGACTCGGACCCAGAGGATGTGACGTCCACCTAAGAAATGGTAGATTTGGTGGTTTTGCACCCACGTTTTATCACCATGATGATGACCAGTTCTTTCCCACGGCAGAGCAGACCACCGACGTCTATTGTCACCACCGTCTCTCTTTTCGTTCCTCAACGAAACCCAACTACAAACACACCGATTCCGGGTTCTACACTCGCCAATGTACAACTCCCCAACTAAACCACTAGACCTACGACCTCAAACACACCTCCCCGGTACAAGGTTTTCATTCAGTGACGGAGTTCCTTTTGTCTTCTCCACACGTCTTGTGCGGTGGTTCGAATAGTATTCTTACTACCCCCGGTCCTCGTGAGAAGTGCATCCTTCGAGCCGTACTTATCATAAGGTAGGGTTGTTCTATAGACGAATGTTAACCCTTCAGTCTTTAGTCTTCGTGCTCGACTTCGCGTTTCTTACTTCTTCGAGATTCAGAATAAAAACATAAACTAAGTAAGTGGTAAAGGACCACTTACCGACACTGGTCGATAACACAACTGATGACCCCGATGTCTCTCTTTATCAGGGTCAGAGTGTTAGGAAATGAGAAATAATATTTTATTCTCTATTCGTTTACAGAAGGTGACTCCTGGGTACCCTACGTCTTATTACCTCAAATCGTGAAAACGAGAGTAAAGGGTTCCAAGGTTCTTACATTCGTCTCGATTCGAAACGTGCGTTGTGGACCTTGTAGATAAACTGCTACGGGGGGTAAATCTTCGGTCGACCCCAGAAAACTGGGTAAGGAAGGGGTCGGTAACTTTCCAGGTAAAAAGATGGAAACAAGGTTTGTACGGTAGACAATATGTACAAACCCGAAAAGAGAAAACTTGGTCGACCAGCCAAGAGTGAACTTGTCCAAATTTTTTCTTCAAACGGAAATTTTACCCCCTCTCCCCGAAGTTTTACCTCGCGGTAGTACTATTTGCCTCGTCTACTTTTCCACACGCACTCCTCCTCACCAGGTTGGTTTTCGTAACGTTCCCCGTGGACTACTTCTGAACCGAAAGTGTAGGAGACACTGACCCACAGGGGTTCACAAGACAACCATGAGACGTAGGGACCCGGGTAAGAGAAGACAACGAGTAGTATCTGCTAGACAAAAGATAAACCACGTGTAACTAAAAAGTTATTATTCGTTCTACTAGCCAAATCGTTGAAGGATACAGAGACCAGAGAGCTCCTCTCACACACCTCCCGCACGGGTCGGGAGTCCGTGTGAGCCTAACCGATGACACAAGAAACATATACTAGTGTCCTCCTCCCCCTTATTGAACTTGAGAGGTTTCCCACCATTGCATACCCGAGGAGACAAAGTACCCCCGTCCCCTCTTACGGCACCTTACAGGACCCGTCCGGTTCAAACCGTCCGAGGGACGGACGACTGTCGTTTCCGTAAATACCGTCTTGTAGAATCTTTAAACCTTGGAACACTTTTTACTGAAGTCCTTCAGCAAAGTTCCTTTATCTCTCAGAAACGACTGAGTTCAATCGTTCAGGGTCTACATCGTGAAGAGAATTCGGTTTCACAGTCCCTAGACCATCGACTATCAAACTCGTTTAAGAAAATAGAGATTGTATGGCCCTTGACCTATGGTAACGGAAAGGAGTTTGGACCAAACACCAAGGAACAAACCAGTCATCGATATTAACTAATTATGGGGACAGCACAGGGATGCAACACGCTTGTTTCCCCTAAACCCTAACGTCTGACACCCTCCGTTTCCGCTGGATCGTTATTCCGTCAAGTTTAAGGAATGGACCATCTACCTATTTATTCCGGTCTTTATGTTTTGGTGAAAGGTTTCCCGTGTCTCTCAACCCCCCGTCACACTCCTACTCTCCCGTCCGAAAAGTACAGGAGTCGTTACACGGTAGACGTTGTACCGTTTAGAGGTGTATCGTACCGTAGACCCTACGAGGAGTTTGGACTCAATGAATGGTGGAAAGTTTCACGACGAATCATTGGGACACCGAAGTCTAGGATTTAATTGCCTGAAGGTCATGCACCACCTTGAAATTTAATCTAAAGAAATTATAACCCGATCTAATGTGAAAATCTTGCCACGGTAGGTTATCTTTACCTTGTACTCGGTGTACGTATTAACATGATAAAAATTAACTGGTGTAAAGGGGTTTTTTCCGTTTCTCTATTCACTTTAAGTAAATTATATCAACATCTTTCGAGTCATTTCTGGTTTGTAATACTAAAATTGTTATATTAGTTACATATAGCAACAACTACTCTGGGAAATGTAACATTTCATATAATTCAGAAACCTTGGACCACACACAAAATTATCGGTGTACACGGGTCACCGATGGTATGATCTGTCGAGTCGAGATCTCGGGGAGGTCAGGGGAGAAACACCAGAAGAGACTTAATTCGAATGTCGTCTTGAAGTTTACCAAATTAGACACTTCTCCTATAAAAGGATTAGTTTTGGTTTTTTAAGTACGGGACAAAGGTTCTTACTCTTCGTCGGGTCTTCTACGGCAGATCTTTGGTCGTACAAGTTTAAAGACCATGTAAAATTACGAAGAAACCTTGTTCCCCTATCGTATAACTTTGGCCACGAACTTTTTAGATTTCGTTTGTCTTTGACATCGACTCGGTGGGATGGCGTAAATATCGCTAAAGTCCTGTACGATGAGATGACGAAGACTCAACTACCGATACTAAGAAAGGAAAACGACTTTAGCGGAGTACTAAAACGAAAAAGGGATAATCGACTGACTATACAAAGGTTATTGGGAAAATCGGAGGAGATTCCGATACTACGATATTTAAGGACCTCTCGTGCCAGACATTGCACATAGAAGAAGGGATCCGTTATAAGATGAGAGGATACCTTATTTAAAGAAACTACCATCTTGAAGGACTTCAATTTGTTCTCAGAATATGCAATAGTCACCGCCGTTCCCCTCTTTCAAGTAAGAGTGATATTTTAAGGAACTCTATCAAGGACTTCCATGGTCTAATGTCGTGGTTCTCGACCATCTTCTAGTCCCATCCCCCGACTCATACCTGCGAAAGTCTCGTCCACCGGGTTATCAGAACCAGTCAACCTCTGAGATTAGAGAATTCCTCCGTGTTCGATGAGGTAACGAAGTACGGACAATAGACGTCCTGGACCTCGTTATAAACTAGTAAGTCATCGTAGGATTTTCCAACTATCAGACTACTTATTTCCTAATTCCTCTAGTGCAAAGTGTGACAGGAAAGACAACGGAACGTAGGAGACGAGGGAAGGACTAGAAGAACAATTCCTAGTTCCTTCTGTCCAACCATCTGCGGACTTGGAAAGTTTCAAGTGTGCCCGTCAAGTCCCCCACCCCTTTCCCAGAAAGAAAGAAAAAAGTTTCAGAAATAACTTAAACAATGTCATGGCGAAGTAAAATAGAAAGCCACAAAACCAGTACTTCACATTTAGTGCTTCATATACTCTAGAATTGAGGGAGTATCCCTAACTTGGACGTCGGAGACGTAACCTTCCTATTCAGAATCGGCAACCTGGTGGTCCCTTAAGGGTTCCGGAAAGAAGTGAGAGAGTACTCCTTAACTTTCCTCGAAACCGGAGACAGAGACCGAATCTACCCCTGGAGGAGAGGTCCCAGCGGACGGAGAGTTGGACGGGGGAGGATCGGAGTGAGATGGACGGGGCTCACGACCATTCGTCCCGTCACTGGTCGACGAGACTCCAGTCTGGCAGGTAGAGTCACGAGGACCTGTGACCTTCAACCCCACACACACACACAAATACCCAAAAACCTTTCACCTTCTCTTCTACGAAAGTGAGAGAGGAAGTGTGTGTGGACGACCGTGAATCCAGGAAAGCAGACACCTCCGAATCGAGGGGAGGAAAGGTGTGCTGTCCCTGAGAGGTAGTCCCACTTCCCCGACTCGACTTCAGGAGGAACAATTGACTGAACCTCTCCGGTTTGACCGGTCTTTGTCCTCCGAACCCACCCCGTTACAAATACGAGTTTTCCACCCGACACCCTGAAGGGACCACCAGGTTACCAATTCTTAGACAGACGTTCACGTCTCCTGCCTGTACCTATACTAACGACCAGACCCTTCTAGGGCGTACGGTGCTTCGGTGATTCGGCCACTCGGCGTTAGGACTCGAGGCCGAGATCTCGGGTACTCAGCGTTGATCTCTTTCGGGTGTACGTCGTTGTTTCCGGGTCACGTCGGTTTTTATTTTGTTTGACATCTAACACCCTTTCAACTCCTATTGACATGGGGATATCGAAACCCCACCTCTTATCTGACCTGTGAGGTTGGTCTCGAAGAAACTCGAAATCGTATTTCAGGAATACTTTGTGACTGTGCAAACCTATGTGAATACCCTCCGCAGCCTCTCTTTCCCTCTGCCGACACACATACACACACCTGTTTCAAATTAAAAGTATTGTAAACGACCTAGTCCGTCACTTCTTAGACGGAGGTTACGTCCTCTGGGCCCAAGTCAGGGACCCAACCCTTCTAGGGGACCTCTTCCCTTCCCGTCGGGTGAGGTCACAAGAACGAACCTCTTAGGGTACCTGTCTCCTCGGACCGTCCGACGTCAGGTACCCCAGCGTTTCTCAGTCTGTGTTGACTCGTTGATTGTCAACTGTTTAAAACTGTTACATAAGTCTCGGTCCCGCTCCAGGAAAACTCTTTAATAAGTCTCCCCCGTCTTTAATCTGATTCTTATACGAGTCTTGACCATAGCCGCTGGTGGACGAAAAGTGGGGTGGTCTGGAACGAAGTGTAGAGTATGTGTGTGTGTGTTTGTGTGTGTGTGTGTGTGTGTGTGTGTGTGTGTCTCACTTCTTGTCCTCGTTTCTCCTTCGAAACCTCCTCCCCCCTACAAAGAGGACTTCCTTACATTTAATTCAGGAGAGAATACATTTGGAGGCTAACACCACCATTCTTCCCCTATGGGTCCATAAACAGTAGGTATCGTTACAGGTTTACGATCTAGTTGACGTTTGTTTATTTTTGGTTGAAGGAAGATTTCGAGTAGAGACCTTTCGCTCCCACTTGAAGGGCGGTGTCCTCAAAATGCTCGGAGGGTCGGTCCGTTCGGATCCGGTAGAGGGTGGAAATAGAACTTGAGAGCGGAGGCGGGGTCCGAATTTCGTATCGGTCGAGGTCACACCTGACGCGTGGTCGTTCGGGGGATCACTTCGCTTAAGATCGGGGTCAGTGTACCACGTAAACTGAGGTCACGACATTCTTGGACCAGAGACCGGAATGACCGTGGTCCCGTGAACATAGGTGACCGAAAGTCCCAGAGACCTCCAACGAGTATCAGACCTGGTCCTTTGGAGTGACGGTCCGGGGTAGTACCCGTTGGGCGACTGGGATCTCATTCGTCTTGTATCCCCCGACGGGAGGGCCCCTCGAAAAACGGAGACTCAGTGGGGATGTCCGAGGGGGACCCAGTCATCAACGACCATAGGTATCGAAGTAGTCGAGACCAGTCAAAGGACCTGTAGTCACACCCGGTTAGTCTGGGGTTTGGTCTTCTGGCGTAATTTTTCATGATAGTCTAGAAAGAGTTCTCGTGAAGAAAGACCTAAAGAAAGAATGGACGCATACCCCATCCTGAAAGGAAGGACGTATCACTGACCTTTAGTAACTAACATCGGAACGAGACGATCGGAACGGGTCTTCTGGTGGGGTGTCTAAAGGGGACCCGACAGCGATCGAGTGGGTCAGACAGGATTCAAGTGAAGCTTCTCCGTGATCCCTTGGAATTTATACGCTTGCGTTATATGAACGATGTTCATATCCCAGTTTATGAGATCCACTCTAGGGTCTAAGTAACATAAAATGAGTTCACTTTCTTAGTCGGGCCGATTCGTAGACGCCCAGACCTTCTGTACCGACAACTTTTAACATTCCACCCATCCTCTGGAAGTCTTCACCAAACATTCTACACCCACCCTCAAGTCTCCGTCACAGGTAGAACTAGGCCACCTGAACGTACAAGTAATAGATAGGTGTCTGCTGAGTTTCCTCGTCGGTAATATCGGAACCTTGGTGCTAATTTCTCACGTAAGTTAGTTGAGACGAAGTTTGTTTGTTTTGTATTTTCTCTTCTTCATCTTACCGTTTTTCATGTGCTACCCAGTAAATATCGCTTTTCTTACTCAGCGGACCAACGTCGGTCAGAGACCACCTACAGATTGTAAAATGACTAAGTACGTAAAAAACCGGTAATTTGTTTCAGTACAAGTTATACTTCTATTTACGACTGATTCCCTGAATTTACTTTTCGAAAAATTTAAAATGCTTAGTGAGGACGGAAGAGAAAATCTTTTGAGAACGTTCAAAACATTTCTCTCTACGTATGTAATCCAATTCAAACTTTGACGGAGGTCGGACATTCAATCCGATTTTTGTATCGGCAAGAGATACCAAAAGGGAGACAAGAGACTTTTTTTAGCGAACAGTTTTGTTCTGTTTCTAGGCTTAAATAGTAACATGATTTACATTTTACTTCACCTTCGGTGTTCAACCGTAGACAGGCAGAGAGAGTCTTTTAGTGGTTCCTAGAAATGTCGTTCTACCCATAAACGAAAAAATTTTTTTTTTTTCTTTTCTTTCTTTCTTTATCCAGGGATCTGTCTAATTGTTTACTCAAGATTAATCAGGGTCTACCATCTAAATAAAGGGTGTTCCCGACCAGGTATAGAGAAAGAGAAAGAGAAAGAGAACCGACGTCCACCGTGGGGATTGAAGTCAACGGGTAGGAAGTCACGTGTGTCGAGGACGGGTCGAAGTAAGTCCAACTCTTCGTTTAGGTAAAGGGGAAGATCGAGCTATAGAGGATCGAGGGAAAGATGACTACTGAAGTGGAAATACGACGTTTCTACCATGGAAACAAAGTATGTCTTATTTGTCCATAAGATGGACAGGGAACCTCTTCCCGTACTGTTGGGTGAGGTCATAAGAACGGATCTCTTAGGGTACCTGTCCCTTCGGACCGCCCGATGTCAGGGATCCCAACGTTTCTTAACCTGTACTGACTTCGTGAATCGTACGTTTGTACGATAAACAGAGATTCGAGACTCATTAGAATAAACTTCCAAGTAGTCCACCCTATATAACGACTCTTTTATAACGTAAAGGATACGGTACACTAAACGTACAAGTACAAACTGTGACGGCTCGTCCTTTGTTAAAATAGTACGGTCACGATTTCACTACTGTATCATTTCCAGAGTCTTTACTTTTGTTGTATCGACTTCCGACACTTAGTTAAGCCGAGATTTGGTATAGACGTCACGTGAAGAGTGATGTCCACCTGAAACTCATACTTTTTGGAACAAATGACATGACCGATACTGGTGATGTCATAGTAGTTTTAATTTTTTAAGAAGGTTCCTAGACGGAAGACTCCTTACTTATACAAAGAGTACTTAAATGTTTAATCTACGAAATAAAGTAAAACCTAATTATCATTGACCACATTTATCTCGGAAGTAGATAACTGGATATATTATATGACGTTCATTTTGTGTTTAGGTAAAAAATGAATAAGATCAACCAAACAATGGTCTACTAATCTTCCCGGAAAAAGAGATCTTAAAAAAATACGTAAAATCTGAGACCCTCCTTGTAAAATAATCCCATGAGTTCAACAGCCATATGATTTTCGGAACTGTTAAACTTCTCGAGTCAAAGTTGGGGAGTTGGGGGGAGAAACTACTTGGGGTAGTTTAGGGACTGAAAGCCCTTTTTCTAACGGGTGAATTTCAAACAGGCTTACGACCTTGTTTACTTTGGAAGAAGGTAGGTGAGGTAGAACTTTTGTCCCGTACTCATCTAAAAGTAGAGATGCCGAAGAAAGAGGATTATCTTCACTTTGAGAAAATTCAGGGTGTCTCAACACTGCGGAGTCACGGTGCCGTATGGTGCAGTAAGTCTGACCTCCCTCCACAAATCCCCTCCAACTCTGCCTTTCTTCCTTGGGGGTCGGACGAAAAAAGGGGACTAAATTATTTCAGAGAATCGGAGGACTCGGGTGACACCAAAAGAGCTTAACGTGTCGACGACGTGTCGACCGTTGTTGGAGCTAGTTACGACTAGAAACCGGTTTTACTTTACTTCCTGAGTCATCTTACCTTTCGATCTCGTCTCAGTGACCCCGGCAGACCCCATATAACAAGGGGCACCTTCCGCTCTTTGGGTTTCTTCTACATGACCTTTCCTTTTTTTTTTTAGAAGTTTGTTAACCGAAACCTTGTCTGTGTATTCTTTTAAGTGGTCTTTCGATGACACAAAGAGCAGAAAATAGGTAGTCGTACCTCTACCTAAGGGAAACCTCCTAGACCCCGACCTTTGTGTACGACCCCGGGATTCCCCGTCTCGTCCTGGACACAAGAAAACGTCCAGGGCGACCGGGGTGTACCTGACTGCGACCTCCCAGTCTCCCTTCCCCCTCTCCCCGATCTCTCAAGAGCAGGTAGAGAATCGTAAAAGTAACGAAAGCGAGTAACCTTTGTCTTTTTAGATGTGGATTGGGAGCCCAAGGAAAGAAGTAGAAAATAGTCCCCGACTTTTACTAGTAATTTCAACTATCTTTCTTGTATGTATGACCTACCTAAACCCGTCTCTTAAAACTACTTGCCTCCTCAGGGGGGGGTTGTGAAGAGTCGAGGAAGAAGGTGTGGACTCAAAAGGTCAGAAAAAGAAAAAATTTTATATTATACCCCAAGATAGATCGTTTTTACCTTTAGTTACTGTTCAATTTACAGAATCAAAGAGTCACTTTTAAATAAATCTGAATAATAAGTCAGCTATGATGGTTGATGGTAAATACCCGAAGGGTCGACCGAGTCGCCATTTCTTTGACGGACGATTAGTTCTCTGAGGCCAAGGCAGGGACCCAACCCTTCCAGGGGACCTCTTCCTTTACCGTTGGGTGAGGTCCTAAGAACGGACCTCTTAGGGTACCTGTCTCCTCGGAGTGCCCGATGTCAGGTGTACCAGTGTTTCTCAGTCTGTGGTGACTCGTGTGTGCTCGTGTGTGGGGTACCGTACATACCTCCTCTGTATAATCTAGAGACCCAGTGTGACGTACACACATAAGTTCCCTATGTATCTATATATGTGTTGCGGAGACTTAAGTGGGTAAAGTCCGTTTCTCTGGTTCAACAATGTGAGCCCTTTGACCGACGGTCGGGGGACGTACACTGGAAAGGGTTCACCGAACGACCGAACGACGACACCAGACACGGGACCTCTCTCTCCCGTCGGGATGGACGGAGAGTGGGAGCAGTCTCCCGCTCTCCGCGCCATTTGGCTTGACTATGAAAAGGAGGAACCGGTTGGCAAGGTCGGTTTGGAGGGCTACACTGAGAAGGATGTCAAAGTCCGGTCGGGTAGGAGGTGTGTTCGGAGAGGGTAAAGTTTTCGGAGTCTCGGTGACTTGACCATAGAGACCCCTAGTTTAGTTCTTCAGACCTAATTTGTGTTATAAGGAGGTCCACTAAGATTGCGTACTGGTCGAGTTCATTGACAATAAAGTTGACTTAAAATACTTGAACTGAATAAAGTACGAGACCGATTATCCTAGACTGACGAAGAGGACGGAAAGGATGGAAAAGACCGAAATTAAAGACTAGAAGAGAAAAAGGGAAAGATGGACCTGTCTAAAAACAAGATAACTAGGATATGGCATAGGATATCTAGTTATCTAGTTATGTTATCCGAGACGACTAGGGACGTAAAACCAACTGACGAAGAGTTCGTAGGTAGAGGAAGAGGGTGGACCGAGAGGAGACCGAAGAGAAACCCTCTTAAGTGGGTGGGGAAGAACGGAAACTCAAACCAACTTTGACAAGGGTGGAGAGAAAGATCTTCACCTGGACTTACCGAATTTCGTTATTGAAAAAATAAAGGAGGAACCCGTACCACTAATCAAGGCTTTACCCCTAACGTCGTCATCTCTGCCCCCCTCCCTAAAGTGTCCACAAACCCTATGGACACTCTCCTTTAAACCAGGAATTGAATGACCTCTATGACCTTCACTACGAAAGGGGCGGGGGAGGCCATCTAGACTATCTCTTCCTTCGTGAGGTTCTGGACGACCGGTCGTAGAGCGTTGATATCTCTTTCACAGGCGATTCTTACTTCAGGTGTGCCTCCTTCGTTCCGGCTGTTCCTGTCCCTTTCCTCGACCCAGGATCAATGCCACAGCCTCGACGACAAGTCACTCCTCTCACAACTTTAACAAGTTTGACTGTCTACTACTCCGAGATTTGGTTTCGTCATCGTCACTCTCTCTAATTTCTCCACCCAAAATTCCCTGCACTTACACTGTTTCTGTCAGTGACTGCTACGGCCCCTTTTCCAGTCAAGAACCTCACTCCAGAGATTGCACCATATTTCCTCTAGGGTCCACACCCACCTTCCGATTTAGAGCCCATTCTTTTCCATACGGATGACCTTTTCACATGACATGAGTCTACTCCGCCCCCTCCTCTTTCTGACTGGCGTGTCCCTATGGGTACTGATCAAATAATGGTCAGACTTGAGGTTTGTACAGCCCGCTAAGTAAGTAAATGGGTAAATTGGTTATGAGTAACGGTTCACAACTCGATGTACGAATTCTACGTTGTACCAAGGAAATTTTGGGAGGACGTGTTGCCGGAGACGGTTCGACTTTAAGGTACTTCCAGACCCTGGATGGTCTTCCACATGAACGTAGGATATACGGTAAAGGACCTAAGATTTAGTGATCTTAAACTATGTAGAAGGGGTCTCTGTGCCCGAAGGGGTCACGGAGTCGACATTTCTTAGGTCGACGTTACGTCCTCTGCGTCCTCTGTGTCCAAGTTAGGGACCAGACCCTTCTAGGGGACCTCCTCTCGTACTGTCGGGCATAAGAACGGACCTCTTAGGGGTGTCTGTCTCCTCGTACCACCCGATGTCAGATATCCCAACGTTTCTCAGTCTGTGCGGACTTCCCTGACTCGTACGTGCGTGGAGTCTCTGTGTCGATCTAAAGGGGTTTCCGGGGGTTGAGAAACTCGTGTCTAAAACTTGAACCTGGTACAACGGAAAAAACCATTGCATTACACTCTGGGTGGAGAAACGTGTCTCCACGGTACGAAAAGAAGGAGGAGTTTCAAAGTCTGGGAGTTAAGGAAGTCGGAGACGAAATCGGTTGAAACGGTCTCAAGACTCCCGGACGTTAATCGGTCGAGGAAGACCTTTAGTGTAACAAAATCTGTTGCAGCTCCGAGAGTACCCACCTCTTCGTTCTTACGAAAGTCACCAGAACAAACGTTCGGAAACTACAAGGAAGAGTCGGTATAACACAGTCACCTTTGCAACCAGCCTCGTCTGAGACCGTTAAGAAAGTTTTACGCGTTTACAGCTCACACACAAAAATTACCGAAATTCGTTAAGTTTGTTAAATCCTTATTAATCTTCATCGTCGAGTGATTCGGTCCTTCCGACTCCCGGACCTACCAGTGACCGAACAACGAGGCGGACCCCACCATAACACTTTCCCTACGAATCCAGTTGCTACCAAGGACGACTCTTTTAAGCCCGTATTAACTTTAGTCGACGACGGAGACACCACGTCTACGGAGACTTTTACCCAGTAATCTTTAATTGACCCCTCTTTACACCAGGGAACCCTTTTACTGTTACTTGATGTTTACGTCCTCACTCGTGTAATTTATATATTTATGGATGTGTTGGTTTTTTTTTAAAAAAAAATTTTTTTCCACTAAAGAAGTTTGATCTTTACATATCTTTGACTTCAAGTCGTAAGTCATACAAAGTCAAGTCAAGTCAAGTCAGCGAGTCAGCACAGGCTGAGAGACGCTGGGGTACTTAGAGTCGTGCGGTCCGGAGGGACAGGTAGTGGTAGAGGGCCTCAGGTGGTCATACAAATCAAGTTCTTTAAGAGGGTCCTGTGTGTCCCTTCCATCGTTCGACCATTTCTTTCCTTTAACACATCCGTTACCAGTTGGTTCCTATCTTTTGTACCTAATCCAATAGGCATTCGTACAATTCTACTATTTTTTTTTTTTTTTAAGGTCGTAGTCTTCCTTATTTTGTCAACTTTCTAGTAATTGTACTTAGTCTCTAATTAGGTGTATTTTGAATTCTTCCGACTCGGGCCCAATAGACGATAGTTACCCTGAACAAAATCGTCCCTTAAAGTCTCCTAAATAGTGGTCTATTATACCTATTTCTCCACGAGAACTCAGAAATTTCTCTATATTGGTTTACTTCATTAGGACGTTCTACTGAAAGGAAAATGTTGCTGGGTATAAGTTCTCTTTTTTTTTTTAGGTATTCTTGTAACACAGAAAACGTTTGGGTATACGTTTTTACATAGTAGAGACACGAAGTAATAAGAGATTGATGTTTCTTTTTAGTCAAACCCGGAGAAAGAAGTTCTCTTGGTTTAAACTTAAACTCACCGTGAAGAGCGGTTTACTTAAGTAGAAAAGTTAATACAATCTTCAATCTTCCTGTGTATCTCTTCTTTTTTTTTTAAGTTTAGAAAAAAGACGAACAAGGTTAGTTAAATCTAGGAAAGGTAAAATTCTCTCGTCACTTTTGAACCTTTAAATCTTTCAGTTGAAATGGTCTTCGAACTCAAAAAATTAAGTGTTGTTACTAATATCTGTTTACTGTCGGAAATAGAAAAAGGGAATTAGCTCCTTATCGGTCAAATTTGTTTTTGTTTGGAAGAATATGACGAAAGAAAAAGGGAAAGATACCTTAACTGATGGTACAAAAAAACCGAAATTGAGTAAACCATGAAAATAATCTTCTGTCTGTTACTAATGCTAATATGAAGACGGATGAAGACCGAAGTAAAAAAAAAAAAGAGTTTAAAATTATTATGAGAAACACGTAAAGACGAGGTGCAGAAAAGACTCTTGCCCGAGATATGTGGACACGAGAAAGGGAAAGAGACCAATTGACAGTCCGGAGACCGGGGATTCCGGGAACAGGTGTGGGGTGTCTGTGATTTTTCTGTCGATCCTGACTTCCCAGTCTACCACACTGTCAGGGTAAACCTGGAAGACCTTACCAGGGTGACGTACCTCTTCCGGTTCAGTCTCTGGTCGGTCCGGAGAAGTATAGGAGCTCGGACCGGTCCACCCCGACCCGACCCACTCTGCCCAGTCCCCGAGATTGAGGTCTTTCTTTTCTCGAAAGCACATTAACCTCCTTGACGAGACCGACCCTCAAGGGGTGACAAAGGAGACATAGGGTCGTCTGAGACCTCCCCGGATTTCGCAAACGTCAACCCAACGCCGGGAACTATGGGAGGTCTTGAGTCCTCCGTCGGGACGTGTCGACACTTCCCGTGTCCGAAACCTTAGTTGTCCGGATTGTTGGTCGGTAAGGTTTTTCCCGAGAACTTTGAGTACCCTCCCTGTTCCCAGAACTCTCAGTTCCGAGGACTAAAGGTACTCAAGCCACAAAACCTTTTGCTTTGTGAAGTCCCTGATACGAGATTGCTACAGACCCTCCCTGAAGGGACCACGAGGTCACCGGTTCTAAGGTTCGAGGGTCCCGCCCCCAGGACTCTTTCCCTTGATCTAGGGTGTACGACATTGGCTCTCAAGTGTACAGAGTCGCTTCTGGGTTACGTCGGTTTATCCATTCATAATTTTTTGTTTTTCAGGACCTTTCTTTTGGTCATTTTTCGAGTTGATCGGACAGACGTTTCTGGTCTGTTTCCACCAACTTCCACAGATCTCCTCCTCGATATCTCTCCGAATGCGCACCGAAAAAGAGACTCTTCCCCAGGACAACGAACGGACGAGACGACCCCTTCCCCACCCGACTTGTGACCTTTAGGGTGTGTGCACCCTCTCACTGAGTGAAGGACCCACGGAGGTCCCCACGACCCGACCTTCTCTTCGGGAACTCCAGTCGTGTCCCACGTCCGAATCCTGTCTCGACTGGCGTCCTGGTCCAGTCCTTTCCTTTCTCACCCCCAGACTCCTACGTCGTCCTTCCCCCGGGATCGTCCTCGTGGGGTAATTCTGGGGCCCACCACCTTCGACGGACGCCCTTCAGTGTCTTCATAGACTTAAGTTACGGACTTACATTGATCTCGTTCATGAAAAGGTTATCTGATTTACCTAGAAGTTTCTATTAAATTTAAGTAAATATCTTTTTATAAGTTTAAATCTCGATAAACATGGATTCATACATCGAACGTTTAAAACGTGGAGCATCTCCTGAATCATGTAATGGAAATAATCACCTCTCGGTGACTCCCAAAAGTTCATGAACTACCGACATTGATTTTAAAACACCATCTTATTTTTCCTCTTTCGAACCCCCACCACTCCTACTATGAGTTACTCCCTTTTTTTTTGGTCTCTAAAACTGAAATTCTGTGTTGGATCTATAACTCCTAAGTCTTTACTTAAGTTACTTCTCACGTGTCACTTCCCTGTCGAGTTTATAACCCTCTCGAACTCATGGACCTTGGAGTTGCATGGCAGTCCCCCACCTCTTCTCGTTCACTATGACACCTCCACTATTCAAGTAGACAGTTCATTAAACAATTCACAAAAACGTAATAAGTTTTATTAGGTTTATCGGGACACCCTTTCGTTGTCTTACGACACCTACGTCTTCACCCACACGTTTGATCGTGTACTTGTGAGTGTCTTCGTCATATGCGTGTCAGCGGCTTTTAGACCTTTTTATGGGTTTGCACCAGACAGGTATCTTACCTTATAATGAGTCGGTGCTTTTCCTTTCTTCATGACTACGTTGTCTAATGTAGTTCGGTTCATCTTTTTCAGTCGTGTTTTTCAGTACACAACATACTAAGGTAAATATACTTCACAGGTCTTATCCCTTTAGATATCTTTGTCTTTCATCAACGGTTCCCGACCCCTACGCACATAAACACACCTTTCTCGTTCACTCTCGATTACACATATCGTAAAGAAAATCTCTCCTGTTTTCACGGGTGTTTTTTAACACCACTACCCTCGTGTTGAGACCCTTATATGATTTTTTTGTAACCTGAATAAATTTCCCCATTTAACATACCATACTTTTAATATGGTATTAATGGAAAAGAATTTTTTTTTTTTTTTTCCTATATGTTACCGAAGGGTGTACCGAGTCGCCATTTCTTGGGTGGTCGGTTGCATCCTCTGTGTCCTCTGTACCCAAACTAGGGACCCAGTCCTTCTAGAGGACCTCATCCTTTACCGTGGGGTGAGGTCATAAGAACGGACCTCTTAGGGAGTCTGTCCTAAGCCCACCCGATGTCAGACCCCAACGTCTCTTAACCTGTGTCGACTCGGGGGCACTTGTGTGTTTCCCGTAATCGCTGAACAGGTCCGACTGGCTCAATTATTTCGACGTCACACACTCAGGATCTAGACGGTCCCGACTTGTGTCTGTCCGAGTTTTCGTTAAAGTCCAGACGGAGTTTAACACAATAAAACTTCTGTCTAGTCCATCCGTAGAACTTGACGGAAGAAAAATTACGTCTGAACCGGCTATAACCATAAGTTTAGATTTAAGTTCAGACACTAACATCTGTGAAAAGAGTTCTTATATTCTTACAGTGTTTGAGTTGGAGGTACTCGTAATAGTCTGTGACCCTATCCTACGAAAGGACCTCAGATAACTTATTGATCTAAAGATTGCTAGTCTCTTTTCACTTCAATATTGACAAACAGACGACTTATCGTACAACACCTCTCATCCTATAACTGGAGTCCAACCTACCACACCTACCTCGAGTTTCAGAGAGAATAACGTTTATTACACAGACCGGTTCCTACACCAACCCACTGGACAGGTTTCAGCGGACCCGGTGAACTCGACTACGATCTACAGTTCTAACTTCTGGAAACATTACGCTATTATGAAACTACAGTACGATAAACCCTTGAAAAGCTTCAAAAATACTTTATGACTGTTGACCAAAAATTAAAGAGTAGTCTTTCGTCATGGGACTAAGTCTTCTACGTTTTTGGTTTAAGACTTTTGTCGACATAAGAAACTTTTCCGTTTCCTTTAAGACCACGGTATCTACGACCTATAGTATCTAAGGGATATAAGGTAGCAACAAAGATAAAGTGAAATGTCATTTTCGTAGAACTTTGAGATTTAGGATTTGTATCGGACATGTACTGTCGTCTCTTTGAAAGTCTTTTTCTTATTTAACGACTTGCGTTCACACCTGACATTAAAGAACTGCACCTTCCCTTCGTCTACGCGGCTGACTTGTACAGCAATAATTTAAGCGAAGGTTGACCGTAAAAGAAGAGGAAACCACCCTTCCTCCCCAGAACCGTAGTTCAAGAGAAAAGACAATTAGTTCGCCGGGACAACACCACATCCGGGACTCCTCAAGGAGAGGCCAGCGTACAATTAAAACTTAGTTACAACTTCGATCTCGGGATTCAAGACCTAAAACAGGGACGATGTGGACCCGAAGTCTCATCCGACGATTCGAGTCAGCGGGGAAGTTTTCGTCATCCTACATTATCGGACAACATAGAAATCGTAGGAAATCGTGGCGAATAATTTCATGTCGTATTTGAACGTTTTCCGTTCGTCGACTGTGCATAGGTCATAAATAATACCCGACTTGTGTCCCGACCCCTGTGACGTAGGAAGCACCGATTAGAAGTAATCTCGCTTTGTCCTGTCCGCAAAAGAGGTGACACCACCCCGACGTCTCAACGTCGAGACTCCCCGATTCCCCGAACAGACACAGGTGCAAAACCTTCCTCGGTTGAACCGGAACGTTTCAAGACTGTTACTTCGGACTCCGAGAAGTGTTACGCACCTCTGTATCTCTGGTAGAATATGTGTGGGTCGAAAGGTCATCTTCCTACCATCACTTCCCTCAATTCTCTGGTGGTTGTGGTGTGTCGGACCGGTCCTGTCCTCGACTCCAACGGACCCCCACCTCCACCCCCACTCTGGAGGTAAACCAGACTCGGCCGGCCACTACCGGCCTCTTTGTTCTTGAATCTTTGCCGGGTCTTATAGTGAACAGTCTGATTTGCTTCTACGACCCTCAAGTACGAATACCTACGTAACACTCCAGATAAAGATCCTATACTTCTCTTTGAGGGTCCTAGGAGGTAGTATTAGATTCGACGGGTACCCCCTCTCTTCGTACCGGGAGTTATTAACCACGGTTGGCGGTTCCTCGACACTACAGGTAAGAAGGACCGGGCCCCTTTGTAATTAAATATAGGTACTCAGAGCGGGAACAGAAGAATGTACGTTGGAGGACACCATCCCCACTCTTACAACCTGAACACACGTCTTACGGATCAGACACCTAAACCACAAACAGAGAATGCCCTCCACTAGAGAGAAGAGACGTTGAGTCAATAAAACAGATGTTTTGTCTCGTGAGTGGCAATCGAGAATCTCTAAAGGACATATAGTCCAGACCGGTGTTGAGTATAAAAGTGGTACCTCTTGTAGACTTAACAAAGTAGGACCCAGGGACTTTACGAAAAGGGAGACTACCAACACTAGTGCTCACGAACACTCCGACCCTCCTACAGGTACCGACCTCTTGAAAGTCGTTTCGAGGTCACCTCCAGTTGTACGGTCTGACCGAAAATACGCCTAGGAAACTTGTGGTAGGAGATTATAAGACTCGACGTATAATTTATGTCCGGTTACCCTGAACCCGGATTTTTCCACTATATACTTGTGAATTTTTGTATGTTCAGTGAGTTTCCTTACCAAGTTTACCGATTATTTAAACCTTGCTTATGTTTCTTTATGAAAAGGTACGTCTCACACCAACTGGACGCCTTAAACGTCGACGTCCTCCACTAGCTCAGTTTGCGGCACCCACCTAAAGTATTTCTCAACCACACCGCCTGTCGACGGACTCGTCACGCTTAACACGACAACTTTAATACGTGACCAATCCGTAGGTGGTAACAGCGTTCCCCTGTCTTCAGAGATCCTGAACTCTGAGCTCACCCCCAATCGTCGATAAAAATGATCTCTCGGGAAATAAAAAGGTTTCATGAAAGAGTGTAGTGAGGAGACTTCATCCTTTTTTTTTTTTTCCTTCCCCCACATTACAATTGAAGAGAGAAACTCACACACAGCTTTCTCTCCGTGGTCCTTACAAACAGCAAAAAGTAGTTTTTCTTTTTTTACTGCGCCAAAGGAAAATTGAGTCCAATTCAGTTCAAGAGTACATTGACGTGTAAAGGGTGACACGAAAGGTTTCAGTTTAAAGAAGAGTCGTTGGATCAAGTAAAAAGAGTCTCTTAAGACACTGTTGCCTTCGTGTCTCGAGAAAACGGAAATTCATTTAAGATCACTGAACAAACTGGTACTTCGACTACTGACATTCCCAGAAGTCTCCTAGGACCAGAAGGTTTGGGTGGGGTTTGGAAGGACTTAGAAGATCTTCGAGAGACCCTAACGAGGTTGAGACTTTGGTAACATATAAGTCTATATCCTTTGTCCTTTCTTCTTGTTCCCAGATCTCTAAAAAATTTTTTGTAAAAGGAAATCGTGACCTAACCTACCCTTGTAGTCCTATCCAGGACGGTGAGACGAAACACCTACTTCGGAATCACAAGTATTCCAGTGTCGGTAAGAAGTAAGACAGACGTGCAAGAACCGGAAATAAGGGAATAAGACTCTAGCACCGTAGAGTCGGGCAGTCTCCGCCGTCACGGGTCCAACAACTGGGAGACAAAGACCGTACAACAATCCACCCCTATCCTCCCTTCAATGAAACTTTTCACGACCCATTTCCGAAACCCCACCGAGGGTCGGACGCCTCACGTCTGTGACCGTAGCCCCAGACCCAACAAGTCGGGACTTATTTGAAGATAAAAGATTTTTCTGGTGAATACGAGAACTGACCAGATTCCCCTCAGATACAACAGTTGGGGGTACTTTGTCCCGAGACAACGAGTTCCCTCCCTCTCTTGAGTCTTGCGCCCCAAAGCCCGAAAGGAGACACACAGACGCGAGTCCCTTTAGAGAAACTTACACTTTGGCTTCTTCCGAGCACTTCCTGATGTCTGGGAGTTTCTGTCTACTACCCGTTTGGACGGTAGCGAACCCCAGACAGTTTTCGAAGTCGAGTAAACGGACAAAGACTCAGTCACTTTGGTTTTTGTATAAAAAGGTTTGTGTGAAGGTGGGAGGGTAGTAAATTTTTTAGGACACATTAAATTCCCTTTAAGTTAGGTATACGAAAACTAAACAAATGTGAACATAGTAGTTTTATACAAAAATTTCTCGAACGCCTCTAGGGTTTTCCGAGGAGTCGGAAAATTTACTCGGAAAATTTTCGAAAAAAAAAAAAAGGAAAAATCATTTGTCCTCCAACGTAGAACGGTTCCCATTTACTTGAACTTTTACTTCTCCAAACACGACCCGAGTCTTAAAATTTAGGTGGTGAAGACGAACCCCAAACTTAAGATTTTAGTCGAGGACCTCTGAACAGAGACTTAACAATGTCAAGTACTCCGGTTACCCCCCAAACCAGACATTATTGACATAGTGGTCTCGTTCCCCAGTCCCGGAAGAAGTCTTTTGTCACTTTTCTGTTCTAATCCCATGAGGGTGTCGTGGGGGGTGAAAAAAAGGTGTTCTTTCCTTCTCTTTTTCTTTTTCTTCTTTTCCTTCCTTCTTCCCATCTTCTTTGTTTCTTTTTGGGGTTTGTAGAGTACGAAGGGTCCAGGGTATTTACTGATATTTCAATAGGGCTCTTTCATTGACTATAACTGGTATAAACGGATATAAAAACCTTTATAACTGACAAGAAGTGTTTCAAGAGGCACAAAAAGGTATTATAATTAAAAATGCAAAAATCGGGAACACCTTAAACAATGTATAGCGGCGACGACGAATACAAGACCACAAAACCGGTGCTCCGCACCCTCCCTCCGGGGTCGAGGAGCTGGTCCCTGACTTGAACGTGGGGGAGAGGACCCTTCCACTTCAGGGTCGGAGACCTAACAGTCCCTTTAGGGACTTCAGGAGGGACAATGTACCATAGTACTTAAGAATGACAACTTTCCCAAAGGGGGAAATGTCTACCCCTCTGCCCTGGTTAAATGCGGGACCCACTCCCCGCGGGGACCTTACCTCTAAGAGGGCCTAAGGACGAGTAAGAAGGAGTTGAGGGTCGAGACGAGATTCGGGGGTCGGCTCAACTGTTTACTCCTTTACACTCTCTGCTCATCTCAGGATGGAGACGTACTCGTGCCTAATGAGAAGTAGGACGGAAGTGTCTTAGGGGAGTAATAGATCGTGAATCGTGAGCTCTCCTCAACCATTAATAGCCAACCTTCTTCCTTGTTAATCTTGGTACATTCGATCTCCTTCTTCGAGTCTCGATTTGTGTGCGAGTGTGTATGTAGGAATCTCCGTGGTCTTTAAATCAAAACGAACTGAAGGAGCTCAGAGAACAAAGAGAGGCTAAAAGGACAGGTCGAGTGACGAACCGAAACAGTCTATAAAGTCTGGTTCTGTAAAGGTCTTACTACAGTAGTCGGCCTAGAAGAAAGTATAGCCTATAGTCTCAGACATTAAGACGTTGAGGTTCTCTCCCTTCCCTTCTGTTTTGTCTCGAATATCTAATAGGGTGGTAGTGATAATTTACCCAGGATAAACAGATCGGGAGAGTACCTCCCCTTCCCACCCCACCTCTGGAACCACTCTTGGAGACAGACCCCGAAGAGGAAACCGTTGTGAGTTCAATTACAATCGGTGTTTGGACACTGGACCTACACAAGTGTCTAAACACTGGTACGACCTCAAAGACTAAAATTAGGTTACTATACAAACAAATTAATTGAAGAACAATCCTCACAAACCAAATAGTCTTGTCGTATAAAGTTGTGATCGCTAAGTAGGACCTTTGTTTTCCTTTCTTTCATGTTAACAAAAACGAAAAGATCAAAGTTGTTATTGTTTTAGGGGGGTTTGGATAAAATACACGATCCATTTTAAACCACCACTACACACACAAACAGAGTGATAACTCTATGTTTAGATATTTACATACAAGGAAGGTTTACGAGTATATATAGAGTTTAAGAACACCTCTTTTTAGGAAGATACTTTTTTAGTAAGATACCAGACGTCCATTGACCTTCATACTTAAAATCCTCAGAAGGTACATATACCAAACCCTCCCCAAAAGGAGTCTCTGGTCTTCTTCGACTAGTCCAGTCGTCCGTTTCTTATCGTCAGTGTCATTTTCTCAAACCATTCTTGAAACGAGCACATCTTCGTTCTTGGAACTTATTCGACTACAAACATAGCGGTGTATAAACTAAATGAAATACGAAAGTATCAACCTCACAATCTAATCCCGAGTAGACCGGTTACAAAGACGTTCAAAAGACTCGTATTCTGGGACGTCTCCAGACCCTGAGGTAGGTCTGGTTGATTCAGTCGTAGAGATCCTCTTTTCAGACTGATACTCGTCTAAATTATTCGGGAGGTCCGCTAGACACAGTAGTCCCTTCTTGATGACTGGGTCATGGACACCTATACGTGTCGCCCAATCACCACCCTGACCCACCTGCGAAAAGTCAAGTCAAGTCTGCGAGTCAGTACAGACAGAGAAACGCTGGGGTACTTAGCATCGTGCGGTCCGGAGGGACAGGTAGTGGTTAAGGATTAAGGTGGGTTTGGGTACAGGTAACTCGGCCACTACGATAGGTTGGTAGAGTAGGAGACAACAGGGGAAGAGGAGGACGGACGTTAGAAAGGGTCGTAGTCCCAGAGAAGGTCACTCAGTCGAGAAGTGTAGTCCACCGGTTTCATAACCTCAAAGTCGAAGTCGCAGTCAGGAAGGCTACTTGTGGGTCCTGACTAGAGGAAATACTACCTGACCAACCGAGAGGAACGTCAGGTTCCCTAAGAGTTCTCAGAAGAGGTTGTGTCGTCAAGTTTTCGTAGTTAAGAAGACATGAGTCGAAAGAAATATCAGGTTGAGAGTGTAGGTATGTACTGGTGACCTTTTTGGTATCGGAACTGATCTACCCGGAAACAACCGTTTCATTACAGAGACGAAAAATTACGATTCCCGGGAAGTAAGATTAGGTAACGACAGAACTGAAATGGGTGGACACAGAGACTACTCGTTTTAACCTGAAAGATCTTTCTAAGTACTCACCCTAAATCCTCCGACTTAAAGACCTAGACACATAGGAATGTTTCACCGAATTTAAGAGGGGTAAAACTTAGAGGTAGACATATTAAGTCTCGATCCTACTCTAGAGTCTCCGGAAAAGGTCGAAAGGAGAGGATTCTCTGTAAACCTTAACGACGACCAGTAGGGGGTTTCGTCCCCGACGAAGAATAACTAGAGACTAAGGGATCGTCGGCCGAGAATTTGAGTCACTCACTTCATCTTCATGTTAACATATACTTACATCGTTTAACTTAACACACCAGAAGGTATGTTTTGAAAAAAGGTACAAAAACAGAAAAGGTCTAAACATACAGATTGTCACTAAAAATTTTATCATTTGGACGACATGGTCTCGTCATACCCACACTTCCAAGTAACGTATGAACCCGTAAAACAAAGGGACCGTGTAGGAATTTTGAGATAGAAACCTCGACTCAGTGAATTTTTGCTCATCTCTCGTCCGAACCCCTGTATCGACTCCTTCCTCTCACACCCTGCTCAACTCTCTGACCGTAACTGTCTATATGTGTTGGTACGCATGTCGTCGATCGATTACCCTTCGACGACACATCGTGTCTCTCGAGTCGAGACACTACTGGATCTCCCTACCCTACCCCCCACCCTGTCTCCCTCCGAGTTCATCCTCCCTCATGCACATATGTATCTCGATTAGGTGCAACAACATGTCGTCTTTGATTGTGTAGTGACATTTTCGTTAATAAGAGACTAAAATTTTTTCTATTTAATTTTTTTATATATATTTCGTTTCTGTTTTGAAAAATTTTTTCTTAACGATAGAAATTCTTGAGGGTCCTTTCTTCGGAGGATGAGAAGAGGTTATAAGTTGGACTTTATACTCTGGAAATTGGGTGTAGAAAACAAAAGATTTTTTTCCCTTTGTTCTGTTTCGACGACAAAAGGTCACTCGTAAAAGTATATAAGACCTCACGTCTGGTAAAGATCCCTTTATACAATACTAAATTTCGGAGTGTTGAAGTTTTAAGTAAATTCTTTGGGCCCTCCGGTCGGGTAGGAGAAGCTCCGACGATAATTAAATTTCGAGGACACACCTGTAGTACGTCCACGTTCCGCCACTTCCCCAGTCCTCTGCTCCGCTGTCTCCGTGGCCTGGGCCCGGACCTCGCCCTGAGGTGCCGAGGGCTCTGCCGGACCCGTCCTCGCCCGGCCACCCCTCCGGGCGCACCCACCCCAAGCGTCCATTTCGGTCGCCCAGCCAGTCCTGAGAAGAAAGGTAGACCAGGTGTGACTACTGAAGTGCCCTACTACCTCCCGTCCCACCCGTCGACCCCTCCTACTCCCTTCCCCGACTCCTCCTCCTTGGTCGAAGATTGGTCGTACCTGTCCGACACTCCGGGATTAAGGTCGAGAGGTGCCCGAACCAGAACTAGTGTAATTTTCCTCTACTTTGAGGGGTCACGACATCGGAGTCTGTGTACGAAACAGGTATGAAACTCTTTCTTTCCGTAGTCCTTTTATTCCTTACGGTCGCACACTATAAAACGTCTGGATTCTCTCCCTTCGAAAAAAAAAAAAAAAAATCATACACCAATTCACGATACTTGTAAACCAGGAAAAAATTCTAAAATTCATTTGACTTTGCTTTAACAATCGTGGTCCCAACACAGTCTTCCGGGGCTACCGTGGTCCGAAAAATACACCGGGGCACCCCCGCAATAAACACTTGACTATGACAGTTCTTGCAAGGGTCCTTTCTAGTCATGTGTGCACTCTGAAAGGTCTCTGGGGTTCAAGTAATGTCTAGATTGGAAAGTCTCCGTCGCTACGTCTCTTCTAAGCCGATTGAGCCACTGGACTCAAGGTCTTCCACGGGCTATCGCCCGGAAATCTTCTTGTGGACTTCCCATGGTGGACGGGGGAGTGGGGTGTTCGGCAGAATAGAGACAAAAGGTAGAGAAAGGACAAAGGGCGTGGCACGACTAGAGACAGGTTAGGTCAAGGGTAAAAGTTTCTGACCTTAAATACAGAACCAGATGTATGTAAAGGTCACCAACGACGGATAACTATTAAGAGAAGAAGTCAATCTTGTGTGTGGGGCCTTTCCTTTCTTCGTACGGTCAGGAAAACTAGACATGGGAAAATAAACACGATGGAGTGCTTTACACGGTATACTCGAGTTTTTGAACGACTGAACTGGCCATTCTGCTGAAATAGAGTGACCTTTCAGACGGACTACGCCCGTGTGAAAAGTCTGAAACAGTGGAGCGGTGTGTACACGTCTCCGGGGCTTGCCTGAGTACTCAACTTTTAGTCAACTGTTTAGAAGGTCTTGTTTTCCTTTCTTTTAATTTCGACTCTCCTCTCAAATCCAACTTCTGGGAGTCGGTAGTCCCCGATGACATCAAACGTGTAAAAAAAAAGATATTTTTACTCTCACTTCTAATACAGAGACTAGGCAGTTTATTAACCATATTTTGAAGGGCACTTTGCCCGTTGTTTGAAAGTATCTTATCGTAGACCTTTTATGAACTTAATGAAGGTGAAGAGAATATCGGTGACAGAGTAAGTCAGAGAGACCGACTCTTTAGTTAATTCTAATCTAACTTGAAGGTGAACAGGGTAACTTTTGGATTCAGACTCGGTCCACCCTTCTTGGTTCTGGAACCACTTCGACTACGGACCTTTGGACCCACACGAGTGGATCGGACGGGTCAATGAAACAAGTATGTGTAGAAGTGAAAAGGAACCGTCCCCCCTAAGACCACTATCGTCAGAGGTTATTGGGTGAACGTACTTAAGTGATTGTTCGTCGTCACTTATTTTTATGTGCCACATGAAAGGGTCGGTTTACCTGGTCTTTTTGTTGACATCGGTTGTGTTCTCTTAAGTATAAGATCCAGAGGTCTGTGGGCCTGAGGATTTAGAAAGTATTTTCAGTCTTCCCTCTAGAGGTTCTTATCTTTTCTCACCCCACTCTACGAGAAGTTCGGTCGACTCTTTCGGTCGTTCTAAACGGTGCCTCGTCTGAGTACTCATAAACCCTTCATAGAGACGGTTTCTTTCGTGGACACGTGACTTTAGGACCAGAAACATTATTTTTTCGAAACGGAAAACGTTTCTACTTATAGTAGACGTCTACTTATACAAGATCCAGAAGAAAGATTTACTACAGAAGAGAGATTTACGACGTGTTCCAACCTCAGCGTCGGTTTCTTGCTTTTACCACTTGGCACCAAACACGGGCACTTTCAAGTTACCCAACGAAGACAAAAGACCCAGATCAGAAGAGGAGAAGCCCCCGGCCCCCCGCCCGAAGGTAGTGACCTCCGTGTACTTGATCAACGTTCCGACTTAAGACGAATCAGAATGATCTTCTTACGTCCCGTGTTCCCCTTAAGGTCCCACTTCTGTAGAGACGTCCCTATTCTACGTCTGCCTGGGTGAGTGGTGGAGATGGTGACGGTAGGACTAGGTTCAGAGACAGTTCAAAGTGGACCTACAAACACAGTGGTCATCCAGAGGGATGAAGAATGGGAAGGAAGGACGGGAACAGAAGTTGTGGTCTCGGTCTCATTGTAAAAATGGTACTTTTAGTCTGTCACAGTTCAAAGAGTTGAGGGTGTTGTCCAATTTTATCCCCTACGAGTCAATTTGACCTTAAAGTCTGATTCTTACTCGGTAAAAAATCGTATTGACAGTGGTTTCAACGTGCCCTGTATAAATATGGTTGTTAATAAAGAAACATAACGAAAGGACAACGAAGACGTTTAAATTACTGAATTTTGGGGGGGTGTAAATAATAGAATGTCAAGACCTCTAGTCGTCGATTTTTAGTTCCAAAACTGTTCAAACTCAAGGAAGACCTCCGAGATCCTCTTAAACAAAGGAACAGAAAAGAAAAATTTTTTTAGAAAATAACTAAATAAAAACTGGCGCGACCTATAAGTGACGACTCTCGCTCGAAAAGAGATCAACGTCGAGAGAGATCGACCCCGTGAGCCCGAAGAGTCACCCCACTCGTGCCCGAGATCTGACACCCGGGTCATCAACCGACGTACCCGAGTCAACGGGTACCGCACGGGGTAGAAAGGTCCGGTCCTACTTTGGGTTCAGGGGACGTGACCATTCACCTAAGAAGTAGTGAGGTGGTCCTTTCAGTGACGAAAAAGATCAAATAACTACGTCGAACTTGAGGAACCGAACACTGCGGAAGGAAGGAGAAGCTCCCACTATTAGTGTAGTGAGCTTGGAGTTGAACCGGGTAGTGTAGACGAAAAGGTTGAGTAGACGGAAGGAGAAGACAAAGAGTTCTCAGGAACACTACTCGGACCCGAGGGAACCGGCTAGGGGAAATTGTAGTATACAGACGTCTCAGGGAAAACCATATATTCCATTGTCTAAGGTATCTGCCAGGACCCGTACTTCTACACATATAAACCCCCCTCGGTAGCAAGGAGAATGGTATAACGAATAGTCATTAATTTCAAAGTGACAATAGGACACAAGGATAAATAATGCAGGCGGGGGACGGACAGGGACCGGTCGGGAACCGAAGGTAGAATGGGCCTCCTTTCTCGCGGGAGAAGGCGACCTGCGTGCGGCGCAGGGGGCACGAGACGGAGGAGGGAGGGAAGACCAGACTGACGGAAGCAGACGCGGACCTCGTGCAAGTCCGCAGAAGGACGACTCTCGAAAGAGAACCGTAAGAGAGAGGGGACGACGTGGGTACGGCAGGGGCGCACAGGGTGGCGGAGGGACGGAAGTCTGGGAACCTTTACAGTGGGAAAGGTCCTGCCAAAGGGAAGTAAGAGAGGGACGATTGGTGTCTGCGAGGGATTCGAGGTAGGGAAACAAAAGGGAGGATTGTGCTTGGTGACAGATTTCCTGGCACGTGAAAAGAAAAAACCAAATACTTAACGGAGAAAAAAAGGAGATGGGAACCGGTGGTTCTCTTACATACAACCCTAAGGGTCCACCGAGACACCATTTCTTAGACGGACGGCGTCCTCTCCGCTCAAGCTAGCGACCCAGTCCTTCTAGGGGACCTCATCCTTTGCCGTTGGGTGAGGTCATAAGAACGGACCCTTTAAGTTACCTGTCTCCTCGGACCACCGATGTCAGGTACCCCAGTGTTTCTCAGTCTGTGTCGACTCGCTAACTCGTGCAGTCTTATATACAAGTCTCTCGAAAAATGGAGGACTACAGAGAGAGTACATCTTTCTCAGGTATCGCGTAGTCTCCTCGAGTTATCCATAAACTACCTACCTACTTACTTACTTACTTTTTTCCTGTATAAAGACCCCACGTACTTCAATGGCGGATAGAAAAGAACGGTCTAGATCCTTCATGAACCGACGAACATAAATCACGTAACTTCACTTCGGATTTGTTTGATAAAGTTATTCGAGTAGATTTTTATCCTCACTAAGGACGGAACACTGAATATCCTTAGATGATTGCTAATACATTCTAACCTTCCATTCGTCACTAATAAGGAAAACGTCGTCGGCGGGAAGGGGACGAGACTATGGGATTGCCTCAAGGTTCCGTATTGAGTGTAAAGAGTAAAATCACCGATCCGAAGCAAGGTCTCTTAATGTTAAAAGTACACCAGAAACACTAATTTGATTATCGTTTGTTCGGAGTTCTTCGTTGAAAAGTTTCAGAAGATTAAGTCAAAAAAAGAATTCACACCTCACGAAGAAATAATTTAGATGACTGATACTTTAAAAATATCTAAACTTACCATGAGAAGATCTCTTTAATTTACTTGGAAAAAGAATCTCAGTTCCCGGAATCCCTCTTAACTGCCTCTAATTCTTCTCTCTCCTGACTCAAAAAGGAAGTCATATTTAGAAAGACTCTTATATAATGACGTTCGGACCTAAGGTATAAACCACCGAGTATATCCTCAGTATATTGTTATCTTCAGAACGGCAAACACATAAGGGTTGGTTGTAAAAATTGTTAGTCTGTTGTCCAGAAGGTTTTTATTGTCGTCTAAAGTTTTATGAGAATTTCTCTCTTTTATTACTGTTTTCTAATATTATCTTCAATATATCAATATGTTATCTTCAATATATATATAATATATCTTCAAAAACCTTATAAATTATGAATTGCTTATAAATTTACTTACTTATGTACCAATTTACCTGTGTAGGTACTTATTTTCTTGAGTTATCGTTGTAAAGACCAAGGGGGTCCTTCAGGTCGCAGACACTGAGAAGTGTACATGACACAGAACAGAGACAATGATAAAGATTGCAACAGAAAATAGAGTCTTATATTGGTCTACCTTTGGGAGACCGGGTCTGTCAAAAATCGTACGTCTGTCATTTGTAAATACCTCCTACGGGGTAAGAGACTTAACGAGGTACTAAATAGAATCTTAGGGTTCGTAAACTTTACTTACGTATAACAAAAAGAAGACGACTGTACCTTCCGTTCACTTTCTAGACAACGGCCTATAAACTGTCTCTTTGTCTCAAGACAGTTTCAGTGCACGGAAAGAGTGAAGGAGGTAGGTTGTCTAGTGAGAGACATAGTTTAAGAAACCGTAAATTTTCCACCTTAAACCGCAAAACTGGGAAGTAATGTAGGATAATACATAAAAGAGTTTCACATTTAGAACCCATTGGTTTTTCTGTCCTGTCATATCTCAACTCTCCAGATTCTGAAACCTCTCACTTCTGACCATCCATTTAGGACTTAGAACGATAAGTCACTCCGTTCAATCAATAAAAAAGACGTAGGGTAACATAATGTAAAGATGGATATTTTACCCTTATCATTAGGTACGAAATACATCGTTTTTCCTGTGTTCTGTTCCACACAACTTTCCTAATTGCCACCCGGTGCTGTATTAGACATGAGCCGTATAAATGAAAAGAGAACTTTCGTGTTTTTACCACTGGGTATGGTGAGTGTCGAATCCCGGTCCGTACCTTGTTCACGAGTATTCATTCCTCAGTAATAACCTAGTATTAAACTACCAACTCGAACCCCTCGCAAAGTTTGAAAACTTAGGGATAGAAATCAGTTTTCAGTTGAAATGGAAGATACTTCCCAGTCGGGTACTTGAGATTTATCCTACTGGTCCTTCGAGGAGATTGTTCATTCTACTAAAATCTTTTCTACCAAAAAGATCTGGGAGATCTTAGACGGACGTTCTCTGTACCCAAACTAGGGACCCAGCCTCTCTATGGGACCTCAAAAAAACGGACCTCCTAAGATAGCTGTCTCCTCGGACCACCCGATGTCAGGTACCGCAGCGTTTCTTAGTCTGTGTTGACTAGTTGATTGTGAAACTGTCTGACAGTTGTACCTTCTGTAAAGGTGGTGATTCGTCGGAATTTTCCTACACAAAGAACGTCATATGCTAAAGAAGAAGTCCTTCTATGATAGAAAAGAGGAAAGTTTCGTGAACCTGTTTTGTGCATTATCTATATTTGTATGGACCCAAAAGTAAATGTCCTTGTTAGTCTTTTCTTGAACGGTTTTAATTTTATTACTAAAGAGTGGTCGTCCCTTACAACACACGGATTTTATTTTATAGAAGGGCAGAACGAGTATGGGTATAGATTTGGACGTCTCGGAGTCGTAAAAGGATCCGTGGAGTCGCTGTGGTTTATGTCTCCTGTTCCTTGTAAACACGTTTTACACCCACCACACGTTTCCACAGGGGTCGCGAGTCGGAAACGAAAAAAAATGTTGACCCGACCTTCTACGCGAAGACGGGAAGACATCTAAGTCTTCACCCCAGTACGCACCCACACGGTGAGTACTGTCGTTTAAAGGGGTCGCATAGACGGATAAAAATGTTTGGTTTGTCAACTACTGGCCGGTAACACTGACTGCAAATAATGGTGGATCCCGAAAAGGTCACGGACGTGACGAATTTGTGGGTGTGCATGATAAATTTTCAGTCTGGTACAAAGACAAAATTTTGTTATATTAAGTCAGACCTCCGGGTGGAATAAGTGTTGAAGTCGAACTTTACGGAAAACCCCAAATTTCTTATTTCTAAATAGTAGTTCTACAAAATTTTCCCGTGTTATATTCCAGTAGTAGTAATAATAGTGGTAGTAATGACAGATATGAATATATTCGGTAATGACGCACTGTTCGTAACATTAACGACTTAATTCACTTAATTAACTGCAATAATGAAGTAAAGGTACGGCTAAGACACTTCGTACATAATTGGACAGACCGTAATAAGGGTAAAATGTCTACTCCGATGACTCACGGTGTGTCCAATCCCTTGAACAGGGTTCTAGTGTACTGATCATGAACCACCTTGACTCTTTCTTTGACATACTCAAAGGATTCTGACGGTCTTCCTTCATGTTACTTGACCCTCCGAATCTTGTCGTTGGCAATGACAGAACATCAGGACCTCCAATTTTAGTTCCTCAGACTTTAGTTCCACAGTCACCCGACAGAAGGTAGCCTTCTGAAATCCTTTCATAAGAAAGAACGGAAAGGGTCGAAGATCAACGGGACCCTCAAGGGACCTAATATCGACGTGTTGAGGTCAGAGGTGGAGGTGGAAGGGTGCCGGAAGAAGGGAGCCATGGATGTTCAGAGACCCAGAAGTGTGCCGTAGGGACTACACAGACGTAGGTTTAAATGGAGAAGACTAGTGTTGCAGTGAGTCTAATCTAATTCGGGTGGGCGTACTGAAGTACGAAGGATCCGTCGCGATAACCATTTCTTGGGTGGACGGTTGTGCCCTCTGTACTTGCTACGCCCAACCTAGGGTCCCAGCCCTTCTAGGGGTCCTCCTCCCGTACCGTTTCGTGAGGTCATAAGAACGGACCTCTTAGCGTACCTGTCTCCTCGGACCACCCGAGGTCAGTCTGTCCTGACTTCGCTGAATCGTGTCGCATCGTGCTTCTGAAGTAGAATTGGACTAATGGAGATGTCTCTGATAAAGGTTTATTCTACTATAGAGTAGACGTCAAAGACCCCTAAATCTCACCACTCATCCCTGTGTAACGTTGGGTATTGTGTTTAGGTCCGATAGACCGACCTATTAGGAAAAAAAAAAAAAAAAAAATTCACTCAAGAGGACGCTTCCGTTCAAGGCTTTTCCAAAACGAGTCAGTCACCCTCACCTGTCTGAGACCTCCCCACGTGAGACGTCTCTTTCTACGAGGAAATCCATGTCCCAAAGGCTGGACAAATAGTTAGTGAACTGAGATATCTTTGGTAAGTTTAGGTGGTTGTCTGGTTCTGAGAAGATCTGTTTCTTTTATTCAGACGAAGTTTAAGACTGGACCCCAAAAAGATCGAGGGGTCAAAAGTGGTTCCGAGGAACCAGGGACTGTCAGGACCTTGTTGTCTTTCGTTCCCGAAGGAAGTCGCCGAACAACAACCCTCTGGAGACCCTCACCCCGCCAAAGCTCTTTCGGTGCACCGACGAGAAACGGCCCGTCCCCCGCTTCGACGACTTAGCTGTCCCAAACCCGCCTCGTCGGCCCCTCAAGAAGTGGACAGAGTTGAGGAGACCCGTGTCTGGGGACGGTGATCTGACGACCCCATCGGTCTGACCTTAGAAAAATTTCCAATCGTTCAAAGCAGACTACGGTAGACAAAACACACACGCACGAGCGAGGGCTAAGACATGTTACACGATTAAATCTTGAAGGGACCTTGTTACGACTCCCTTGTTTGGAGTCGAGACCGAAAGTTAGTGGGGCCTTAGGTCCCCGTGACTTAAGGACTCCGCACATGTAGAATCACTCCCCCCGTTTTTTTACTAGCCTCGTCATTGTACTTATTGACCCTGTTATAGAATGTTTTACGCTTTCCTTTTTCCTTTCACCTCAGCGAGCCAGCACAGGCTGAGAAACACTGGGGTACCTGATATCGGATGTTCCGAGGAGACAGGTACCCTAAAAGGTCCGTTCCCACGTCCTCACCCAACGGTAAAGGAAGAGGTCTCCTAGAAGGGCTGGGTCTCTAGCTTGGACCCAGAGGGTGTAACGTCCGTCTACGAAATGGCAGACTCGGTGGTCCGTTCGGATGTTTTACAATTCCCTGGGAATTAAAAAGACAACCACTTTAACTCCTGATGTCTTGACTCACGTGCCGGGAGGACGCACGCACAAGTCAGCACAGACTGTGAAACACTAGGGTACCAGATATCGGGTGGTCCGAAGAGACAAGTACCTTAAACGACCCGTCCTTATGACTTCACCCAACGGTAAAGGAAGAGGTCCCCGAGAAGGGCTGGGCCCCTTACTTGGACGCAGAGAACGCAGAGGACTTGACCGTCCGCCTAAGAAATGGTCACGTTGGAGGACCCGTCGGCCTCACGTACCGATTCCAGTGCGTCGATCAATCTCTGTTCCGACTGGGACTCGGAATCCAGAGACTAAAGGTTTGATCCCTAGAGAAGTTACTTAGTCATGTAAAATATTCGGAAAAATAAAAGTTTCCCGAAAATTTTTCGTAAAGTAAAAGAAGAGAGGTGTTGCCTCTTTGTTCTCGTGACTAGACTGAGGCAATTCTCCTCGAGACGTGGTCCATATACGGGAAGCAGGTTTGATTAGACCTAAGTTAAGACGCTTACAAGAAAGAGTTCAGAGTACCCAAACACAAATAAGAAAAACAATGGAAACACAAGACAAGTCCCAATCGTTTCAAGTTTTAGAAAAAGGTGGGTTACCTACCACACCAAGGACCATTCCTAAGGTACGAGAAGTTACGAAAGACCTTGAAAGATGTCATTACCTAGCTATCTGGAGTTCCGTCGACGGGCACACGAATACGGACCGTCAACGACGGAAATAATTAAATCTTAGAAATGGAGGGAGAGACAAAGAGTCAAGTCAAGTCAGTGAGTCAACATAGGCTGAGAAACTCTAGGATACCTGACGTCGTGGGGTCCGGAGGGACAGGTAGTGGTGGAGGACCTCAAATGAGTTTGAGTACGGGTGACTGAGTTACTACGGTAGGTTGGTAGAATAGGAGACAGTAGGGGAAGAGGAGGACGAGTCAGAAAGGGTCGTAGTCCCAGAAAAGGTCACTCAGTCGAGAAGTGTAGTCCACCGGTTTCATAACCTCAAAGTCGAAGTTGTAGGCAGGAAGGTTACTTATAAGTCCTGACTAAAGGAAATTCTACCTGACCACATTAGAGGAACGATAGGTTCCCTGAGAGTTCCGAGAAGAGGTTGCGGTGTCAAGTCTTCGTAGTCAAGAGATAAAGGTCCGAGTAGAAATATGGGGAGCACCCACACCGAAACCAGTGACGAGACGGTACACAACACGACACAAATTAGCGATCCAGTACAGACTAAGAAACGTTGGGGCACCTGACATCGGGTGGTCCGAGGAGACAGGTACCCCTAAGAGGTCCGTTCTTATGACCTCACCCAACGGTACGGGAGGAGGTCCTCTAGAAGGGGATGAATCCCTAGGTTGGGTCCAGAGGACGTAACATCTATCTAAGAAATGACAGACTCGGGGGTCCTTTCAGGTTCTTATGATCTCACCCACCGGATAGGGAAGAGGTCCCCTAGAAGGGCTGGGTCCTTAACTTGACCCCAGGGGACGTAACGTCCACCTAAGAAATGGTCGACTCGATGGTCCCTTCGGGAACGAGAGGTGTTCCATAGGGTCTTCTTGTATCCGAAACCCAGTATATTTACACCCAAACTTGGACCAAGATAGAAATTGACTCGTACACTGGTGACACAAGTCCATGTTTTACGTCGTTTTGTGTCCCGCTATCCGTTGGAAAGAATATTTCCACAACACTACCGATTGTCCCGCTGTTGCGAACTCACGGACCGTGCACCGTCCATAAGACACTTATGATCGAGCGAAGAGTCTTTCGTGTTCCGTTCCGACACAACTACCCGGCACGAGGAAAAGAGTCGATTACAGACTCCAATAAGTCTAATACCTTACGATCTCCGTGCACAGTATAGTCGTAAATCTACTGACTAAAACTGCAAGGTTTTTACTCCACACACCTTCCCCGTTTATGTATCGTTTTTCGGGTCGGTCTGACGTACTACAGAGTCCTGAGAGGGTCGAGACTCCGGTGCACTCCGATCCACAACGAACACTTGTAAAAAGTCTTCTCGGACTTTCACTAATCCTCTCAGTTCCTCTTTCGACCCGTATCACCCTTTTGATAGACAGTAACTGATTTTCTTTCTTTCGACTTAAACAACGTGTAGAAAATATACGGTCTAGGAAGAATGGAACACAAAGTGTTTGGAGTGGGGTATCTCCCAAACCTTCTTGGAACAGTGTATCCTTAACAATAGGGTAAAAGGTCTGGTGTCTTAGGTCCGAGGTGCACCGAGGCGTTGTGCACGTGCAACTACACTACGTCTCTTTAGACTTAGGTCCGAAGTGTAAGGAGTCACAGAGACCCCTTCCCGACTCGGTACCCCGAGTGTCCCTTCGAAACCTATTTTCCTAAGTCCGTTTCGACCCCTCAGCGGCAGTGACGAGGGAAGTGGACGCGTGTCTTGTCCCCGGGAAGTGGGGAGGAACCCATAAACAGACCCTTCTTTTCACTGTACTCCTCCGTAAAAAAACCGTTTTCCTAACTTTAGTTATTCGGTCTACAGGAATGACCTCCCGTACCGGTCTAATGGGTCTCAGTCATAAGGTCTCCCGGGTACTATGTGAGGAGGGACTGGTAGTCCTGTTCGGGACTCTCAATTACGTCTCATCTACTCGTGTATAAACACCAGTGTTACCGAATATTTGTCGGGTAACCCGACAAATATTTGAATACTTGAACAGACATCCCCGACTTAATCTGTTTTGCCGTTATTAGTAAACTATTACTCTCTTTGACTAATACGTGTTTTAAATAACGAAGAAGTTTTACTAAACTAGAAGGACTGGTAGGTACATTAAATAAAGAAACTTTAAACCACATAAAAAGATTTTTTTTTTTGGTTTGTTTGGATTTTGTGTATTCATAAATATAGATCTCAAGAACTTTCTTTTTATTACTAGTAGAGTCTCAATAGACGATGTGTTTTTAACTTAGAAATATCCATCGAAACCTTTTCAGTACAAGATTGAACCATAAAAGTGAAGAGTTCAATTTTATAAAGACTACGTAAACTTTAACCATTAAAATATTTAATTTCCAGAACCTCAGATAGTTACGACTGAAATTTTGTCTTAATAACATTGACACCTTTATGACTCTACTCAGATAAATATGGATTTGGTGAGTGGATTTGACAACGGTTAAAGGAAGGTCGGATTTGGCCATTATTGAATCTGGACTCGATTCCTTTGGAAATGGGAACCGACTTCTGGTTTCCCACCGGGTTTGGTGACTCAGGTCTTCTACAGTAGAGCTCTACTTGATATAAAGAACTCGAAAAGGCAATCGGAACCTACCCAATCAAGTATAAAAAGAGATGGTTCCCTCTTTGACAAAGTTCTGGGTTTCATCTTTTGTAGATAAAAAAAGAGACGGAAAGAAAACAAAGGTAAAATAGTTTATGGTAGACCTTTTGTACCTCTCTATATTACGTACACTATATACTTACACAAGTCGTAGTAGTAACCTTACTTCTCTCTCAAATTTCGTGTCATTTCCCTTTTAATATCCTACTCGACCACCTAAAATTGTCCGATTACTATCCTAGTAGTCAGTCAAGGTTCATAAGGGATTTTGAGATACACGTAAGTCGACAAAAACGAAATAATAAACAACCTAAAATCCTAAATACATACATACAACACCTTTTATGTCTTTCTATGGGATCATTAATTTCAGTCCGATCTAAATAGTAAAGTTATCTTAAATATGTCGTTCACTAATATAATATCCATCAACCGGATCTCTAATTAAATAAGACCAAGGTATATGTACTCGCGAAGGTTCAACGACAATAAAATTGGGTTCAGGGAGGACCCCTAACCTTCCTTTTGTTTGCCAACAAACAACTATGGGGGTACGATATAATAACACCGTAAACAGCAGTCGATCCTTCTAGAACAAAAAACGGTTTCATGGAGATTACCTAAACTAGTGTTTTCGGTCGGTTGAAGAAACTCTGACGGACAAAGTAGTAGCACTGTTAAACTCCTACTGTCCTGTTGGTTATAGATCAACAGTGAATCTTCCCGAACCTGGTGACGTTTTGAAACTTTCTAGTGTAGGAAGAACCCGAAACTTACAAATACAGGACCCCACAAACCCCCGACTGGGACCTGTCGTGGGCACCAATAATCAAGAACCACAAGAACTCTCCGCAAACTTCAGTCGACCGCGGGACGACTACCTCGACGACTCATGTCGTAACGCAGCTGTATTAAAGTACTACACAAACGTAGTTCCCGAAATCACGGGTGAGACTCATTCCATTCGTGAAAACCTCGGGCACAACTGCTTCAATAGACGAACGATGGATGAAACGGCCTACGAAAGAGAAGACGAGGGACCTATAAAAGGGAGGATCAAAGAGGTGGTCACTATGGAAGATTGCACGTAATACCCACGAATCCTAAGTCACCAAATTTTCAACTTTACATCGGTCTCCCTACTCTAAAAGAAAGGTTTATGGTAAGTACTACATTTGGTCTCCCGAAGGACGTTCTTCTATACTTCATAAGAAATGATTTTTCCACCTCAACTACCAAAGTAATTTGATCAAACAAATAAAGTAAATAGGTCCCTGTGAGCTCTAAAGACACCTAACGAAAAGAAAAGAAACCGGTGGACCGTGTCGTACACCTTGAAGGGGTACTTTGGACCCCGGCGACGACACCTTCGTATCTCAGAATTGGGGAACCAGTGGTCTCTTCAGGTTAAAAATTTTTAAATTTTTTGAAAAACCGACGCGACGTATGGTGTACCCTAGAATCTAGGGGTCGGTCCCTACCTTGAGTACGGGGAGATGTACCTTTCGAACCCCAGAATTGGTGGGTTGGTGGTCCCTTCAGGGAAGTCACCTAAAGAACTATCAGTAATTATGTCAATTGTCAAAGGGGACGTAAATAAACTTCTTAACGAGGAAATTAATTTTAGGACTTGTGAACACAGAAGTCACCCCTTTGGCAAAGTCAAACTCTCGTACTTAGTGTGACCGTACTCTCCCTACGGACAGGGTGATGATCTCCGACTAAGATAGGGTCTTCGTGGTCCGAGTCACTTCCTTTTTGACGGGAGGAGACGGTGGACTCTCTCTCTGAAGAAAGGAAGTCGGAAATAGAAAGGCCATCGTCTAGTCCGAAACACCCGCGGGCACTTCAGTCGTAGGGTCCAGAGGCCGTCGTCTAGTCCGAAACACCCGCGGGCACTTCAGTCGTAGGGTCCAGACGACGCAGGGTACAGGTCTACCCGTTCAGAGTCTAACCAGACTTAGAACCGAGAAAAATTTTAAAAACAAACGTCTTCCAATCAAGGAAAGAGAGGTCGGCTTCCACTCCTACACCACTCTACTTACCTCCCCCAGACCGTGTCAACGGTCGGGAGTCTACCGTGAGGTAGGTTCAGTCAGAGGACAAAGGAGATCTATCGTCAGGGGTACGGATCGTAAACTCCTGGTAGTGTTTCGTCGGAGGAAGGCCCTTAAGGGGAGGTAGAATCTGGGTGGGAGATGCACACGTGTGGGCCTCCAACAGAGTCGACGGGTGGAACCTCAGACTTTAAGAGGTAGGCACCAGACATGAAACCACCTACCTGATTCTGCCGTAGTGCCAAGTCGTTATCAGATAAGAAGAAGGCTCTCCTACTGATTTGAAGTCACAAGGTAACTCTAGTCCGAACCGGTTGCTGTGCCCTTCCCTTTGGTACAGCGACAGTGAAGACCCGTCTCGGGCTCCTCGGTCAGACACGAAACGGTGCGAGAAAGAAGTTGGTGTAAGCGTCAAGCAAAGATCAGGGACGATCACCCCAGGGGAGCACGTCAAATGGAGGGAGTCGTCTAACAGGAAAGGGGTACCTAAGAGCGACCTGTAGGCCACACTGACCATTTGGGGACTCTAAGCCCTGGACAAACAGTCATCGTGTATTGAGTCTATAGGACTAGTTACGCCTACTATTACTACCAATAACCCCGAAATTCTATAACACAATCTTCAGTTCAGCAGAACCCTTCTTATCTGTAAAGTCAGAAATGGCGGACTATAGGATCTCACTCTTCCCTAATTTTCTAGTTCCTTTGTTGTTAACCGTACTTACCCTGTGTCTATCTCTACATTTGCTACCTTCACGACTGTCCTCGAGCCTCTTCGACACTTTTTGTCACACGTACGAAGACGGTTACGACGGCCACTGGGTCTTCCCGTCTCCGACACGACTCATAGCTTTCATCTCGATGGCTTATGCCTGGTCCTTCGTACCTAAAGTTTTTCCGAGACCTCCACGATTCATTTAACTAAGACACATTGAAATCAAAATTTTTTTTTTTTTCCAGAATCAGGTCAACAAGAGTTCGTACTCGTAGCGGCAGTGACCCTTCCCGACAATTCTGTCCAGTGACCCATGGTTAGGATCTCAAAGGTCAAGACCTCAGGACCCCACCCGGGTCATGACACGCGAAGATCGTTCAAGAGTTCACCATAACTATGACGACCAGGTCCCCGGTCGGACACTCTTGGTAACGGAATCTGGGGGGTTTCCCTTTAGTCCCCAGAGGTGGATCCTCACTCTGTCCCTCTGTCGACTCTCCCTCACCCGTGGAACGAGTCATATTCGGACAGGACGTCCACTGAGAGCCCCCTCAATCAGGTCGACCCGGGGGACACTAAGGATTGGTCCAACGAGGTTTCCCGTAAGGGCTCACAGAGAAGTATAACAAACCTCCGAAAGGACCACCGAGTCTGACATTTCTTAGAAGGACGTTACGTCCTCTGGACCCAAGTTAGGGAGCCAACCCTTCTAGGGGACCTCTTCTCCTACCGTTGGGTGAGGTCACAAGACCGGACCTCTTAGGGTGCTTGTCTCCTCGGACCGCCCGATGTCGGGTCCCCGAGTGTTTCTCAGCCGGTACTGCCTCACTGACTGTGTAACTGTGAAAAGTGTAACAAACTACTACACAGAGTCATAGTGGAAGTCTTCACATTAATTTCCCTCCTTATCCACTGACCGAGTTCGGATCCTGTAAAATTGGTATTATTAAGTTTGTCTCTTGACTCCTTCTCCCTTAAAAAAAAAGTTAAGTACCCGTTATTCTGGGTACCTCAGGGAGTTTTTCCTCTCGAACTTTTCGGTATAAAAATACCTCGGACCACCCATAATCCTTATGACTTATGTTTCCTTATACATATTTGTCTCTTCTATAATTTATTTAAGATGTAAGGTCTTCCCATTTTTACGGTACTTTTAAAGAGAGGGTCAAGTCGATTTTTTTTTTTTTTTTTTAGTCTCTGGACACTTTTATAAATCCATCGAATGCACCGGAAACGTTCTAACGTCAAAAAGGGTAAACACCAAACCCCCGGTCTCTCCTTTTCATTAGGTTCGAGAGTGTGTCAGTAATTCTCCGTGTGTCTTTGTCCTTTACTTGATGGATAATTTCTTATTTCTGAATACAGTTTTGTTAAAATTTTAACGTTTCGGTTAAGTCTCAAAGTGTTCTGTTTACTTGAAACCTTATATGACATGTGTCACTAGATTTTTGAACGTGTCGAAGAACTTTTTTCCTTCCATTCATTTTTTAAAAAGATACCAATGTTTGATGTAAACAAGAACACCCTTCCTGTTCTAATACGGTCCATTTCTTTCAGGAAAATTTGACTTAGATTGAGGAATAACGGTTTAAGTCTGAATTTAACTTCTTTCATCCCTTTTGGTGATCTGGTAAGTCCATACTGGATTTAGTTTAGGGAATACTAATGTGTCACCTTCACTCTTTATCTAAATTCCCTGATCTAGACTGTCTGTCTCACGGACTACTTGATACCTGCCTCCAAGTACTGTAACATTTCCTCTGTCCCTAGTCCTGGTAGGGGTACCTTTTCTTTACGTTTTTTCGTTTTACCGACAGACCCCTCCGGAATGTTTATCGACCCTTTTCTTTTCTTCGCTTTTCGTTTCCTCTTTTCCTTTCTATATTCGTAGACTTACGTCTCAAGGTTTCTTATCGTTCTTCTCTATTCTTTCGGAAGGAGTCGTAAGTTACGTTTCTTTCTCCTTTTGTTGTCTTACCCTTTCTGATCTCTATAAAAGTACTTTTAATCTCTATGGTTCCCTTATAAAGTACGTTTCTACCCGAGCTATTTCCTGTCTTTACCATACCTGTATTGTCTTCGTCTTCTATAATTCTGCTCCACCGTTCTTATGTGTCTTCTTGACATGTTTTTTCTAGAAGTGCTGGTTCTATTAGTGCTATCACATTAGTGAGTGGATCTCGGTCTGTAGGACCTTATACTTCAGTTCACCCGGAATCTTTCGTAGTGATGCTTGTTTCGATCACCTCCCCTACCTTAAGGTCAACTCGACAAAGTTTAGGACTTTCTACTACGACACTTTCACGAAGTTAGTTATACGGTCGTTTAAACCTTTTGAGTCGTCACCGGCGTCCTGACCTTTTCCAATCAAAAGTAAGGTTAGGGTTTCTTTCCGTTACGGTTTCTTACGAGTTTGATGGAGTGTTAACGTGAGTAGAGTGTGTGATCATTTCATTACGAGTTTTAAGAGGTTCGGTCCGAAGTAGTTATGCACTTGACACTTGAAGTACTACAAGTTCGACCAAAATCTTTTCCGTCTCCTTGGTCTCTAGTTTAACGGTTGTAGGTGACCTAGTACCTTTTTCGTTCTCTCAAGGTCTTTTTGTAGATAAAGACGAAATAACTGATACGGTTTCGGAAACTGACACACCTAGTGTTAGTTGACACCTTTTAAGAAGTTCTCTACCCTTATGGTCTGGTGGACTGGACGGAGAACTCTTTGGATATACGTCCAGTCCTTCGTTGTCGAGCTTGACCTGTACCTTGTTGTCTGACCAAGGTTTATCCTTTTCCTCATGTAGTTCCGACAACTAACAGTGGGACGAATAAATTGAAGATACGTATCATGTAGTACTCTTTGCGACCCGACCTTCTTCGTATTCGACCTTAGTTCTAATGGTCCTCTTTACAGTCAGTGGAGTCTATACGTCTACTGTGGTGGGAATACCGTCTTTCACTTCTCCTTGATTTTTCGNACACTTATCGGAGCTCTGCGGAGTCGCCTTTACCCGGAGTAGAGCGGACCTCCCCTCTTGGAGGACCTAAAAGAGCTCAACGCCGTCCACGAGAGCTAAATGCTGCCCCTGGAGTCCCTGGGCGAGACCAACGGAGTTCTTTCCGGTCAGGGGTACGCTCAATGATCCCCCGGAGAACCCAAAGGAGAGGGCAGCTACAACCCCGGATTCTAGAACACACCTCAGTCTCGGGCTTGGACTCGTAAGGAGAGGTCACGACTGTACCTGGAACCCCCTGAAGACGTCAGAGGGGTCCCCTCAGTCAGAAGCAGAGCTCACCACCGTACGTGCACGTGAAAGGAAGGCTCGACATCGTCTTCACAGCGAGAAGGGAACCGCCCCTAGTTCCCTAGACACCGAAAGGGAGCTCCGAAAGGGTGCTCCGAAAGGGTGTCCGGATAGGGTGCACGGTGGTACCACATTGAGCTAGGAGCCGAACTTTCAGCTCCGTCACGTCCCTTTTGTCCAAAGGGACCTTACCTGACTCTGTAGACCCCAGATACCTTTACCACCGTGCTGGTACCTCAAGGAGAGCGGAAAGGACACCTCTCGCGGAGAAGAACTCTACGCTGCCCTTGCGACACTTAAGAAAGGGGTGGTGCGTCCCTTTCCTAGGGAGGAGAGCTCGATCCTCCGCTTTTGCACCGAGGAGACCTACACCCGACCTAAGAGCACGAAGGAAAGCTCACCTCTGTCCATACAGCCCCTTGAAGAACTCAACGTCGTTCCCACACTTCCTGGGAAAGCTTCAAGGTCTCCAATCCACACTAATCGGAGCTCTGCGGAGTCGCCTTTACCCGGAGTAGAGCGGACCTCCCCTCTTGGAGGACCTAAAAGAGCTCAACGCCGTCCACGAGAACTGAATGCTGCCCCTGGAGTCCCTGGGCCAGACCACCGGAGTCCTTACCGGTCAGGGGTACGCTCAACGAGCCCCCGGAGAGCCATAAGGAGAGGGCAGCTACGGTCCCGGATTCTGGAACACACCTCAGCCACGGCATTGGACTCCTGAGGAGAGGTCACGACTGTACCTAGAACACCATGAAGACCTCAGAGGGGTCCCCTCAGTCAGGAGCAAAGCTCATCCCCGTACGTGCACGCGAAAGGAGGGTTCCAAATCGTCGTCAAAGTGCGAAGGGTAACGCACCTAGTTCCCTAGACACCGAAAGGGAGCTCCTAAAGGGTGCTCCGAAATGGAGCTCCGAAAG